>VXAD01012021.1:634068-827864 GCA_013399195.1 Dicrurus megarhynchus | reverse complement strand
TTAAAACCTAAGGCATCAATAGAAGAGGTTAAAGAAGCATTTCTCCAGAAACAAGGTTTTCAAATGTTTCATCAACAGGTTAAAAGTAGTACATTTGCATTTGAACTTTGAATCTTACTTGCCTTTTTTTGAGGAAGAAATTGAGTCTGCACTAAACAGAAGCTCTTTTTTTTTCTTGTAAAGGTAATAGGTAGGAATTCCTGCGTGTCTCTACTTTGTATTTTTCTAGTTCTCAATTTTATAAATTGCCTTGAAGTAGGTAGTCTGGTCACGTTTTTAAAATCATGTGCAAGGGGAAGATAAGAATCATCTTTCAGAAAGACAAAGAATTCTTTATTTTATAATAAATTATGTAATTCTTCTGCTTGCCACAGATTTCAGATGGTAGAGGACCAGTCCTAAAATAAGTAGGAACCTTTTCAGAGGAGGTTTCACTTAAATTAGGGATGAATTTTGAGAATTTGTATTTTAGAAATGTTTATTATGATAGACTGCTTTTAAAGTCAGTCACTCTGGAAATTCTCTAGTTCGGTGGTTTTTCTTTTTTCTCCAGTAGCAAATTTGGATCCTCAGTTTCTTAATACTTGCAACAAATTCTTCGCAGCTGGCAGCAGTTACTGCCACTGCCACCTCCTCTCCTGCCCCAGCTCTGTTTTGATGTACTGTGGAGAGATCAGTTCTGTGGCCAGCTTACCTTTGCTAATAGTGAGGGCTCCTGATGTAACAGAAGGAAATGTGTGGTAGTTTCTGAGGCAGATTTGGCTTGTAATTGGCATTCTCAGCATCACATGGCACAGACTACTGTAGTTGAGCTGACTTTCTCAACTGCTCTTGTTTTACTTCTCACAGGGATACACCAACCTCAGCAGGACCAAATTCCTTCAATAAAGGAAAGCATGGATTTTCTGACAACCAGAAGCTATGGGAACGAAATATAAAATCTCATCTTGGAAATGTCCATGACCAAGAAAATAACTAAATGATGTGGATTACAAGTTGGGTGTTTGGGGGGAGGGGAGGGTGTAACATTAAAGGAACAGTTTCCTTTTTTAAGAATGGTATGAGACTATCTTTGGAGCCACTTTTTTAAGATTTTGAGTGGTACACTAATAAATGAATTTGAAATTAGAGGTAATTTATGTTTTGTATACAGATTTCAAGGCATTTGCTAATTTTGTAGTTCATGTGATTAGTTTCAAAAGGTTACAGATAATAAAGAAATTGGAGTGGTACCTTTTTAAGATAATTTTTTTTTGTCAGTGATTAAATAAGGTGGATGAAAAAGGTTACTGTCTCTTTAATCAGGTTAAAATTGAATGCTCTTGCATTCTCACTTCTGGCTCCCTCTTCATAACAGGAGAAACAGTTGACTCCTAGGAATTCTGCTAAAGAGAGTGAGCATTGTCTTGTGCTAGAAGTGTTACTGGACTATTAATTTGAGTGTAATCTTATGCAGGAAAAAATAAGAACCTGGATTTTTTTCTCCCTGCAGTCACCTTTTGTTAAGTCTCTGCAAACTAGGAATTACTTTGCTCTGAGTGGCTCTGGTAACTTAGCTCTGATTTTGTTTAAAACTTCATGTAGGATGTGTAACCTTCAGTGGCCTGTTCTGTCCTAAGGAAATGGGCCTTGTCTGTATATTAGATACAGTCTGTAAAGAATATTCACTACAAAGGTAAATCAGTATTTTCAGTGTGCTCCTTTTAAATCATTAGGCTTGAGTAGTGCTTGTTAGCATTTCCTAGTGGTACACAAAAGCCACCACCAAAAATACAAGCTAATGTACATTAAGCTTCACCTTTGGTTGAATATTTTTCTTTACTATGCCTAGAAGGAATAAAAGCCACACCAAAAATCGGTAACTCACTGCTTAAGTATGAAAAATCTAAGATGCACTTTCCCTGTCTTGCCGTTTAAGACAAAATGCTGTGATGCCTATGACCTCAGTGGACACTATCAGGTCAAAGAATGCTGTATCTGCAGTCCTGATGTTTCTAACAAGTGTCAACTTCAGAAATAAAACTTGACCTTTTCCTGCCTGTCTTCCTTTTGCAGTGATTTTCAGCAGTGACATGAATCTGGTCAGTTTATTTCTTAGCTTTCATACTGGCAGAACAGCACGGTGGGATTTCAGTGCTAGTAGTGGCCGTCTAAATTTCACTCTAATTTATATTGCATATTTGTAAAACATTTTACTAACAGAACAGGTTAAATAGAACATTATCAACAGCAACACCACCACCTATCCCAACAACACCTCCCCTGCCCCAAGCAAACATAAGGTTCTTTATAAGCTCAAATACCTGATAGTGTCAACCACTAAATTAATTTATGGGAACTGGTTGTAGAATTCAATACGTTAATTGCTTTCATCCTGCCTCTCAAACTGTCTTCTTGCTAAAGTTGAACTTGCAAGTGCAGAAAGGAAAGTGCATCTTGAAATGTATTTTTTTATTATTATTATTATTTTAGGAAAGCTCTGACCACTTAGACTTTTGAGTTTGTAAGTTCTAAAAATATTTTTTTGTATTTTTGTATTGTATATGTAATCTTTTTTCTTCGAAGTCTGATGCAGTTGAATACCTGTAACTGTTTTCTTTTAAAAGCCTTGTTATAAACTTAACATAAAAATGTATACATTATTTTTTTTCCATAGCAGAAATATTTGGTTTATTTAAAACAAAACACACTTTCAAAACTGACTTTCAGGACTTCCAAAAACAATTTGGGCATTACTGGAACTAAGCAAGACAAACTTTTCACTTATTTTCATCACATGTGGTTATGTTTGTCTGAATAAATTCCTTTAAGATAGTAGTAATTCATAGTGAATAGCTATTTTCTTGTGCTCCTCAGTAGGTGGTTCATACTATATTAATCACTTGTGTAGGAACAAAGAAAAGCAGGACTTCAAATAAGAGAATGACTTGGAAATCTATTCCTTGTTTCAGTTAACCTACCACCACTGTCTTCTGCATCTTTGGCTCAAATAGCTATTCATACCCAGAATTTCCTTGTACTTCAACATCATTTAGGAAATTGCTCAGCAGAAGAGCAGACATGCAATGAAATATCTTCCATGCAACTGAGAGAGCAAAAGTTATATTTATGTTCTTACTTCCATGGTCAATAAATAGTCCTAGAGCTTGTGAGAGACTGCAGAAACTTCTGCATCTCAGCTGAAGGTGAGTAGTCATCCTGCCTCACCCAATGCAAGTGTTTTCTTCCTTCTTCATGGAAGCAAATCCATCAGGATAGCCTCAGGACTGAGTGCCAAACAAGCTGGATTTTGTTGCTCCGAGGTGTCTGCTGGTGTTTAATGTCTGACACTTGCAGGAACAAAGCGACTGACCTGAACAATATCATCAAGGCAAATGTTAGCTGGGACTAACTTGAAGCTGTAGGCTCTGGTTAGAGTAGTCGTGGTTTTTGCATGCAGNTTTTTTTTTTTTTTTTTTTTTTTTTTTTTTTTTTTTTTTTTCTGGGTGTGATTTTTTTGTTGCTTGGTTTGGCTTTTTTTTCTAAGGATGTTCAAGAATCTTGAAACTCATGATAAATGATGTGATTTAGGTATGTTGAAGTGCTTCCAGGAGATATACTGAGACCTTGAACTGCTTCATACAGCAAGATGTGTGTGCCTGTCAGTGGTTTAAATGCCAGCTTGTGTAGTTTTATCCCAGGGAGCTCATGCTTGCTCAGCAGGAATTGGCACCTGAGCAGCCTGCAGAACACTGATGACATAAGGTGAAGACGTGAGTAGTTACCCAGTAACCTTTGCTGTGCTACCCTACAGCTGGGCTGTTCTGAGCCTGCTGCCTTGTAAATTCATGTAAATGGATCCAAACTCATCTAACTATATTAAAATAATAAAAAAGCCCAGCAACCCTGAAAAAAAAAGGAAACAAAAGGCAAGGAACACCACCCCCAAAAAACCCAAAACAGAACAGTCCCACCAAACAGTGTGGTGAACTACTGGTGGCAGTGTTTCAGGCAGTGCTGGGTGTAGCCCCTTACCTAATTTCATTCCTTTAGAGCGTGGGATGTGCATCGTCCAGATTCTCGGAAGGAAGATTTTTGTCAGCAGGAAGGAGCCCCCAGCCTGTCTCTAAGGTAACTGAGGGATGCCATTTCACAGCTTGTGCCATATCAGATGTGACCTGGTCACGGTACTCATTGAACTTCGGCAAAACCAACTGTGGTACTCCCGGCAGCACCACGGCAGCAGCCACAGCTGCCGTCAGGTCTGGTGAGCTTCGTCTCCACGGCTGCCAGGTTTGTAGAGCGGCCCTTTGTCAGAACTCACAGGGCTCTGCTGAGTTCCGGGTGCTGGCAGTGGCTTTACCAAAGCTGGCTTTCCGAAGAGACTTGGGAGGAAAAGTCAGCTTTTGAGAAAATGGCGATTTCTGTTTCCTGAAGGGGCAAATGGGTTTTAAGCTGTTGGAATTCACTGATGTCACTAGAACTCTTTCTAGGCTGCTTAAGATAAGATAAATCTGTTTGGAGAAGCAACACAGTTTCAAGAAGGCTTATTGTCTGTGTAATTGGTAGCCTTAAAGGGTGTTCTGCAAAGAGGTCGGGGTTTTTTGAATTCCTTATAAAGCTACACGTTGAGGAATGCTGAATAGTTCTGCCCTTAAGCTACAAAAGAGAAGGTTATGTTCTAAACTCCCCAGAATTTGTTGTCTAGTGTCTCTGGCATGAGACATTAGAACACCGTAAGTATTGGACAATTAACAATTTGGTTTTTTACTTTATCCTGTTAACATGTCCCTTATTTCTTCTGGTTTCATTAGCAAAAAGATCTCCTACTGTTGTCTAATTTTGAAGTATTGGCATTTTATGTAGTGCTTAGGAAAGCTATTCATGTCTAATGATGTGGAGCTGTTGCCTGGGGGTAGGTGTGTAGTTATCCATGGAATTAAAAGCACAGAACATCAACTGTTACACTTGAACTCTGGATACAGCATGTTCAATTCATGTTTGCGAACTCACATTTAGTAGACTGCAGTGGTGGGAGCCCAAGATTTACTGCCCAAATCTTTGAACTCTGCAGCTTTTTGAGGTCTGGACACTGCAATGCCGGCTGCCCCTCAGGCTGGGTAAGGAGGAGGGAGGAGTGGCAGCGACATCATGTCTGGTAATCGGAGCATGAACTTCCTGATGCAGTGTCATGGAGCGAGGTCTGGAAAACCTCTGCTTGGCGTGTGGCTCGGTTCTTAAATTTGTTTCTTGGGACTGGAGTTCCTGACGAGATGGATACACAAAAAGTGTTTATGGTTCTGTAGCAAGAGCTCCACTGAAATGTGAAGTTATGAGCCCATACTGATGTTTATTGATTAATCTAAAGGTAATGCAAATTATAATAAAAATGTAATTATCTTTCCTTTTCTCCCCCAGCTTCCCCTAATTTGTAAACATGGTAGTTGCATATAAAGTGTTGGCTGATGCTCAGCAGCTCGTTACAGAAACACTGCAGTGCCGCGGTGACAGAAGTGTAGCTGTGGGAGCCCTCCCCACTCACAGCAGCTGCAGGCACTGAACAGGTCACTGTGAAACGAGGGCCTAAGGGGGTGCTTTAGTTTTGTTACTCAGGTGCTTGTGTAACAATCCTGTTCACATGTGAAAATTAAAGCCAGGACAAGAGCTTGCACTACTCCACATCAAAAAGCAGCACTTAACTCAGCAAAGCTGTAAGGCAGGGCATGTGACCCCTGAGGAGAGACAAAGCCTGCAGGACAAAATTTTTCCTAGAGGCACAAGAAAAACCTACTTTCTGCAAAGTCTTTTAAAGGTCACAGGAGACTTGCATGGATGGTCCCCAACAGCCCTGCACTTGGGGGTGACAACAGAGTGACCAGGGCCTCTCCTGCAGCAGCTGGAATTTTCTGTACAAGAATAAGCCTCAGTTAAGAGCTGCTTGAGAGATGCTGGGGTGTTCCAACCACGTTGGCAGCAGCAGCTGTAGACTTGGCTCCTGAATGTTATCATTACACACTGGTGCTGTAGAAATTCATGGTGCTTCCTTTAACAGGGAGAAATGACATGGTTGTAGCTCCAGTAGAAACAAAGTGGGGCAAAGATTATCCACACATCACTTGGCTGTTGTGCATCTGTAGTTGAACCCCTGTGGAGCAGGAGTTGTTCAACAGAAGCCATCCTTACTCCTTCAGCAATCAGCCTTTTGAAACCCCCATTTTCTTTAAGTATAGACTTAGCTTGGTTACTCTCAGGGGCTCACAGAGGAGTTAATGTGCTAAAAAGCTCCTAGCATTCCCTTAGGATGAACCACAGAACATGAAGATAATCAGGCTTTCTGCAACCTTGAAGCTCCTGTAACAGCAAAGGGAAAGGCACAGGACACTTTGTTCCCAG
The DNA here is from genome assembly GCA_013399195.1 of Dicrurus megarhynchus. NCBI lineage: Eukaryota > Metazoa > Chordata > Aves > Passeriformes > Dicruridae > Dicrurus > Dicrurus megarhynchus. The sequence continues at coordinate 821,492 of VXAD01012021.1, read as the reverse complement.
ACCTGGAGGCAGCTGTACAGCTCATCCTTCAGCCAGGAGAGTGACACTGCAGGACAACTTCCACACCACAACCCCTGCTCAAATATCGATCCCAGGGCAGAGGCCAAGATGGAAGTGCTGGCTGGTGCTTGCTTTGGAGTGCAGTATTGTGGACACCCCAGTCAAGAGAAATAACATCTGAAACAAACCAAAATGCTTACAGCTGGGTACCAGGGGTCGAGCAGATGCCTTGCCCACCCCGAGGACTTCCAGCAAAAGCAGTTTCAATATCAGTATACATGGTGTTTCATTAGCACTGTGCTCTTGTACAGCCATGTTCTGACACAGTTCAGGAGGGCAGTATGTTTCCTTTCCTCATACAACATAATTCTCTGAGCCTTAAGCAAAAACTAAAAAGCAAGGGTTACTAGAACTATTCAGGCCATAATCTGTCTGTATATGGAATGTGAAATACTGAAGAGGAATAAATAATTCTGCAACACCTTCTTTCCCCAGAAACAAAAAGATTTTTCTTGAAAGAGCAATTCATGGCAGAGATCAGTTTATTTGATGACAGAAATAACCATAACTTTATACATCTAACACTAAATAAAACCAGCAGAATGTACAAATCAAATTCAGTATGTACAGGAATTCACTAGGAATACTTAATGAACGGACACTTCTCATGAATTTTATTTTTAAAAAATCACATACCAACTGCGTACTGGCAGCCTGACTTTTGCAGAAGGGTAGTGAATGTCTTAAGTGCTGAAGTCCAAAGAAAAACATAAGGCAACTCCCCATACATGGGAACAGCAAAGCCAAGAGTGACACTCCCTACTTACCTCACGCTGTTCGGAAAAGGTAAGGCACAGCCTGTTAGGAAAGGGGAGCCACAACCTTCAGCTTTGACATTCCTGGCTGAATCTTGTTTAGAAAAATAACCTTCTGTCATTTGGTTGGTGGTTGTTTTTAAACAGCAGATCATTGAGACAGTAAAAGCATTTTGACAGTGGATAGGAAGGCTCCGAAATTCAGATTCACTTTCACTTCCTTCCATAGGCTGGGCAAATAAATAAATGCACCAAAGATTAAACTAAGGTGCTGGTAATATTCTTTTTTGTAAGGTAACACACTAAATATACAAATAATGTTCTAGCACTATTTACAGCTATTTTTCCTTGAACACTTCTTCACTTTAGTAATACATAATTATTTTTAGGATACAAACATTGAAGTAAATTTTCAAGTTTACCTAGTGCTCTTTTAAACCTTTTTCCATCATAATGGCAGTATTTTAATTTTAAGCAGGATGGCTATCTCCAGATTCTTTACCATACAAAAATTCAAGTTACAGCTAGCAGTATTTTTTTTTCTAATATGCATTTTAGTTTTACTCCATTTGGTAATTAGAAAATAATACAATTGTAAAGGGCTGCAGGATATATAAATAACTACATTATTTCTCTGAAATAAAACCCTGACTTTTGAAATAGGGATCTAGAAATTAATTTGGATCCAAGAAAGGAACTCAAAAAAATTTCAACAACTGCTTATCTACAGAATTACAAAGTATAAAAAGAACAGTCCATTCTGTAGCTTAATAGACAGATACCCACATAGTTAAGTAAGATGAAAAGTAGAAATACTAATTGAAATGAGGTGGTTACTTTGCCACAGGGTTTGCTTAAATTTGCTCAGTGGATCTGTTTCACAGGTAGCAGAGTTCTGTGCATGCCACTTTATTTATGAAGTTTACCCTGCAATATTACAGGTTTCTGGCTGCTCAGGTATCCTGCTGCTGTCCAAGTTAGGAAATATGTGATACCACTATAGACTGAGAAGAATGTAAAGACTACAGCTCTGATTGTTCACATGCAAAGCACTTTCAGTTTCCTTGACAGACATGCTGCTTGCTTAAAAAACCAGGCAGCAATGAAGGAACCCACACCTTGTACAGATTAATATGTGCCCTGTTCATGGTATTAAACCAGGGACATGGAACCTGGGCCAAGCACAGCTGTCATTCACACTTACTTGCAGAAACACCCAGTAAGGATTTGTCCAACTATGTGGTGTAACACCAGGTATCAACTGGCCCTAGAAGTACTTTTCTTAAAGCAGCAGTCATAAGGTCTTCTACAGATTCTGGTAATTTTGAGACAAATCTAATTTTTACCCCATACTAAGATTTTCATATCTCTCTACCCTGATACTGTCACGTGTCCTGCTTGGGAATTAGCAGGGCTCCTCCTTCCAATACAACACAAGACAAGATCAGTCAGTAAGTAGCTGGACTTCCTCAGTTCCCAAAGAAGTGTGCCATTAGTTCCTTTGACAGCTTCTACATCAAATGTAAAGCAAAATTAGAAGCATCCATCATCAGGCTGCCTGCTTTGGGTACATACATCAGTGCTGGCAATAGCTCCCAAACAAACATCATTGAGCTAAATGTGACTGTGCACAAAGGCTGCAGTGTAACCTCCTCCCTTACAAATGAAAAGGAGTTTACTTCTCTAAGTAGTCTCCCTATGGTGGGCTGTCCTCTGGTCAACTTAAATCCACAACCATCTTGGAGAAACACTTCCTCAGACTTCAGCAGACCCCTGCCCATTATCTATAAAACATTTTACAGTGTTTTGCTGAACCTCGGACCAGCCACCCACACACCTGGAATTTAAATAAGTTCTTCAGAACCAGGATTCACTAAATGCCAATGGTGCATTTGCCCAGAGAAAAAAGCTTCAGTTTTTCTGTATGTCACATTAAGCACACACTACACAAAGCATTCTACCACCTCCCTTGTCTTGGGAGTAAACAGACAGAATCCAATACAGGTAATCTGCTCACAAACTTGATGAAATGCACATTAAAACAAACAAAAAAGCTACCAATAGCTGTGCATTTCTAGTTTTTAGTGCAGCCTTTTAATATGTTTTTTTCTTTTTAATTTTTCGAAGTTACAGTATGATACTCACTCCATGACACAAAAACATTATTTTAACCTTTTTTTTTTTTAAGTTATAGCCAGTATAGAAATCTTAGCTTTCAAAGCCTTGGCCCACACTGGAATATCGGAACTTTTTCCCTCTAATGCGTGGTGCAGTATTCTGTCATCACAACATTCAGTACTGAGGATTAACCATTTGAAAACAGGCATCACTGAAAGCCTCAGATAACCCGTTAAATATTCGGCTCTCACAGATTATAGAACCCTACACTTCTTGCTCTCTCATATACTAAACTGGCTCTGTCTTTGTTACATGGGCCACTTCTACTTCTACAGTTTCAATGGCCTGTGACACTTCAGCCATTTTCTGTCCTTGCTGTTGTGCCAGTACGTAATTTACCACCTGCATGATGCTTTGGTCAGAAAGGGTAGAGACCGATGTACATTCCTCAGTAGCTGCAACTGCTTCGATGGCTTCAAGCGTCTCTCCTGTCACCACCACAGTCTCGCCCTCACCAGCACCAAAGCTGATCTCGGTTTCTTGCTCCTGCATGTCTGACGCCAGAATGCTGATGGCGTGTTCCACCTGCGTCCCCTGGTTGTGAAACTGCAGAGTATCTTTTTCCAGCATGATTTTGCAAGGTATGTAGTCCCTGTGGAACTTGGTCATGTGCTTGCGCAGGGTGCGCGCGTCGATGTAGGCCTCGTTGCACACGGGGCACACGTAGGGCCGCTCCCCGGTGTGCGTCCGCACGTGCCGCTTCAGGGAGCGCGCGTCCGCCCAGGCCACGCCGCACGTCAGGCACTCGAACGGCTTCACGCCTGCGCGGGGCAAAGCAAGGAAAGGTGAGCCAGAGCTCACACAGAGCCAGGAGCCAGGATCAGCACAGACAGGGACAACGGCAGTGGGGAAGAACAGAGCAATACTGTGACTTCTGCCACGTAAGAAAGAGATCCCGTTCACCGTTTCTGTGTAACATCATGCAAGCATCATGAATTCAATGGTGAGATTTTCCACAAGTGCCCAGCCCAAGCCACCACTTTACTTTTAAAATCTTTTCAAGATTCCTTTTAATGCAGTTTCTTCCTTATTTTAAGTGCACAATGCTTAATGGAATTCTAATAAATTTTTTGGCTGGCGATGCCTTTCTGAAGCCATGTTTTACTTCACAGAATTTGTCACTTATATTTCTAGTCACCCTTTGCTTCTGTAAATCCTCCTGTACACCTACAGCTTTACCCCTCCTCTTCCACACTGCATATGTTCAAATACAGCACCTGATGTCTGTATAATCTTATTTTCCCTCCTAACATCTGAGTTCTGTGGTCTGCAATATCTAACGAGGTGTGTGGGTGGTGACAAACACCATCTCACTACTGGCTTTTCCTCTGTGACAGTTACTGTAGATTTAGGCTGAGTACCTACTACAGGACACTTTCACCGTTCAGAAACAAACACAAAATCTTTATTTCAATAGTTAGACAGCTGTCAGATTTACGCATAAGAGCTCTTTAAAAGGAGACATGCTTCAAAAAAAAAAAGGGTTTTGCCCCGAAACAGAATATATAGACTCCCAAAACAGCTGGAAGAACCAAATACTCAAAAATCAAATTCATATTTCATCTAAAGCAAAAATGCATGTACTTTTTAAAAAAAAAAAGTTTTCATATTTTCCCCAAAGATCATATAGTTTACCACTTGTTATAAATCAAGAAGCCAATCAATTTCCAACATTGACTGATTGGCCTAAATCAAAAAAAAAAAAAAAAAAGGACCATTCTCCTATTTGAAAAGTACTTGGTTAACTGTGTGCAACTTTGAAAATGGAGAATGTTTTACCCCTCTTAATCACTTGTGAAAGAGTTCCTCTTCTGTTCAGGTTCTGTTCAGGAACAGTCCCTGTGCGTGACTGGAGTTTTAGAAAGACCCCAACAGCTACTTCTGGTAATCACTGGTAGCAAGGTACCAAACCAGGATTCGCATAAAACTAATTGGAGAATCTGTAAAAACTCCTCCATGTCTTGCTAGACAGGACTAATGCAGACTCAAAGAAACAATTACCCCTTTTTCCATCATGTTTTTAGGGGTCGAGAGATGCCATGACTAATTGTGTTCTACATACCTTCATGATTGTTCATGTGTCTCCTATATTCCCGGAGCTGTGTAAATTTTCTTCCACAATGCTCACAAACTCGTTCCAGATTTTGTTTTGCTCTTCCTTTTTTACCATGTGTGGCTTTCTTTACATGTCTTCTGTACAAAGCTTTCTCATAAAATTCTTTCCCACATATATTACACCTAAAATGTGTTAAGTGAGAAATCTATTAAACCCATTATTGTACACTTACGTCTTTTAAACCAAAATTTGATTATGGTTGGCAAAGTTTAATGGGAATACTGTCTTATATGCCAAGTAGTTCCATAATTAGAAGTAATTATTGTTGGACTAAACTACATTTTCTCTTATCCACAGCCACAAAGCTTCCACTTTACCCTTCTAGAGAAGTGAGATCACATAAGTTTCTAACTTCATTGATTGTATTTATCCTCTTACGACTTCACGTGTCATAGTTCCAGGACTGTGTCCCAGGTCAGCAGCTAATCCACACTATTTAAAGTCACCCACCCATTCTCAAGTACTCAATACCCCAGTCACCATCAATCCATTGGTACTTTAAAAGTGGACTAGGCAGTGCCTTGTTGACTGGCTGTGGATCTGTATAGCCTCACTTTGATTATCATGTTTAGTTGTTAATTTCCTCTTACCTATAAGGGTCTGTGACAGAATGAGACTTTACATGAGAATACCAGTCTTTCTTCCAGCTGTAACATTTTCCACAGAACTGACACTGGAATGGCTTCACACCTAAATGTTTATTCATATGCTGCCGAAGATCCCGAGCTTCGTAGAAACTCTTGTCACACCTGTAACAGTGAATGTTTTAGTATCCCATACAAGAAAGGCACTGATTTCAAAGGCACTGGGACCCTCTTCTTTAATGGCAACTGTTTGAGGACACCTACTGCATCATCAGTATTTATTTAAAGCACAATCCCACTCTAAACTAGGAAAAATTAAAAAGAACAGCAGCTTATTTGAAAGCCTGGAATACAACTTGAGGACCGCTGAAACCCTTTTGTCTGTTATGAGTAACTATATTCTTTCTGCTATTTTAATGGAGAGTGATCAAAGGCAAACCAACTGGGAGACAGCAGAAATTTATATTATACCATATGAACATATGAGGACAGTAATGGCTGCTTCTTCCCTTAACCAAAGAGGACTGACACAAAGATAACTGGAATTTGTTGTTTTTAATGCTCAAATGTAGGGTTTTTTTAGAAATTTAAGAAACCAAATTCATAATCCTGCAAGAAAGCATATGAAAGTAGTGATACTCCTTCTTTAGCTTGCTGCTTGTACACACCTTAACCCAGGCAAAATCATGGTTTTCCTTCATTTATACTCTGCCATAGTATGACTATACAGCTCCTCTTGGTCTGAAAACTAGAGTTTGGTTTAATCAAAAACATGTTTCTCCCTTCGAAAAAAATTCTGCTGCTCATCCTCTTCCTCATGTAACAACATACAGCTGTATGACTCAAGAAAGTACAGAGGCAGAGCAATGCCAGCAAGCAACGGTGGAGGATTCTACTTCTGTAGTATCAACCACTGGTATGAGGGAATCTCAGAATTCACAGCATCCAGTGGAATCTGAAAATGAAAAAAGCTTCCATACAGGAACAAAACATTTAATATTACATTGCCTGAATCATGGGCATTCTGGCGAGGAAAAAAGTCTTCTGCTTTTAAGGAAGAAAAGAAAAAAAACCATTAACAGTCCTTGAGCCACCCAACCAACCTCCTCCTCCTAGGCTGAAAAATCTGACCGCTCCAGTTCAAATGGGGCTCTCAGGGATCCTCAGTTTGCACATCCACATCAAAAAGTATCACAAAGACCCCTCAGGGGCTTGAATGGGGTTGGCACTTGGTGCTCTCTCCTCAAGGATTCTTATTTGGAAAAGCCATGAGAGAAACTCAAAGCAACCACTAGCCTCTAACATTGTCATGCACTACTGCAACTTAATCAAACACATACTTCACTGCAAAACTTCTATGAACATTTGAGAAAAGTGACTCATGGTCAGCTTTGCTCAACTGGGCCGGAAGGTCAGACTGAAACCTGACAGGGAGCTTTCCATTCCAAGCCACCAAACTAGAAAACTGAAGTCTGGTTATTGCTTAGTGAAGCTCTCTAAACCACTTGTGACAACATGAATTACATCCTTACTAGAGACCTTCACTGGAGAAGCAGCAAGGACTGTGTCTATTTTGAAAAAGCTGCGGAGTCAAAATATCTTCTCTGTCAAGGTGATCTCTTGCATCCATGGCTCTACTGCCTTGAGTAAAAATTTTTGTTTTATAAATATATTTCACCTTCAAAACTTCATGAAACAGTGTCTGTGCACCCTATTAGCTCTGTTCTTTGTATTTTTCGAATTAATACTTTTAGCATTAAAAATCACTACATAAAACCATTGCTGACAGAACTGAAGTAAGTTTTTGTAATTTAGAAAACAGTATTTTTGGTAGCATGCAGCAGCACTGAGATACTTTAAATAATTCTTTAGATTATTACTTCCTTTAAAACTTTGAGTTGCTACAGGCAATCAGATAAATTGTACCACTCCTCCTAATATCTGACAGAGCTTCCCAGGGACCTCACTGTGAGTTCCAAAATAAAGCATTATTTGTCCTTCTGCAGGGCACTTGAAAGGTTCCCTATAGTCTTCTTGGTCATGGAAAAAGTATCCATGTTTTGCTAATGCCCTAACAACACACATTCCAGTTACAGTTTCTGCTCAACTGAAGTCCACCATGCTATTATTTAAATAATAATAAATGCCATTAACAATAAAAATGAATGCTATTTATTGCAATATTTAAGTGGTCATATATGTTTTATAATCAAGAGAACTGCAACAGTCAGCGAGTATCAGTTTGTGTTTGCTGAACACAGCATGTACTGCACTGCACACAAGTGCAGGACATTGCAGACCCTACAGGGCATCTTCAAACCAAACTGAAATCAGCTGTCACACTAAAAGAGGGCAAAACCAGGCTGAAGGCCCTTGGCCTCTGACAACCTTACACTCTTTTATCTGTCCTACAAAAAAGCTGTAAACCAATGCAGCTACTGATTACAGCACCAACTACAGTGCAAACAGTCATATGAGAACAGCTGCATGAAACTAGAGCTAGGTAACAGTTTAAAACCAAGCTTTTGCTCTCCAGGACATGTATTTACAAAAATGCATTTTTTATTCTCATGCTTTACAAGTCTTATCCCAGGCCAGTGGAACAGTTTTATGCTACAACAAGGAGCTGCTTTTAATCTTGAAAATTACTAGGATCATTAATGCTAAGATTAGCATTACCACCAAAACCACCCATCACCTGACTTACTGAGTACACTGATATCCACGAACTTCAGGCTTTGGCTGATGTTTCTTTATGTGTTTACTGAGTCCTGATGCCCTGTGGAAAGATTTTCCGCAGATGGAGCAAAGGTATTTGGATTCTCCTGGCAAAAACAAAACAAAATATGTTACCAAGCCAGGCCTCCATTTCTCTGCAGTGCTTTGTGAGACAGTTTTTTAATTCACATGTAATTTATTTCAAGTAATCAGTGCAGTACTACAAAGAGAAATTGGTTTAATTATACACTGATGGAATTTTAAGGTGTATTTTGTATGTGCTAATGTAAAAATACACAAAGGGGGGAGTAGGAACTCTAAATTACTTTATTTCACGTTTTTAAACATAGGTACATCACTGCAAGTATGATTTAGTCAGGAAAAGTGAGCAGCCTAAAAAACTGCCCTCTTGTGTGATAAAAGCCTGTGTTTATGTAACTTTTTCAGCAACACAGCATTGCTTATGGATTATTGCTTGCATCTTGCATTTGTGGAAAAACACCTTAAAATAAAAGTTTCTGCTCCATTCCATCAACGTAGGAGTGATGACTACTAATATAAATTCCTTAATTTCAGGAACAAATTGTCCTAACTGAGTATCTCTCTTGATTCTACCCAGCCCAGAAAACCAGAAACACAGACAACCTTTACACCCTACAATTTTAAAACTCTGCTTGTATTACATTATTATATTGTCATCTTTCACATGCTAAGATCTTTCAAGACACCAGGCTTTATAAAATGTCAGTATTAATACAGGAAATCTTGTAAAATGTATATGGAGATTCTGAGAGATTTAACTTAGCATGTTTCCTCTAAAAGGACAGGCTGGAAGATTAAGTGCTCTAGAACATCCCAGCCTGTTGCCTATTTTTTGTTGAATTGACACAATACAAACATTAAACGTGTACATAAAACCACAGGAACAGACCAACCACAATTCCCTGTTCTTGTATACAACATTTGCATGATAACATTAAACTTTGGTAAAAAGCCCCAGAAAATGACTACTTACCTGTATCTCAGCTGCCTGACCAGAAGAAAAAGAACAAACTACCAGTTACTTTTTTAAAGTTCCTTTGACATTGAAGAACAATGTTAAAGTTCAGCAGCATACAATAGCCAAGCAAAGGAAAAGGATTCCCTTTCTCATCACTTACCTGTATGAATGCTCATGTGTTCCTGAAGACTTCTTTTTGTGACAAAAGACTTTTCACACAAGTCACACTTGAACTGTTTCTGTACTTCATGGAGAGCTAAGTGCATTTTTAATCCATGCTTATATGTAAAGGTCTTTCCACAAACCTAAAAAAATCCACATGTGGTGAACAGGACAAATAAAACTAATTATGTAATAGGTGTTTAACCTCAAACAGAACAAAACCTTCTGTATTTCTTGGGAACTAGGATGGCCAAGCCTGTGATTTTGCACCAGTGACACAACTGGTCTGTTAAAAAAAAGAATAACTGAAGGAAGACATTCTTCTAGACACAAGAATATGAACTTGCACAACTCAAATTCATTCTAGTTTTCTCACTCTTGGACTGCAAGCAATTTCATCATGAATGCTGCAGTAGTTTTCCCTATTGTGAAGTGACCAAGATTAACAAAAATTTTAGTGCAGAGTATCAATACCAAAATACTGGTGATAGAGAACATCACTAATCTGATTAGAGAGCAAAAGGACTTTACCTTGCATGCATGGGGTTTGACACCTGTATGTTTAAGCATATGAATTCTGAGAGAATAGAGCTTAGGCAGAGTTCTCCCACATATGTCACACACGAACTCCCTCTTGGTTCTCCCTTTCACCGAGGACACGCCTGTCCCCTCAGCGCCAGGAGCTCCAGCGGTGGCTTCCGTCTTCCGCGTGTGCCGCACCAGGTGGGCGCGCAGGGAGGCACCGTACTGGAATTCTTTCTTACACAACTGGGACAGAAAACATTACAGCTTTACTTCACATGTAACACTCAGAATGATCAAAAAAACCAAGAGAGTATTCGAATGTTTTAAGTACAGTAATATGATTTGTTAAATCTATAACCTGACTCCAATAGCCATTTTGTCTCAGGTTAATGAACAGCTGTAAACTTTTATTTTATGGCAACTGACAGAACCACTGATCACTTCTCAGTGAGACTAACTTCCAGTCTAATCTAAACACAAATTTACTGGTAGGGTTAAAAGCAAATTACTGTCTTGAGCAGCAAGTCACATACTACTGTCAGGCCAAATGGTTGCACCCCATTCTACCTCACCCTACCCAGATCAAGGCTGTATCCAACTCTGAAATCCATAAGGAAAATAAATGTATGTACAAAAAAAGGCAAGGAAAAATAATTACTAATATCACTACTGAATTAATTTTCATGAAGAGGAAGGTTTACACACAAAAAAACCCCAACCCCTCAACTTACTGGGCATTTATATTCTTTAGATCTTTCATGTTTCAGTGTGTGCATAATAAGTGCATAGCGCCGCTGGAACACCATTCCACACTCAGTGCATTTGTGCTGAGCTTCCACTTCGTTATTTTCTGTGGTCTCTCTTTTGGGCTGTTTCATTTTTTTCCCTCTTTGTACCAGCTTCATGGCAACCTAAATTGGAGAAACAGAACCTCTGAATGAATTTTACTGCACTGTACTTCATACCTTGTTTGAAAGTTTGTATTAAAAGCTGATGTTTCTGTGTTACTGTAATACCTCTTAATTTTGCTCAGCTGACTTAGTTGCTAGAAAGTTACCTCATTTCAGTTCACTACAAAACTACAGATCTCAGGGTGAGTGAAAAACCAGTCTTGTTTTAAAACCATAAACTTATGATGATGATGGTCACACAGTGACTTACCAGTTCAGGGACAACCTGAGTAACTGCCTAAGTGACAGCTAAGGGATAGTTCCAGAAGAAGCACAGAGTACTGCCAGTCACGATTTCTATCAAGTTAAGAGCATTCCAGCTTTCCTAGAGGCTTTTTATCTAGGAATAAGGCACTAGCAGGTTTTTGTCAGGTGGTACTGGCAGCTACCTGGAGCTGATAATCTCATCTTCCTTTGTAGAAACTTGCTGCCAAATTCTTTAAAAGCCAAATTGTAAGTGATCATGTTGAAATGTCCTGTATCAGGTGCATCCCCTTTGGGTTTCTGAGAAGGCGGCAAGGGAAGGAAGTACAAGCATCCCCATTTTTTCATCCTGTTCTCCCAACAAGTGAGGTATCTAGAAGTGTTTGAAAACATGCCAGCCCTTCCATGCCTCTGAAAACCAAACTGAAACTCAACACAGAGAAAACTTTTTAATATATATTTTTTTAAAATTTTCCTGTTGCTCTGAAAACTTATGCAAACTTGGCTAAATTGTGAAGCCACAAAAATAATTTTGTTCAGTATATGATTAGTAAGAGCTAGGAAAATAATTAATTCCTACAAAGCACACCTCATCCCCAATACCTCCATGCCAGGTACAAGTACTGTCATTTAAATTAGCAGCATTTTTCCTGCAATCTCTTTCCTATTATTCTCCCAGCATCAAAACTGGAAACTCAGGAGAGTGTCTCCTTCCTGAAGCTTATATGACATCCCATGCCATATGGGAAAGTTGAGGGATGCATGAGACAAAACACTAAAAGCTACAAAACAAGTTAGGAAAGCAGAAACCTACTTCTGAGTCCAATCCCGAGCAATCATCTAAACCAATTCCTTTTTTCCATAGGTCTGTGGACCTCATCTGTCAAGGAGCTGGATTTAAAAACTGCAAAATAAATTAACAGGAACTATTTCCAAAGGTAAATATTCTCCCTTCCAAAACAGAGCAAAACCCTGGCACTCTCCAACTACCATAAATAGGTTGCTCAAATATTTTGATTGCACCAGTTTTAACATCTGGTCTTTAAGCTGTCCATCTGTAAAAAGACACTAATGCTACAGTTTCTATCAATTAGGGTGTTGTAATGATAACACATTATTCCCGTGTGTGGGACTGGTGGCTCTAGTATGCAAAACTCTCAGGACTTCTCTGGAAATCAACAGTTCTTCAGAAGACTTTGCCAACATGCAGTGAAGTGCACTCTGCCACAAACTAAATGCATGAATGCCCCGTGAGATGAATGTCAACTATCCATAGGCACTGAAAGAGGAAAGGCTCTCAAAGGGGAAAGAGTAATAAGACTGTTTCATAAAAATAAATTGTAATTGGAACTAGTTCAATTACTACACATTTAGTATGTTCAAGTGCTAGAGTTTTTAACATCAGTGCTCTTTGAACCTTTCTCTTAACTGACCTTAATCTGAAGGTACCTGGACTGCATTACTGTGACTCATGACTACATCTTAAGATCCACATGGGATGTAAATTTTTTCATTCCCAATGCTGTTTTCAAGTCTGAAATGTAGGATCTCACTTCTCTAACAGATAAATATTTGTATTTATGACTGACATACACATGAGCTAGCTCAATTAAATTCACAGATCATTAAGAATTTTGGGGAGATGATACAACTTCTGTCCAACCATAACAAGCTGTGAGAAGATACTCAACCTAGTATTTTCTTGCCGTGGTCACTGAGCATTCTAAAGACCTTCAATATGGAAGGAATACTGATGACAAGTCAGTGCTTTTGGGGTTTTGTTTGCACAGCTGTCACAGCTTAGAAGTTACTTTGGTAACTACAGTCTAATGACAGACAGAATACCTGCTGCACTGCAGATTTAGGATTTGTCTTTCTATTCTGCAGTTTTTTCTCAATTCCTTTATGCAGTCTGATGTATCCCCCCTCACTGACTGAACGCTGGCGAAGCTTGCTTTTGTAAGTATCATCCTGGCTGGAAGCGAGGCTTTCCGGCTGGGAAACGGAGCTGCTCTGCTCGTTGCTTTTTTGCTTGAGTGTCTCTGAGGAGTCTTCTGAAGCAGAGTTCACATGTGCTTCATCACTTTCATTTTGAACTGTCTCAGTTTCCCTTTGATTCTGCGTGTCCATGGCTTCCACAGCTGATGGCTCAGCACTATGTCTGCTGTAGATGCTGTTTGAAATGTTCTCCACCAGCTGGATCTTGATGTAATTTTCAGTTGTTTCACACTGTTCCACAGGCTTGGAAGGATCACTCACAGTGGCCTCCAGAGGCTCTGGGCGCAGGAGATCAGGCTGGGGTGCTGCTGCCTCCTCTGTCCCAGCAGAGGAAGGAGCTCCATTCACAGCTACTGGCACTTCACTGGCTGTGAGCTTAGGTTGCTCAGCACCATCAACGGGCTGCATCTCCACTTCAGCCTGCTCTGCTAGATTTTGTGTTGACTCTACTGTTTGAATATCTCCCTTTTGGTACACTGTAATTTGTTTCTCTTCCATCTGTTTGTGCACATTCTCACAGATTTCCAGGACCTCTGACATGAAGAGATGCCGAGCGAGCATGGCCACTTCCGCCATACTACAGAAGTCAAATGTTAATTCTGAAGTATAAGCAAATTCCAATAAAGGCAGGAAACTGGACTTGCAGAAACCTACCAGAAATAAAACAAGATATTAGAGAAAATACTGATGACCTGAAACTACACCAAAATATCCCATGATGAATACAACAGTTCACCTTTGATACAGTTATCTCCGAAATTTAGAGCAAAACACACTTGGAAATAATACTGGAGCCCTTCGCTGGGACTCAGTTGTCATTCACGCTAAAGCTGCCTCCTCATGTAGTTTCTACGTGTAAGTAAGCTCAGACAGCTTTTCCAGTAACTAAGTAGAACTTGGGTAGCTTCCCAATGAAATTCTGTGAGGAGTATTTCAAGGTGCTGGGAGAGCCACAATACTTTTGGAGCAGATGAATTTAACCAAAGTCTTTCTGGACCTGCTACATTCAGAAAGTATTCAGGTCTTATGTAACAAGTGATGTGGCAGAAAAATAAGACAATAAAGTAGCTATTGAAAACAATAAAGATATGGATATATACATAGAACTGCTTAAATATAAGAACTTGGTAAAATTTTCCACAGTTGCATAAATAATAAATCAAATATTTAATGTGGGGAACCTTCTGGACCATCCTATTAGAAGATTATTGTTCATGCATGTCTATTGTTCATGCAGAGACAGTTAATAAGTGAGAAAGCAATGCAGAAGGCGTATGTTCTGTTCAGTATTCTTCATCACTACAAAGCTATTTTTAGAACATTTATTTTAGAATTGTCTCCTATCTTTCATGTACCAGGTCTGAGAAATAAGCAGACATGTATGATTCTGCTTCACAGAACTAAGAAGCAATTTAGCTTTCATTAAACTAAACAGCTCTCCAAGCAGCTTGTCAACATCTCCACTTCATGTATTCAAGCATTTGATTTTGTTCCCTTTTTAACGTTTGTGACTAATACAAGGAGGGAACACGCCTAAGCAAGGTAAAAATCCATCAAAAGCTTCTCAGAAATTTTAAGATTAAATACCACAGTCCATGGAAAATCATATTAGGCAAAATCAGAGTGATCACTTCTGGATTGAGATCCACACAAAATACTCTTAGATTAAAAGAGAGAAAAAAGCAAGACAAAAAATTTGGTTGTCTTCAACACTCAAAAAAGACTGAATTAAATACTGTACACCTTACTTAGGATATTATGATTTCTAGCTTTGAAACCCATAACAATTCACCTGACAGATCCACTACAGCTTCATGACTAGTGACAGCTCCCTTTTCAATGAAGAGCTCTCGGAAGTACTCGCTGTTGGCTGCCAAGACAGATTTGTGAGCTTTGTACTCCTCTCCTTCAATCAGCAAAGTCACATCACAGAACTGATTGGAAAGCCTCTGCTGATTCAGTTGGTTTAAGACTGACAGACAATGTTTGGAAGATGACTGCTTCACAAGGCCCTTACTGTCAACCTGTCATAAACAACATTATGAGAACTTCATTACATTTAGATTGTGCCTTTTTAAGCATTCACACTGAAACAAAGAAAAGGATTATTTTCTGCAACCATACAATCAGTTCAAGCCTGTAGAATATACAGCTTAACTTTACTACTGCTTTCTCTCTTTAAGTTTCACCCTCCCTCCAACCACAGTTAAAACAGACTACTGGAAAAATGAGAAGACACATTCAAACAGTTCTTTGACTGTATTGTTCTATGCTACAGTTTGAAACAGTTTCTAAATTCAAGTGTCTTTACATGCATGTGACTCTGCAATTATGAAGAAGAATTTTATATATCAACATAGCATCAGCATAGTTTATTAAGGAACAGATATAGAGCCCAGAAGAACCTTGTATGTGATGTTTTACCAGTGGCAATTTTGCCATTCATTTTATCTTAGATTTTATATGCACAATATGCAGGGTGATTTTATTTCCCAACAATGATGTACTATAATTAATTTCATCACATGTATACCAGTAACCCATTTCCACATATTCAATATCTTTGGCAAAATTTTTGTTGTCTTATTATTATAAGATTATCGCAACAATGGAAAATAAGTACGTGACCAAGAATGCAGTAACAGACAATGCAAATCCATTCATGTGTAAACAATGGTACTTACAAATACAAGCTCGTGCTTTGCTATTGGCTTCTTCTTCACAGGCTTTGGGGATGCAGCTGGGATTGATGCTGTGTTACTCAATTCATCATCTGTCTCATTACTGTCTTCATGAGATTTTGCATCCAGTCCTAGCTCCTCCAGCATTTCAGAGGGATCTGAGAGAGATCTAGAGCGATCTAGCTTTTCCTGGCACTTGCTGCATTCTTTAATGTAATCTTTAACCTGCTTAAGAATACCTAAGAAAAATTAATGCAGCTTGATTAGGCTTCTAATCTTAATTCAATTTACCTTAAACACGTAACTAAATATGAAGGGGATTAACAAAACATAGATAATTAATAATCAAAAATATTACATACTAACCAAGAAAAATTAAGTCAGTCACCTGTACTTTCCCTCTCTGATTCATTACTACCAGT
This sequence comes from Dicrurus megarhynchus, assembly GCA_013399195.1. NCBI lineage: Eukaryota > Metazoa > Chordata > Aves > Passeriformes > Dicruridae > Dicrurus > Dicrurus megarhynchus. Next base: position 805,139 of record VXAD01012021.1, on the reverse strand, counting down.
TGTGGTTCTCTCACACCATTTGTACGATATTGTATGTCACTACCAGTAATTTGAGATAGAACATTAAGAATGTCACTACATCAAGCAAGCCCTCCTGGAAAGATTTTTAAGGCTAGAAAAAAAAATATATTTAGACATTTAGCCTAATAATCCCAAGGTAATAAAAGCTGTAACATAATCTTGCATTTAGCCCACGCAAATGGCTTGTTCTTACTGAAGAGGACTACAACTGGAAGGCCCACTTAAGGGGTTTTGCAAAATTAGGAACAACTGTGCTATATGCAATGACATTGATATGTATTATTGACACTGATTTAAATCAATTGCTTATGATTTTGGAATTTAAATAAATCAATTTCCCACCAGTACGTTAGCCAGTGTAACCAAATATAAATGACAGGACCCAAGGAAATGGCCTGAATGTCCCTGTCAGGGGAGGTTTAGGTTGGATATCAGGAAAAGGTTCTTCCCCCAGAAGTTGGTCAGGCACTGGAACAGGCTCCCCAGGGAAGTGGTCACAGCACCAAGCTCAAGAAGTGAGCTCAAGAAGTGTTTGGACAGTGCTCTTGGGGATGACTCTTGGGGTGTCCTGTGCAGGGCCTGGGGTTGTATTCAATGATCCTTGTGGGTCCCTTCCAACTCAGGACATTCTGTGATTCTGTAAATAATTTTAGATACTCAAAAGGTCCTAAGACCAGGGTCCTCTTCTAGATACCAAGGCATTTTCCATGCATGGCTTTCAATCCAAATTCATTTTCTTCACTAGGACAATATAAAAGCACACATAGCAGCTGGGCCTCTATGGTTCAAAATCCAGCACCAAAACCTTTGCTGACACAGGCTTAGACTTGCTTGCTCACACCTTCTCAGAGCATGACATGCACGATCAATACATACACATCCCTGTGAGGATCAGGAAAACAGAGACTTAAGGCAACCTAAGACATTCATGCCCATTTCAACATTTTTACATTTCCTTGATTTCATATGAAATCAGACAGGTCTCTGGATTTCAAATCACATCTCTAACACCCTTCCTAGCCCCTGAGCCATTCTCCAGCCTATTGCCTTGAAGTTACAGAACAGACACACACCAGGCTGATACCCATCTCAGGATGACAGCTGGGCCAAAAGCAGCCAAAAAGTACTGTAATGGCAGGGAAAACATTGTTTTAAAGGAGACACAGGGAAGAAACACAATACTTGAACTGAAAGCATGGAATGAATTTTAGTATTCTCAGTGCAAGAGAAGTAAGAGAATGTAGAGTGTGCAAACAAACGTGACCAGTAAGATCAAAAGAATATAGAATGCTCTCTCCTGACAAACAGAAGCTACACTGAGGCCCATGGAGGAAGTTTCCAGCATAGGCTGAGAGTTGATGCCAGAACAGTCCAATGCTGGGCAGACAATGAGAATGCGGATAAAGGCAAGGAAACCAGCATCCAGAATGGATATATCAGCTTTGAGATGCCAAATCCTTTTTCACATGAAAAGGATCCTCAAGTCAATGATATTTGGACTGGAGGGATGGGCTGCAGCTAGAGCAAGAGCCCTCCAAATGACAATAAGGAAAACTAAAGCTAAAATTACAGACTTACTGAGGGATGAAGAAAGCAGAACAAGAGAAGCAATACAGACACACGCTGGGCCCACAGCAAGTGAAAAGCAGGCTACTTGTGTAATGGATACCTAGGACTAAAAGTAGAACACCAAATCCAAAGGGAACACGGTATCAAGTCATTTCCTCGGCCAAAAGAAGGTCCCAATTGGGAACTGCTGTTCATGCACCACCATCTGTAACAGCTGTGATATCACTCAGGACCCAGCTAATAATTAGTCTGGTCTTTTCAGCTTCTCATTGCAAGAAACAGACAAATATAACAATGAATGCCAGGACTGCCAACCACCACTGGCAGCTGTAGTACTTAAACATGAACACTATCACATGCATGGATGAGATCCAAAGCTAACCCAGGTCTCGTGGAATGGATTATCACCCTATACCGAGGGCACAGGTTGAGATGTCACTGTCTTAAGTGGGCGGTGTGCAAGACCTGGAGGGAACAGCCGTACTCCGTGTTTCCATATATTCAAGGTACCACTACCAGGTAAGAAGCCCTGGACAGTTTGCTGACCAAGATGTACTGTGCAGAGAGAGCCCTGCCTCTCAGGGTGTGACACAATGTCACTGCCCACAAACCACGTGCTTCGAGGTGGCGTTTAAAGGCACTGGTCACTCAGCAAGCGACAGTCCCCTCCGTGTGCCAGGGAGGGCACACGGACATCCCTTCAGTACAAGGGAGACAGGGAACTCCTGGAGCAGGTCCAGCGGAGGGCAACAAAGATGATTAAGGGACTGAATCATCTTTTTTACAAGGACAGGCTGAGGGAACTGGGCCCAGACAGCCCTGAGACGAGACAACTGAGAGGGGACCGCATTAACGTGTATAAATGTCTAAACACATGGCGTCAGGAGGATGGAGCAAGGCCCCGGTGGTGCCAAGCAATAGGACAAGAGGCGACGAGCAGAAACTGATACACGGGAAGTTCCACGTGAACACGAGGAAAAATTGTAAAGGTGACCGTACACTGGTACAGGCCGCCCAGAGAGGTTGTGGAGTCTCCATCAGCGGAGATATTCAAGAACCGTCTGGACGCAGTCCTGTGCCATGTGCTCTGGTTGGACCAGCTGACCCACCGCGGTCCCTTCTGTGGCTCCGTGCCCCAGCGCGGCAGCAGCTGCAGCCCCGGCTCCGCAGCCGCGCCGTGCCCCAGCTGCCGCCCCCGCCCGCGGCGCTCACCTCTCCACCAGTACTTCTGCGAGAGCCCCTGCCAGGTCTGCAGGCGGGTGCGGTGCGCGCCGTCGGGCGCCAGGTGCGCGGCGCGGATGAGGCGGGCGCGGCGCTCGGCCTGCAGCACCACCTCCAGCTCGGCGAAGCGCTGCTGGTCGCGCTGCCGCCGCTGGTAGTACAGGGTGCCGCCGCGCACCACGTAGCAGGCGGCGGCCTTGCGGATCTTCCGCTTGGCGTTGCCCTCCGTGCCCGGCGCGTACGGCTCCCGCTCGTTCGTCAGGTACCGCAGGATGGCCAGGTAGCTCTCCTCGCTGGACATGGCGCGGCGGGGGCACGGGAGCCGCCCCCGCACCCTCAGAGCCGCGCCGGGGCTACGGAGGAGCCTCCCGAGATAAGGGAAGGGGGGTCGGGATCGGCCCCGGCCCGGCGGGAGCCGCGCCCGGGGGGGAACTGGAGTGTCGCGGCCCGCGGCGGCAGGAGGGAGGGAGAAGCTCGGGCAGCAGCGGCGGCGGAAAGACAAAATGGCTGCTGCACAAACGGAAGTGAGGTCGGAGCCGCGCGCGCGCAGGAGGGGCCGGGAAGGGGCGGGTGCGCGGGGAAGGCACCCGGGGGAGCGGGTCCGCCATCTTGGAACCGGGCAAGGGAGAGGCCGGGCGGAAGGCCGGGCGGCCGTGTTGGAGCCGGGCAGGGCCTGCGGCGGGGGCGCGGTCATGGCGGCGGGAACCAGGGTCGCTCCCGAGTAAACCCCTGTGCAGCCCTGGCTCCGAAACGAGCGGCTTCTGCTGCAGCACTGCCTCGGGGGCAAGAGCTGCGAGCAGATTGGCAGGGTCATTCGTGACGACCGGGAGCAGCACCAGCGCGGGCGGGGCGGCGCCGCAGCCGCGCTCAGTGCGCGCTCTTTTATTTTGAAGAGGCAAGAAAGAAAATCCTTTAGATGTCAACTGCGCGTTTTACTTGTCCGAGCTCTGCGCTGGTTTTTACCCCCGTAACAGAGATGAGAGATAGGAACCGCGAGCTGACGCGCCCGGGCAAAGTGCAGCAGGAGCGACCCTTCCCCGGTGGCTCGGTACCTGCAGGACGCACCTGGAGCACAGTGATCCCCAGCCACAGAAACACTGACCAGATGGAGCGAGACTGGCCAAGGCGCTATTTATATAGGAAAGGGGTTCTGTATTTAGTTTTTTGGTTTATTTTATTTTAAGAATGGCAGCGGTCGAAGCTGGAACAACTTGCCCTACGAGGTTGTGGAATCTCTGTCCTTGGAGCTGCGTTCAAGACTCAGCTGGATACTAAGCAATCTGATATAAACAGACACGATTTGAAGGAGTTGGACTGATGTCCTCTGGAGATCCTTTTTATCCTAAATTATTTTGTGGGTCTGTGACACATCTACGTACTCCATTTTTTATGATAAATACTTTGATAGAGCATCAGTTACATTCCATTAGGTAAACACAAGGGCTCATGTTAATTTCCATGTTAATTCATTCTATTACATCTATGTTTGAGTTGAATAATGTGCTGTTACACCAGGTTAAGGCCCTGCCTGGAACAGCCTGCTTCACTCAATGCATAGCTTGTGAGAGGAGTAACCTGATGGGCTGTTAATTCTTTACTCCTTCTCCCAGTATGAGTATTACTCTCAGAAGAGTAATCGTGAAGCACTTCTGTGCACCACTGCAGTGACATCCGGCAGCCAGAGCCTGCAAACTTCAAAGCATTAACAAATATTGACTTATTAAAAAGTCATATCTGCCAATCAATTTCTGTATGTATCATTAATGGTATTTCAAGCAGATGGTAGAAGCTCATCTCGATTTTCAGCTGAAAGCATTCACCAGGATACATTCAGTGTACCAGCTGCTTTCTTCAAGACACTGATGTGATTTATATAATCACCACTAGCACAGGTAATTTTTAGTGGTGTTTTCAGCCTTAAGCTTTAAATTATTAAAAATTCCTTTCCTTGCTAACTACAGGCAATTTTTCTTCCTCTCTTTCACCCTCCAGTTTCTGGCTCCAGGTGTAACTAGTTTAAAAGCCCTCCATTTCATTCTAAACATGAGTAGCCCCTATGGGGTTTTTTAAATAGCAAAAAGCAGAATTGTCTGGAAGATCATGGTGCAAATTCCATTAATATAATCCAGATAGACCTTTTTTAAATGGGTTGCAGCCTTCATGCAGACCCATATCTATTCTATTAAAACCCGAACAAGGTATAACTCAGAAGTATAGCCCATAACCCACAGTGCCCACTACAGCCATTGTTTTTGAAGCCCAAAAGGACTTTGAAGGAAGTCGAACTGTGAGAACACAGCTGCTTTCTTGACTGGTGTAGTGAGGTAACAAACCAAGCCCTAAAAGCTAACAGGCATCAAGATGTGGCATTAACAGAGAACTAACTGATCCAGAAAACAGTGAAGGTTTCTGTTTTGGTTCTAGTAAGTCAGGATGTTGCTTTGCCAAGGCTATTGCTGTCCAGCAAAACTCTGGCAAAGTTTGGGCACGCTGTCTGCACAGTGCAGTTACTTAGGCAGACAGAGGAATTCCCATGAGGAATTTCAATCCCTCTAGCGGTGGGAGAGTGGAAAATTACTAAGGGAACCCGTATCTGCCTTCAGCAAGTTAAGTATGAACCTAAATGAGCTTTGACTATGTACCATCAGCTGTATTTGAGAGCCATTCAATCTTCACAGGCATCCTTTTCCTGCCAACAGCTTCCAGCAATTCATAGTTTTTTAACTTCCCAACCCAGAAGTTGCATCTGAACCTCTGTAAGAGCCATGCAGTCTGTGAAACCATCCATTCCCTTTTTTAACCTTTTCCTTATTTGATTCTCTGTATCTTGCTACATGCATTCCACAACACAGGATGTTTGTAAGTGACTTACAGATGGCATTGCTTCACACCCCATTTAGCTTGTGTCATAGAAACATCTTTTTATGTTATTTGTCATAGATGCAGAATAAATTTTGGTGCTGTTCTGTCCCTTCAGGCAAACATCAGCTCCATCTCCCCTGCTACCTTAGCCACTCAGTGAGGAGTGGGCAAACGTGTGCTAATACAGCAGATTGTCTAAGAAACCAAGTGTTTTATGGCAGGAAGATGCTTTTCAGTCTGCAAAACCCAGACATGGTTATTTCACAGCTTCATTCCCTTCAGTACATCTCACACAGTTGAGCAGACCATTGCACAAGTAATGGAATTCCATCAGATGTTTATTCAGCATGACCAACAGCTTGGCAAGTTAGCGCTTTCCACCAACACGGGGAGCAGAAACCTTGACTGGTTTCACAATCTTCTGCTTAGGTGCTGCCTTTGTAGGGGCCTGCAGAGAAATAATGAAGTATGAGCAAAAAGCTGTTTATTTGCAGTCCTAAACGTGTCCCTGTATACTCCTGGTGGAAATCAGATCAGATTAGAATTACAATCTGTAATATTGGGATCATGTTAACAGATGTTTACACACATAACACTAAGCCAGCATATGGTATTAACTCATACGTGATAATGAAACACATGGTAGCATTCATCAATGTATTGTTACCAAGTTCCTAGACAGTGAAGATGTCACATTCAGACAAGTTTTTATCTATTCATTATCTCTGATATTAGGTCAGAAAGTTGTTTTACTGTAATATTTACTTATTCTGTAAAAAAGATTCATTCTATGCAGCTGTTTCGGTATGTTTAACTTCAGTACAAAAGTCTAGCTGAGGAACTTTCACATCAAAAAGCTGCGAAATGGCTTCCTCAAAACAGAAATGGGAATTTCCAATAAAGTGCCACAGCAGAATGTTGTGTGTTGTGTAACAGCATGAATGATGTATTCCATTTCATAGCTTCTATTTTCCTATTGCATCTCACCTTTGCAGCAGAAACAGCTGTTTTCTTGGTTGCCTGCTTAGCCTTCTTGGCTTCCTTTGCAGCCCTGTTAATTCACAGAAAAAGAGGAACTTAGCCGTGTCTGCCATTCACTCTTTCCTTGTCTCAGCACTGTAAGAGCTGCGCAAGATCAGGAATGGAATGTATTACTGCAGATTTCTCCTCCATATTCACTGTCTCCTGGGGAGATTTCTACAGAGACAACAGAACTGTGTGTGACAAAAATACAATGGAAGAGTGCAAGAAGAGACCCCTCTCTGCTGCTACTATCTCCTGGCAAGATTATTCAGTATTACATACAAATATACAGATTAAAAGCAAACAAAAAACCCCACAAAAATCTTATAAGACACGGAGCTCACCTGGAGTTTAACCTTTTGTATGAAAAGTACTGTAATCTTTGAAAAGCTTGGTATAGCTCCACTGATCTCTAACTTCTCACCTAATAGCTTGTTCCCTCTGTGCCTTTCGTACTTCGGGCTTCTGGTTTCGTTTGGCCATAATCTCAGCTAGAGAGGCACCAGTGATGGCTCTCTGAAACTTCACCGCACGACGTGTGCGCTTCTTTTGGACCTCTTCCTAAAAGGGCAGGAGACGAACACAGACAATTAGCATCACAAGACATTAAATACATGGCTAAAGATAATTACAGAAACAAGCTGCTATTGAGATTGAAGCTATTTAAAATTGTACACCGAAGAAGAATTTTACTTCTCACTTTAGAGAATCCTTCTGTTGGGTATAGAGAAGTGCTGCCCTACCTCCGTATGGCCCCTTCTCCAGCCACATCCTGTACTTTTCATAGTGTGTTATTACTAACAATCCTTGGTTGGCTCCCCAGCTATCCAGCTATCAGTGTTGGAGACACACACATTAGCCCCTGTATCTTCCAGGCTTCTACAGCAAGTATGAAAAAAATTATTTCAAAAGAATGTTAGAAGTGCAGCCATCTGTACCTCCCAGAAGAAAAAAGGGGGGAAAGGAGAAACCTTTGATGGTGTCTTCTGAAAGGAAGACACTCCACACCTATTCAAGTGGGATCAGGTGCTGGGGAGCAGTGTAAGCCATCATGCATCAACTTTCTTTCTTCAACCAACCTGGTAAGAACACTGACTTACTGTGATGTAAGCCTTCTCAAAGCTCTTCTGCTGTGCATGTTTAAACAAGAGCACTGGAGATACCTCATGCTACACACCTTCGTGATTTATCCTTTTCATGCAATGAAGCTACATAGGAAAAGACCTCCTGCTAAGCTACAGCCCAACCTTTTCAAGGGGAGTATATTAAGGGTGTCATCCCTGCCCCCCTAACCCCAGAATCAGCTCCCTATGTTGTCACTATTCAGGAAGTTTACAAGACCAAACTTTTAGGAAGTCTGCATATTAAACAGCATTACCCACCTTCCCTAAAACTAACTTCTAAAAACATACACCATTCCTACAACCATTCCTACAATAATTAACCTACTGTGGCTCTGAGTGATCCCTTAAAGAAGTGCTACAGCACAAATAAAATGGTTTTGTTGAAGCTGTGTATAAACTCACATAACTGCGCTCACATTTTCACCATTATTGACCAGTCTTCATCCTGGTGACCTGGGTCATGCTTCTGATGAACACTGGCAAGCTCAAGTGACCTCTAACAGACCAGTGACATCTTTTGGTCACCAACTTACAGTGCCATTAGCTGGTATGTACTTACTGACTGTCCCTTCTTGTGCTTACGCCTGTACAGAACAGTCCAGTTGATCTGACGGGGGTTTCTCTTGGAAAGGAATGCAGACTCACATTTTGCATTCAAGAACTGAAAAACCTGGGAAGGCAAAGTGTTTTGTGTAAGCTTTGTTTCCATGAAAGACACTATCACAGTTCACACTAAGTATTCTTTGAGTCAGTGTTTTTAACATTGATGCTTTTGGAGTTCTTAAACACAGCTCTGAATATTAAAATTTTTAGAAGATAATTCAAGAAGTTTAAAGTTTTGAATTTTGTTACATTGGTCAAACTGATGTCTTACAAAGCATTTTGAAGCAGCTTCATTTTCCTGAAAAAAAGTTCAAATTACCACTGGCATCCAGAGCTGCTGTGTATTTCAGGCACAGCATCAATAGCTGTGTCCAGCATCGTACTTTCCAAGTGTCTGTCCTCAAGCAACAATGTACTTCCTGTATGTGGGAGTGACTCAAAACTTGGCCTAGGGAACACAGGGAGACCAATGCTCCACCCAGTTCCTTCTTGCCTAGTGACACTAACCTGCTTGTCTAAAACAACAGGTAGAATGTGCAGGCTGACTTGTTATTAGCTATATAATTCAATTCAAATATATAATACAATTCAAAGTATACAATATATAATATACACATATATAATATACACAATAATATATACAATATATAATACAATTCAAAGTACAGCCTAATTCCCAGGAGTGCTCACAAGGATTCAACCAGTCTATCTCCTGGTCATTTTACAGGAGATTCCGTAGAGCAAGATAGCTGTACTGGGATACTCAAAAGCCAAGCCCTCTTTCTGGAGGCAGTGACAGTCCTGTCTGCATATGACACGATAGCTTGAAAGGGCTCTCCACCCTATTTCACCCCAAAGATTTCTACTCAAGTAATTTGGAAGACCAGTTGTTGGCTCCAGCAAATCTTAGCATTAGATGCACGATGTCTAAGCAGCATTTTCTATACAACTCTGGCACTTTGCACCTGCTGCTCTGAGATTCCTTTTGCAAACCGCATCCTAAAACCCAATCCCAAATTACAGCACGACACGGATCTCCCGTGGAGCAGCTCTGACGGCAGCCACGGCACCTGGACACCGATGCTGTTCTCACACCGCTCAATACGAGCGACTCGGGCAGACGCCACATCAACACTACCGGAGTCTCCGGGCAACCCCAAATGCGCGGCCTCCGCTCCCCCGGCCGCCCCAGCCTTACCTTCCCGTCAGTGCGGGCGTAGCGGCGGCCATGGCCCGGGTAGATCNCTCCTGTGGCGGAGTGGCCTGGTCCATCGGCGCCTGGCGCTCGGCGGTGTTGTCAAGCGCGGGGCATGGCGGCCGCCGGCGCTGCGGCCAGGGCGGGGGATGAGGCGGCCGGAGCGGGTAAGGGCAGCCCCGGGCAGGTGCCGGGGGCCGGCGGGGCCGCGTTGTTGGGGGCTGCGAGTCCTGAAAGGCGCTGTGGCGCTCGGAGAGGCGCGGGGGGCTTGGCGCTGTGGAGGCGGCGGCGCCCCCTCNAAAAAAGTTCAAATTACCACTGGCATCCAGAGCTGCTGTGTATTTCAGGCACAGCATCAATAGCTGTGTCCAGCATCGTACTTTCCAAGTGTCTGTCCTCAAGCAACAATGTACTTCCTGTATGTGGGAGTGACTCAAAACTTGGCCTAGGGAACACAGGGAGACCAATGCTCCACCCAGTTCCTTCTTGCCTAGTGACACTAACCTGCTTGTCTAAAACAACAGGTAGAATGTGCAGGCTGACTTGTTATTAGCTATATAATTCAATTCAAATATATAATACAATTCAAAGTATACAATATATAATATACACATATATAATATACACAATAATATATACAATATATAATACAATTCAAAGTACAGCCTAATTCCCAGGAGTGCTCACAAGGATTCAACCAGTCTATCTCCTGGTCATTTTACAGGAGATTCCGTAGAGCAAGATAGCTGTACTGGGATACTCAAAAGCCAAGCCCTCTTTCTGGAGGCAGTGACAGTCCTGTCTGCATATGACACGATAGCTTGAAAGGGCTCTCCACCCTATTTCACCCCAAAGATTTCTACTCAAGTAATTTGGAAGACCAGTTGTTGGCTCCAGCAAATCTTAGCATTAGATGCACGATGTCTAAGCAGCATTTTCTATACAACTCTGGCACTTTGCACCTGCTGCTCTGAGATTCCTTTTGCAAACCGCATCCTAAAACCCAATCCCAAATTACAGCACGACACGGATCTCCCGTGGAGCAGCTCTGACGGCAGCCACGGCACCTGGACACCGATGCTGTTCTCACACCGCTCAATACGAGCGACTCGGGCAGACGCCACATCAACACTACCGGAGTCTCCGGGCAACCCCAAATGCGCGGCCTCCGCTCCCCCGGCCGCCCCAGCCTTACCTTCCCGTCAGTGCGGGCGTAGCGGCGGCCATGGCCCGGGTAGATCTTGTACCCGCTGAAGCTGCACAGCTCGACCCTGCGCGGGAGAGAAGAGTTAGGGGAGGGCGCGGGTGGCCGGGGGAGGCGGCCGGGGCCCCGCGGCGGCCTCCCCGCGGCGGATGGGCCCGGATAGCGGCGGATGGGGCGCTCACTTCATGATGGCGGCGGCTGCGAGGGGCCGGAGAGGCGGAGAGGACGCCGGGAGGCGGTGTCGGGAGCGGCGCGCGGGGCCCGACGGGAGCGGAGCTGGAAGGGCAGGGCCGGGCCGCACCGCCCCGCCCCGNGCTGCCCCGCTCCCAGCCGGCCCCTGAGGGCCCCGCGGGGGCTGGAAGCAGCCGGGGCAGCGCGGGGCGAGCGGGCACCGCTTCCCGCCCTGAGGAGCGCCTCTGGCTCGGGGCAGGACGGAGCGGCTGCTATCGTGCTGAGGATCCCGCAGCCTTGTAGAACCTTTATAGGGCAGGATCTGAATGAAATAGGCTCCGTTTTCCCTAGAGAGGAGGGTTGAGAGGTCTTGGAGATAGCGCCACTTCTGAGGGTGTCGTTCCTTGCTTCCTGCCAAACGAGAAATAAGCAATTTCGAAGTGTTTTCATGGCTCCTGAAAGCCTATTAGGAAAATCTCGTTCCCCAGGTATTATATCAATGAATCCTTGTAGAATGGAATCATATTAATTTCTTAGAGTTATACGTGTATATATAATTCATGCTGTATACGGAACTGCCATGCTTAAGCAAGCGAACTAAAGGACTCCAGCTTGTTGCAAGGAGGAGAAGGACAGAGCTTTTTGAAAGAGGGACCTATGCTTCTCTGAGTCTTGAAGGTGCTTATAAAGGATACCCCCAGACAAGGGAAATAACGCCAGCATCCAGGCTCGTTTAACACCTCTGTGAAAACCTTCCTTTGTCTGGCATCATGGAGAAGTGATTATAGCAAGCCTGACTGCAGGGATGTCTAGATCAATAGAGAAGCAGGTGGATGATGTCGCCATAGAAATACAGGTTCTTTGCAAATGGTTGTGTGTATTAAGTAGCAGTTAGATCACGTTATACTTGAATGCTGGAAATCTCTGAGAACCATGTGTAAAGCCACATTCCAAGTCCTCTAGTTTGAATGGGACACCTCATGCACATGAATAAAAGGATTACTCTTGCAATTCAGTACTGTGGGTCTTTGCCTCTCTCCTAGTCTGGAGGAGCCAGTTGTGAATTTCTGTAACAAACTCTTGGATAATGAGCAGATGCAAAGTTTCTATGTTCAATCAAAGTGACCAAGTACTTGCAGAAGAGACTACTCGAGTGAGAAACAAGCAGTACTTTCTCCCTGAATATGCAGACAGGAGTGTGACAGTTGCTGGCTCTGCTCTGCCTTGCTGCTCTACAAAGCTCCTGGGGCAGCCATGGGTTTGAAAAAACAATGGAAATATAATAATTGTCACCAGACCTCTTTCTTAGAAATGCACGGTCTCTAGTTGACAAAACGGTACACAAAAAATGTTTGTCTACATCCATAGAATAACTAAACCTCAAAAACCTGTAAGGTGTAAGAATTAATATGTACAGCTTGTTAGGGTGAGAACACTATTCTGGAAATGTTGCTGAAAAAGGAAGCATTATTTACTGAGCAGATAGTAAGAGAAGAACAAGCACTACAGTAATACATCAAATACACAGCAGAGGCTTAATGTATGAAAATTATTATTATTATTATTATCAGGTGTCACTTTGGAGTGATTCAGGCTCCCTGTAGATCGCCAATGTTTGCCTTTTAACTTCATATAGTAATCCTTTTTGCATGGGACATTTTAATTGTGTGTTGCATTAAGTAAATGGTATGCTAGTCTGTTTAGTTTGTTCCTTCCAATGCCCCCAGTACTGTAGTATGGCTGCATGAATGGCTTCTTAGTTTAGTTAGAATGCTTACACATAGTTAGTTGTTAAGCTGCTCAAAATTTAAAATCTCTGAAGAATTTTAAGATTTAGGCTCTTTTGAAATTTGGGGTTTTGAGGATCACACCTTTAAATTTAGCTACCAGAATTTTGCTGCATCTCACTTCAGAGGATCTGTTGTGACTTTCCCAGAATTCTGCCAGAGTTCTTAACTGGGACAGTGTCTGGTATGTATATCTTCCAGTAATTGGATCGGTTACTCTTAAGGTGTTTGAGCTGAAGTAATTTGCTTCAGTTTTACATGGAAAAGAAAGTTAATCCATTTTTTCAAATTATCTGCATCCATTATAAAACAAATCTGTTTATTTTGCATTGCTTTTTCAGTACATGTTCTTGTATATAAACCTTGTGGTGGTTTTTTTTTTTGTTGTTTTTTCTCCTTTTCATTCTAAGGCTTGGTAGTCAACTGCTCAGGTCAAGGATTGCAAAAACTGGGTCCAACCTTGCCCTGTGATGCTGATACTCAGACTCTGATTCTGGACAAAAACCAGATAATTAAATTGGAACACTTGGAGAAATGCAGGAATCTGATGCAGGTCAGTGGTCCTTGATTTGAAATTGTTATCAAATAATGGTGCTATGATGTTAGCATCTTCTGCCTTAAGGCCATATTATGTAATTGAAGTAAACTAGCAGTTAGTGTCTTCAGAGGAAAATAAATGGTGGCTAACTTAAGTAGAAAGCTTTGTTTTCAGTGGAGGTCTGCAGTTGATAGTGGAGGAGGCTGTTTTGTGAATTACCTGGGTAACTAAAAATGAGCTAAATAAATCCTAATGGTAAAGGGGCATCATAAGAACACTTAGAAAAGTCACTGATAACTCAAATTTTGATACTTCATAGCTTTTGAGTACTTGAGCTTTGTAACCTTAGAAATAACTTCGTATTATCACTGAAACTGACTCTGGATAGACTCGAAGCTACCTGATAACTTCTACAGACAAGCTACACTGAGTTGGCAGAGGAGGGGTTTGTTGCTACAACAAACCTTCACCACACTGCCAGCTTGGTGATCACGTTACTGATGTAGAAGTGTATGTCTAATCAGGATTTACCCTTTAAAAAGTTTGTGGTTTACAGTCCTGTTGGTACAGGACCTGTTTGAGAATTGTGTGAAATATATTTTGTTCTCTGCCATATTTACAGTAAGTACAATTTTACACCAGGAATGTGGCAACAATTTGTACAGTGAATTGGCAATTCTGATATTAAAACCTTGTGTTCATATGACACAATTCCTCATTCTTTTTCGTTTATTTAGCTATTGCTAGGAGAATTTCCTCTTAAGTTTGTGGAGTGAGTTGTGAAGGCTTATGTTGTTTGATCAGTAATTTATTTCCTGGTTCTTGCAGGTTTTTTGTCTGTGTTATTTACTTGAAAATGAAATACGTAGATTGAACAAGTATCTGTTGGAGTAGATTTTTAACTACTGAAAGTAAAAGATTACTCTGTCTGTGTAGTTAAAACTGTTTCTTTCGTGTGTCCATCTGCAGCTCTCCGTAGCCAACAATCGTTTGGTGCGAATGATGGGTGTAGCAAAACTGACCAAGCTCCGAGTGCTCAACTTGCCTCATAATAGTATTGGGTATGTGGAAGGGCTGAAGGATTTGGTGCACCTGGAATGGCTGAATTTGGCAGGAAATAACCTTAAGGTAAAGTATTTAGTCTGTTGCATTTACCAGAATCTTGTATTATAGAAATTTGGAAAATGCTGCAAAGAAATCTGAATATGTTTTGATTGGAACAACAATGTTAATGTTTTTCTACTGGTTTATGAAACAGAAGAGGGCAGCTTTTGGAGTAGAGTTGTCTCAGAAAAAATAAAAGGTTTGATATCAAAATGAAATGAGAATAAGGAAATAGTCTCCAAAACAGGAAAAAGAATTATTATCTTTAAAATACAACTGTATTAAAACATGGTTTTTATTTGGGCTTACATAGCTGATGGTTTTTTTAGCTTGCAAAATAACTTATAGTTATTGATACCTGGTGTTATTTAGCGGCTAAAAAGGAGTTACTGTGAGTAACTGACTAATTTATTTTTGTAGGCCATTGAACAAATCAATTCCTGTCTGTCTCTTCAGCATCTTGATCTGTCGGACAATAACATAGCTCAATTAAGCGATCTCTCCAAGCTTACCTCGCTGAAGGTAGATGTTATTCTATCTCTGTTTTTATTGCATTCTTTACATAAAGAAATTTGCTTTGCAAATTACTACCTTTAGACATTCACTATTCGAACACTAGCTCTTAGACCATTTTAATTAATTAACTGTAATTTTTAGAGGGAAGTGTGTAAGAATTCTCTTCCTTGTTTTCAAGTTGCAGGAACCGAGGCAGTGATTTTTACGTAACCACTCTAATGATTTTGATAAAGATATGATGGTAATATCTTCTTCATAGCTCTTTGTTCTCTTATTTCCTAATCAAGACAAAACATACTTTTAATATTCTTCTGGCATGCACACTGTAGAGAAAAATGTTTCTAAATGTGTTTTTTGGTAACTGTGACCAGAAAGCCTTAATTACAGTTCTTTTGCATGTATTTTTGTCAGGTGATGCCTGAAAAAGAAATCTGTGGGTTTTGATCAAACACTCATTTCATCACCGTATTTTTATTTTATAGACTTTGTTGCTACATGGAAATATTATAACTTCACTTCGCACTGCCCCTGTTTGCCTACCTCAGAGTTTGACTGTTTTTTCTTTGGCAGAAAATGAAATCAGAGACTTAAATGAGGTAAGATATAGAAGATAGATCACTTTGTCTTTAGGTAGACTGAAAGAAGGAAGTTGAACAATTTTTTTGACGTTGTAACTGAAAATGGGCTCTCTTCTTTGAAACAACCCAACTTTTTATAGTTTAATTGTTTATATGTGATAACCATGTTTGCATTAGCTGCATGAGTTAGGTGACATCTTCTAAAATTTAGTCTGGAAAGAAACTTTGCCTTTTTTCTGTTATGTTTTTATATTACTCAAGGATGTTACTTTCAGGCCTAAATTCGTATCTTTTGTGGTTGTCTGAAAGTTGAAAGCTGAGCTAATTAACTGCTGCAGAGAGCTTCTGCAGCTGCTGTGTTTAGAACAGAGGTTTGAATTGCGTTTGTTGCCACTGACCTATTTTTCAAACACTTTGTAAGAGAAGCAAATAATCTGCCTGTGACTTTTGTCTTTATTGTTCTGTTTGTTTATTATAAATAGCAACCAAAACTCTTGGTTGGGATTTCACGTTGGAAGAAAATTTTTTGGCAATAATTTCTCTTCAAAGCAGGACAGTGTTTCTGCAGCTTTTTGGCTTGCCCTTTTTGTTTGTTTGTTTTCAAAATCCAGCACCTGTTGTAGTCAACTGGAGTCATAGAAGTACTATACCTTTCTGTACATAAAGCCCCATTCCCAAATTTTAAGACAAGGTAACATTTTCCAAGGACTAATAGCACTTACAGAAGAATTAATGGGAAATGGCAGTAGTTGATAGAAGGTCCTTTGTAGTCCTTTGTGTTCAAAAATTGAATGTAATTTTTGATTTATTTGTCATTCTGTTATTTTGCATGAGCTGTCCAGCTGTACCTAGGAGGAATGTGTTATGTTCTGTTCAGTTAACAAATGTATCTTGTTTTCTCGAGGTTTCTTTCCTGGCCCCTCTTCGCCAATTGGAACAGCTGTCAGTTATGAACAATCCTTGTGTGATGGCCACACCTTCTGTCCCTGGCTTTGACTACAGGCCTTATATTGTCAGCTGGTGTCTGAACCTTAAAGTTCTTGATGGATATGTGATTTCTCAGAAGGAAAGGTGACCTAATAGTATTATTAAATCTCTAAAATTATTAAATGAAGTTTGGCTAAGCTAAAATTGCTGTAGTTAAATTTTTCATCTGTTACACTGGAATTATGTAGGATCACCAGCTTGTTTAGATAGAAGTATGAAATTAAGATTTTGTTTTGTTGCTCAACTCACGGAAGTACTTCTACAAAGCAAAACTGTGGTAGCAATTCATCACATTCTGCAAAATCGAAGAGGCTATAAAGGGTAACTACCCTTTATAGCCTCTTTGATTTTGCAGAATGTGACACTCAGCAGGTGTTAAAGCTGTTGTCTTGGGGGAAGCTCAAGTGTGCCTGACTTGCATGTGCATTTCTAGATTTGGCTTTTCTTTGTTATCAATTAGTTAAATATTATTTTGGTCAAATAATTTGTTACTATATGATTGTGGTCATTATACCACTGTGATATCTGAATGACAAAGTTCTTGACATCAGAACAGTCTAAGCATAAGTATTATCCAATATAAACACATTCTAGTCCAGGACTAGAACTGTATTCTAGGATATTAATGTCCTTTTTTCCTGCTACTAAAATAAAAAGGTGCTCTTTTTTTGGTCAAAGGTAAACCAGTTCTATTTCTGTTTCACCGTAACATGTTATGACTTTGCTGAAAAATTGCCTGTTAGAATTCTAGCCTTTTTTTCATGACTAATGGGGGGGGTTCTGTATTAACTGTATTATTACATGTAGATGTATGATATTAAATATTCTCAGACTGAAGTGCATTTAATTCAAAAACATATTTCCATTGTTGATTACTTTTAGCAAGATTTACTCTCTGTGTCTATTTTGCATGTTTTTGTGAACTTCTCTGTTTCTGTGAAAGCTTTGCTGATAAGTTCATTGACACCAAAGTGTTTTCAGTGCTCAAAGATTACACACAAAGCAAAGACTGTACAGTTTGGGACAAGTGGGGGGTTTTTTGTTTGTTTCATTGATGCTTAAATGAACGAATATTTTATTCATTATTCTGGTAATGACATTCCCAGCTCCTCTGGGCACTGCACATGTTCCAAGTTTTGCTTAGATTTGTAGATTAGCTCTTGGGTACCCACTAGAAGAACAGTAGTGAAAACAGCGTTACTGGTTTTATGCCATTCATTAAAGGTGACCATTTTCCCCCTTCCTAACAGTTTGAAAGCAGAATGGCTCTACAGTCAAGGGAAAGGAAGGTCATATCGACCTGGGCAACATGTTCAGCTAGTTCAGTACTTGGCTACTGTTTGTCCTCTCATATCTGCATATGGACTCCAGACTGAAGAGGATGCCAAACTGGAAAAAATACTGAGTAAGCAAAGGTGAGAACTTTCTTTCTTTGTTAGAGGATGTAATTGAGAACATAATTATGTATCTTATGTGTTAGATGTAGTAAGATTTCATTTTAAGTATTTCAAAGCAACAGTGGGGGCTGGAGATGCAAAGTATAAGGTATGGGATGTGTCCTAGATGGGAATGAGAGGTAAGGCAGCACCAGCAGGAGTGTTTTCCTGCTTTCTGGGCCATCTAGGGGAAACTTCTTAATATTTTTCAGTTTGTGCTTTGTAGGACTCTGAATGTAATTCGTGTTAGAACTGTGGTTAAAATAAACAAACTATGTACTGGGATTTCTTTTGCCACAGAAAAAATGATGAAAACTTCAAAAAGGAGCTTTGCTTAACTTTCGTTCTAATTGTAAGTGAGGGCTATTGAGATACACTGGTGTATTAGCCACTTTTTTATTGTTGGCATGTTCTTTCTTGGTTTTAAAGTTAAGGTTGTCCTTTGAGGGACACTGTTGCCAGTGATGCATTTGCCCATCTGTATCTGGATCTGAGGTCTGTCAGCAGAGGCCTCTGGAGAGCCTGCTGCTTGTGCCAGCAGTAGCTGTTTTGCTAAGATCTGTGCAAATGGATGAGTAGAGTTATCATGGTGCATTTTTCATCCATGTAAAGGTGAACTAATTTTGGTTAGAAGCCAGAAAATGTAGCAATACAGGTTGTTCTATTCCCCAGGACCTATTGACAAACTTTTTTTTTTTGCAGAAAGATAAAGCAGAAAATTCAGCTCCCAGGAGCAGGCTACCTAAGTGGCATAGTGTGGTTAAAAAGTTGAGCAACAAAAGTGTTGTTAGCAGAAGGGTATCTCGTCAAAAGGGCCAGAAACTTGGGAGCATCTGGAAGGAGTTACTGCACACTTTGCAAATGTAGATTGGCCTCCAGGAGAGAATTATAGAAATGTTGTAGCTGTTTCTGAGGAGAAGGTGCAGTCAAAGCATCTTGACCTTGGAATCTCTAGCTAAGTGCTTTGGTATTCACATCATATTTCTGGGGAAAATTCAGGAAGTTGGTCTTCTAAATACAGCTCTTTAAAAACTAAAAAAAACCTCAAAAACCAAGCCAAAAAACCCTATGAGAAAAAGCAATCCCCACAAATCCTCACCTATATATATGCACATGCATATATGCTTTAAAGGACAGTTTGACTTTGACCTCTGCCTCGTGATCTTCTAATTTACCTGGGCTGAAACAATCATGGGTTCTCTGGGTTTTAAAGGATGATTTTGTTTGTGGCAATATTTGTTGATTTGTACTAGGATTTTGGGCCTTTAGTAACAGGAACACCTATTCCTTGATTCATTCATTTTCAAATGTAAAAGATACTCCCATCATTGCTCAAACTCATCTCTGCCTACACACATAATGTATTCCACATTAGATACTTAAAATACCTGCATGCCTTCCTTGTGTGTAGAAATGCCTCATGGTTTTCAGTCTATAGTCAGAATTGCATGTTAGGCTTTTTCTCTTTTGTTTTCCTTTTTTTTTTTCTTTTTTAATACATGTAATGAAGAAAGAGGGGCAGGAGGAAGGGGAGCAGGAGAAGACTGCAGTCCCCTCCTTTGTGAGTAGTCCTGTTAGTGTCTTGTAGGTATAGGAGTCTGCATAACTAGCCTCTTGTTTTGAATGTTTTGATCACTTGTTTCCTTTGAAATAGTTCATAGTTTCTTGTAGATGTTTTCTGTACAAAACAAAGTTTAAAAGAAACATAAAATCTGTTGCTGGCACTCTGTGCTTAGACTCCACCAGAGGCAGTTGATGCATGAAAACCAAAATGAGGAACCACCTACATCTTCTGTTCCCAGCAAAACAGTGCCAGTTGCTCATGAACACAGTGGCCTGGCCCAGCCATCACAGATAGTTCTTGAAAAGGGTAAGTAGCTTATCTACACCTGTGATCTTACCTGTGGAAATAAATAATTTTCTTTTGAGCATAACTTTGTGGAGAGATTTTCAGAACAAGGCCCTGTTATTATTTTGTTCTATTGATCTTTGGTTTTCTCAACTGGAGTTATGCTTTGTTTCTAAAAAAATCCAGTCCATGCTTATTTGTGTCTTGAAATGCTAGTAGGTTGGTTAGGTGAAAAACCCAATCCAACAAACTAAAGAGTTACTACTTTTCCATTTTATACAAGTTTGTTCTCCAAGGAAGTGCAGTTTATGTAATTTCCTGTACCCAGTATTTGCCAAGTTTGGATGTTACTGTGGTAAGTATTGTCCTGATACAGAAATAATGCTCATCATTACTAGCATGTTAGATCATCTTGCCCATCCAGGTGCTGTCAAAACCAAAGGGTGAATGCCTATGAATTAAACGAACTATTGTTATTATTGAAATACTCTAACACTAGAATGTGTCTTTCTGCTTATCTAGAACCTGTCATCCAGAGGAATTCTTGGGTTGGACCAAGTGCAAACAACAATCATTCCTGTGCAGTAAAGAACACTTTTCCTCTTGAAAGAAGCTTTTCCAAGGAGTTACACCTTGAAGATGTACAGACAGATGAAGACAAACTAAACAGCAGCCTTTTATCCTCAGAGTCTACCTTCATGCCAGTTGCTTCAGGATTGTCTCCAGTGTCTCCTACTTCAGACCTGAAGCTACGTGGAATCAATTTGGGCCAAGAAGATGATGATGATACAGTGATTGAATGTGTGAGAGATGTTAATAATCATAGGGAAACAACTAACAATCAAGAAGCTTTGTCTGTTGCAGGAGAGCACCCTAATAAAGCAGTAGGAAGTGTGGAGATGCAAGAGAATATCAAAGAGATCCTGCAGGTGCCTGCTCCTGATCCAGGAACAGCTGGCCTGGCTGCAAAGACTGGCAACTCGTTAAGGGCCTCTGAAGGCGAAGTTCTGCACAGTCACCCCAGCACCTCATTAGGTGCTGAATCAGGAGTAAAAACTCTGTGTCCTGACCAGATGACAGAAGAAAGGTCTGGATCATTGGCTGTGCAAGGTGCAGCACCAGCTGATCCAGGTGCAGCTGAACTGCAAAGAATGACTGAAGCAGCTACCAAGCTTCAAGCTTCCTGGAGAGGATTTTACACGAGGAACTACCATCCTCGAGCCAAGGAAGTGCGGAATGAAATTCGACTGAACAGAATGCAGGAGCACATCATTTGCTTAACTGCTGAAATAGAAAAGTAAGTTGAGGTCATGCTATGTATTTTCAAGTCTGTATGAATATAACCATCATTCCAGAGTATTTCAGAACAGATATAGATGGGCCTTGATACAGCTACTCTCAGTAGAACCTAGCATCAGAAACATAAAACTGATTACATTACAGGATCACTTCCTGTAAGGTAAGTACAGTTTTGCACATAGCTGTTCATAGTCTCAAAGTGCCTTCTATAAGTGGATTGGGTTAGAACACATTTTTCTATTCCTCTGTTAGCAGGACATGCATATTTCAAAATAGAAGTTGCTGAGTGGGATTTTTTTTACTTGTCTCCTTGCAATTACAGAGTCTATAAATCAAGTGTCCATACTGACAGTCATTCTTCTGTTGCTGGTGAAAAGAAGAATTTCCTCTGCCTTGTATGATACAATTTTAAAATGTAACTCTGTGGTTCTATTTTAATTTTTGATCCTGTGAATCCATATTTGGAAAAGATCATGGTCAAACGTCCTCAATTTGTAAGACAAAAATTCTGGATTTTACTTAATATCTGTCTGGATGAGCCTGGAGCTGTCAGTCTGACAGGCTCTTTCTTCATTACCACAAGTGACAAAAGTTCTGTAGTGAAGTTGAGCGCTCAGTGAACCTTTAGAAACTCCCAATGCTTCCATATTATACTCCATCCACATATCAGTGGGGACAGCATAATTTGAAATGAAGAAATACTATTTGGTGTGTGGGGGTGATAGTTGTACAGGATAAAATAAGAGCTCAGGTTCAGTTTACAAAAAGACACTATTGCTGAGCTAACAAATGTGCTGCAGTAAAAGGAAGCAGAATTTAAATGTAACTGAAAAAGAAACTTGAAGTCAGCAGCTGGGTATTTATGGCAAGCCAGACTGCAGTAATTTCTTAATGTTAGGCTCTCTTGTATCTTTCAAGAGTGCTGTTACATAAGTAGGCATTTTTATGTATTCTTGTTGCTCTTGTTACCCAAATGTTGCTTATTTAAGCTGCATAAATTTTGGATGTGTGTTCTTGCAGACTAAGAAAAGAAAGAGAGGAAGATAAAATGCAGAGGCTTGTACAGGAGGAAGCTGTCAAATTTCTTTGGAACCAGGTAAGTACTTTTAGTCCTCTTGTTTTTCTGCTTATATGTGAATTTGAAATTTGAATCTGCTTATATGTGAATTTGCGTTATTTCATACTGTAGATCTTGAAAAGGTAGTCAATATGGTTCAGTTTTTCCAATGATGATTTGGGTAGTTTAATAGAATCTTATTGCTGTGGTGTTTGCTGTACTGGTATTGTGGGGGAAAATAACCTTCAGAAGCATTAGTGCAAGAACACTGGTTTTATTACTAAAGACTAAATTGTGGCCTGGTGAGGAGGAAGACAAAATGCAAGAGAAGCTAAATAAACATAAGCAGAACTGTGAAGAATGATGTGACTGGTAAATGCCCATGGCAAATGAAGTGATGTCAAGCTGTGTTGCTTGTGAGTGACTCATTTTTGAAGCAGGAAAGTTATTAATACATCTTTTAATAAGCTATTCTTCCAAAAATAAGGCTGTTTTCTTAAAAACAGATAAATCCTTTCTGGTTTTAAGAACAGATTTAATTTTCTTCAGCTACTTGAATTGGGAGCTTGTGTGCTCTGTCAGTGTTTGGCATGTAGGTTTAAAAGCCATGATTTCACAGTGGGAAGAACAAAATTTCCCTAAAGATGTAGCAAGCCTTTTGTTTGTCACTTGGTCTTAGATTTTATACTAGAGGTTGGTTGCTGAATGCAAGAAATGAATCCTCTATAGAAATCAAAATACTTTTAGTTTCATTTCATAATGAATTTTTCTCTATACTTTACAGGTTAAATCCCTTCAACAATGGCAGCTTTCAGTGATGCAAACTTTAGGTGGTGCTGGGATCCCTTCAGCCAGTACTTTATGTTCATCCAAACCACCTGCTCAGTCATCCACAGTGGAGCAGGAAACCCCACCAGCTGTTAGTTCTGCTTTGTTAGATCCAGCTAGTGAGAATGATCTTCAGGAAAAGTCTTCATTGCAGTTCCCAGATTCTGGTTTTCATTCTTCTGTGGCTGATCAGACTCATTCCGGTGACCTGTGTAGCTCTGAAAAGAGTTTAGCTGAAGAAACTGAGAGCTCCCTTTCAATGGAAACGATCAAACAGTGTGGCAATTCTGTTTCAGCATATTCTTCAGATGTAGAGGAGAGCCCTGGGGAGTGTGGGCAAAGTAAAGAGAGCTCTAGTAATGAGCAGGACAATGGACTGATACAACAGTATTTGAAATCTGTTCAGCAGCTGGAAGAGGCTGATGAAGACACAGATTGCAATGAGGAAATGGAGGGCAGCTGCCTACAAATCGCTGTGTCAGCAGAAAGCCAAGATTCTTCCTCTGACACCATCTCTGTAGAGCTCCCTCAAGATCCATCCTCCCCTGTCCGAGCTGAACTGTGTCAGACGCCACCAGAAAGCTACAAACTGAATTCAGGAATAGTAGAAGGGAAGCAAACAGACCGTGATTCTTCATTTCATATGCTGCATGTTGGGATAGCTGTATAATAGGCTCATTTCCACAAAGGACTAGGGAGTCCATTTTACTTTCCTTTCTCTTTCTTTTTCCTGTTTATACAAAACTTACTTTCCATGTGTGCTGTTTCAGATTTTGACTCATGTTATCAATTTATGTTGTAATTACTATTTTACTGATGTTGCTGAGGATTGACACTAACTATGCTAAAATCAGCAAAGTTCTCAGTGACAATCATTATGCACTTTATTTTCAAACATAAAACTGGTATCCTAATGACTGGCCTCCATTAAATTAATTCTGAAGATTGGGGGGGTGGGTGGCGGTGGTGGTAATGTTTGCTGTAAATTCACTTTGGTGAATGTGTTAGCAAGTATTTGTTTGGTTTTTTTCCTACAAAGAAGGATTAAGTTCTTATTTTGCAAAGAGAAGAAAACTATATGGGAAGAAATGGAGTCAATACAGGCAGTGTATCCTGTCATAGGCAGGATACAGCCTGCTGAGAAAGATGAAAAGTTGCTTTTCAGACTTCTTTTGACTTTAACAAGAGTAGCTTGGTCAGTGTATCAAAGATGCATTCCAGAAAACCAGTGTCCGAGTCAGTGAGTTTTTCGTAAATAATTTGAAGCTGCTGGTGAGGAATTAGGTCATTTACATGCACACTGAAACAAGGACTTACAGGAGAGAGGCCTCAGGGAGCTTCAAACAAGCTTTGACCTTTTTTTGCCCTGTGGTTGAATTTCCCTGCTTTCTCAGGTAAGACTCAAAATGGAACCAGTAGCAGCCAGGACTAAATAAGAATTGCAGAAGGGCATGTGATTTGGGAACGTCATTTCCAGGACTGCACTGCTGGGTTACAGCAGCAGACTTGATGGCATGTGTTTTGCTCCACAAGGATGCTAATGTCCTTGTGGGATTTGGATTTGCATGGTTTTTGAGACGTTAGTGAATTTGATGGATCACAACTACTTCTATCTCCAGGTATAAATACTAAAAGTAAATGCCATGACTTAAAACTATTTCCTCATATCTCTGTTGGGTTTTTTGGTTGGTTTTTTTTCCCCCTGTATGTCCAGTATTCGACATTTTAATTAGATGTGGATAAAAAGTTGTATTTCTTCCCTGTTAGGAAATATGCTGAGATACCTAGGATATGCTTTCCACTTACAGACCCTGCTGCTTTCCCAGTGATCTTGCCTAGCCATTGCTATGTTGGGTTTTTTAATGGGAAAGGATCAGGTATCTTAGTATACTTCAACAGTGACAAGGGAAATCTGTTTTGCAATGTGATTTGTGATGGACACTAGTGAAATAAAAGTTGATGTTGTGATTTACAGGGGTCAGTTGCGTTTGCTGATGCTGCATTTTGCAATGTGTGCTGGGAGGCCAGTGTTGCAGTAGTTTGCTAATGTTTACTTCTCAGTTACAAAGACACATGCTTGTCATAATTCTCTGGATCCACAGGTTAACTTCTGGTGCTATGGTGTCACTAAAACCAACTAGCGCTCTTTTAAAGTGACTCTGATGGCCACGCTACTATGTAAAATAATTTAGTTTTTGTGAAAGCTTTGGTTGCGTGTCTGCTTTAGGTTCCAAGCTGATATTTACCACTACTCAGGAGTTTGGTATGAGGCTAGTATCTTCTTGAGGCCTCAAAATATCCTTTATTTAGGACATAAAGGGTGTATTGGACTTATACCAGCCATGTTCCCAGTGGTGAAGTTCACCTTGGAAGAATAAAGCTTGCCGCTGTGTATAGAGTAGCCATCATCTCTTTTTCTCCCACCCCAAAAAAGTTCTAGGGCACCAACTTCTCCAAAGAGCTGTCTCTGCAGTCAGGCTGACCTTTGACTGTGCCTTGCATACATGGGAGCATTAAAGAAAAACCAGAACAACTGAGGCGGTAGGTTCTTAATGTGCTGTCTTTCTAACTGAATGTGGTTACAGCACATTTGTAGCATGACCATGTTCATAATTAGATCTTAGGACACAGTTGTGCTTGGGTATTGAAAATGGTACAGGTGCATTAATGTATCACAACATCTGATCACCTGGGCAAAGCAGTTTGTAGTCCACATGATAATACCTTTGTCCTCTGAAGGGTCTGAACTTGGCTTTAGATCTGCTGTGCTTGGGGATCTGCAGTTCATAGGACTCAGTTCTTTGAATGTCAGTATCTTATATAAACCCCTCAATCTTCATAGAGACTTTCTCTGGATTTTGAGAGAGGAATTATTTCAGTCTGTGAAGCAGTTGTTACGCTCTGGAGGCAGTGGTCAGGTGTAATAATGCAGTAAGTTCTCTTTCATGGCAGAGTGCTTATTGCAAGACCTGGGAAGAACTAGACCACTGCCTGGATAACAATGTTTCACTTACTGAAGATACTAAGGGAGCATACATATTTTGCTGTTTTGTATTGTCACTTTTGCTGCACAGTTAGAGGTGAAACAACTCGAATTTTTGAGATGTCAAAGGGGGAAAACTTGGTGAAAGTAAATTTTTCATGGAAGCCCTAAGATGTTTCTTGACATTTCCTTTGTTACTAGGACTTGAAAGCACAAAGACAAGGCAACTTACTTTAACTAATTCCTAGGTCAGCTGTTGTCCTTATTAATGTGTAACCTGTAAATCCAAAAGTGGTTTTATGTAGGTACAGCAAAGCATGTACCACCAAATAATCAGCTTTATCTTACTTTTTTGGGGAAACTGTGAAATACTAGAAAGTTTTTTTCTAATGTCCTGAAAAGTATCTTGCATGTGTAGAAGATGAGTTGCCTAAATATAGAGAAATCAAAGAATGGTGAAGTTTTGGATTAGGTTTTACAGGGCTGAATTTAATTAGTTTGTATATACAGAAAATATTTTCATCCTGACCATTAAAATACATACAAGGAAAGACATAAAAAGGGATACAGTGGAAAAGTAAGAATAAAACTGGATATATACTTAAAATTGTCTTCTTTCAGCCCTGTTTTATGCTCTCAAAGAATCATGATGTGGAAGTATCATGGTTTAATATATGGCTTAGCATTTACTCATCTTTGTTTAGATAAATTTCCTTAATCTAGGTATGTAATATTCTTTTGCCTGGATAGGGATGCACAGTTTCCTTTGGAGATGATGGAAATTTCATAAAGGAATTGGAAGGCCTAAAATATATCTGAAACTTTCCTGTGTTAATATTGTATTCTTTCCTTTTGCAAGGCTTCACGTTCAGCAGAAGAATGTACTTTGTAGAAGAAAAGCTTATCTCTCGTGTTTTGTCCTAGGCTGATTCTCCAGTGTTAGTGGGAGAGAGAACTTGGTTATTTGCCAGGTAATGTTGCCAGCTCTGTCGTGAGTACAATTCAAATGCTTCTTTAAGTTGCTTCAGAAAAATCAGATAAATATAGCTCAGACTATTAAAATTGCACCACACAAGTAGTTTTGCCCCAAATGAGATAGCTGGCACATGCAGGCCTATTTACAGCTAGTCTGTGGCAGAAATTACTCTTTTGCCTCTTTCTCGGAAGGCTGGGACAAGTGGTTCTATATACCATAAAGCAAGGAGGCATTGAGACTGCAAATTTTATTTTGCTGCTTCTGAACCACAAACGTCCTTCAGCAAATACTTGAGAAAGACCTTGCTAAACTAAATTGCAGAAGCCTAGCAGTTGTTGATAGTTAAGTTTCTTAAACAACCATAGGTTCTACTATTTGCATGCAGCAGTTTAAATAATGCACTTAGCAGCCAGTCTCTATGAAAAAAAAAAGTTGTTTTTTTTCTGAATAATGTTTGTATTTGAGCTTGCAAATTGTTCCTGGATTTTTATGAATTTGTATATATTGTCTGAAGAATTCCAATTTTTGTTTCTACTTGTAGCAGGTTATTTGATGAACAAAAATGGAATATATGTTCTTTTGAGATTACCTGGGTAATTTTTACTGAACTTGAGTTCTAGTGTGTCTCACACAGATACACTTTTTCCTGAGAGGATAGAATTGTAGCAGTTAGTGGAGACTGACTGAATGACAGTAAAATGTATAAACTGGTTAGTTCCCCACCTAGTAGAAAAGACATTTCTTTTTTTTCCTCCCCTGTTGTATTAACTTCCCCCCCACTCCCTCCTTGAGGACTGTGCCACCCAAATAAGTATGCATTGAGTATTCATGAAGTCTTTCAAAATGTCTTCTTTTAATAGTTACACTCTTTTTTTCCCTCAGATTGGCTTTCTAGGACAAGTTACCGAGAAACACTTGCTTTCTATATGCCTACCAAAAAGTTGTGACTTTGTCTATTCTTAAATGTTTTCTTTGTCAGTAGTGGAAAAAGCACAGGATCCCTTTCTTGCAAAAACATAAGCCAGTATTTATCAGGAAAGGTGCTTTATCTCTTGGAAAGTGCCATGCCAAATTTTATTGTACAAGAGCTCTCAGTAAGAATCTTTTTTTCTGGCTTCATTACGTTTATAAGTATATGGGCCAAATTCATTTGTAGCATAATTCTACTGAATTAAATTTTTTTGAGACTTTCACAGGAGTATTCTACCTCTAAACTAGAATTTGAGAAAAAAACAATTGGGTATTGATTTGTCTTTCTATTTCTTGCTGTTTTCTGTGAAGAATGGTGGGTGGTTAAATTGGTACAGTTCATATATTTTCTATAAGTGTTTACATTTTGGATTTATTGTTTCTTAAGTATTTTGTTTGTATCTCTGAGTTTTGAATTTTAAATAAATGATTTGTACATTTATTGAAAATTTTAAGGTGTACTTTATATTGACTCTTGCGGCTATAGTCATAATCTTACAAGTGGAGGGCTCTTCTGGAGATCAGGAGTAGAAAGCAAGTGATGGTAAGGTAAGCATTAGCTGAGGCATCTGATGGCCACTGTTCCAGTGCCTAGGACAGTAAGAGTGTAGTAGGGTCCTTGAAATGAGCTCAGCAACGACACTGAAATTGGTCTTCGTGATGTGCAGTCCTTTGTTTCTATTGCTGGCCTTCTTTCATGTTCTTAATTACCTGCTGTGTTTAAATTAAAAGCTGTGGCAGCAGTCTCTACAGCATTTTCTAGAGAGAGAATTAAGACTAAGGGCTTATCCAAAGAACCACAATTGCAACGTGTGGGGTTGCCTCTCCTACTTTTTTGGTTTGGTCAGATACCCGCTCTGTTCATAAGCAAATGAAGACTAATTAAAAATCTTTCAGGCTTTGACAAAGGAAACAGTTGAGGAGCTCAGAAGTAACATGAAAGTCATGTTTTACTGCAACACGGTTCTCTGAAAGGTGAAAAAAATAACAACAATAACAAAAACTAAAACAGCAAAGTTAACTTTGTTCTGCTTAATTCACCTTGTAACACACGGAGGTTAGTGGACATTTTAAAACTCTTTACTATGTGTTTCTACTTCATTACACCAAAGAAAAGATTTTGTAACTGGGACTCTTATTGCTCTTCTGTGAAGGTATTTACTGTGAGGGTGGTGAGGCACTGGAACAGGTTGCCCAGAGAAATGGATACCCTATCCCTGCAAGTGTTCAAGGCCAGGTTGGATGGGGCATTGAGCAATCTGGTCTGGTTTCCTGCCATGGGCAGGAGTGTCCCTGCCCATGGCAAAGGGGTTGGAACTAGGTGATCTTTAAGCTCCCTTCTACCTCTATCTATGTCTCTATTTAAAAGTCAGAAGTAGGCATAGCTAAAGTAACTCCAGGTCTGAAAAGAGAAGAGCAGTGCCCTTTTCTTTTAGACTAAAGACCTTTAAAGCTGTACTAGTAAGTGTAAATGCTGTGTGTTGTAGGGATAGTAACCATAGCACTTCAGGAGGTCAGGTTGAAGGTCCCTCTTGTCCCTGGCTTTTATTCATATTTGTAATAGGATCAGACATTAAAATCTTTGGCTAGATTTGGAAAATAAAGGGATGGCTAGGGATGGGCCCATTTTGTTCAAATAGAAATAGTTACTTTTAATTTAATGGGCTGAAATCCTTACCTATTCTAGGACTTACTGTGCACCCCCAGCCCACTCGTTTGTGGGGTGGTGTGAGAAGCAGAAAAGCCCTTGGCTCTGTGTAAGCACTGCTCAGCAGTAACTAAAAGAGCCCTGTGTTATCAACAGTTTCCAGCACAAATCAAACACAGACCCACCTTGGCCACTGTGAAAAAAATTATCTCTATTCCATCCAAAACTGGTATAGCTGCTCTTTCTGATAAGTGCAAGATGATATTAACCAAGGGAAGGAATCTCAGAAAATTGTACACAGGATGCCCAAATCATACAAGTCACAGCCTCTGACTTCTAAGATGCTTTAAATTGTGAAAATTGAGAAGCCCATGATCATAAAGGATGCTCTGGAAGATGTAAAATTGACACATTGTGTTTAAAGTGTTCATGTGTTGGACTGAAAGTAATAAATGATTAGAAAAGCCTAGACAATTCTCAGGCAATGTAGGGCTGTGAGAAGCAGCAGTCTAGCAGTCAGGACTGTTTGCTTAGCATTGCATTCAAGCAGCAGGGAGAGAAGGGTGATGGGGCCAAGGGCCCGGCATAACTTCATCTTACTGCATATAATTCTGGGAAAAGAAATAAGGAAAGACTGATTCTTTCTCATTATCTAGCTTTCTGTACTCATCTCAAAATAATTGCCAAGTGCTTTCTGGTATGATAAACGAGGAGGGATGTAAGGTGAGGGACAGCTGCTGGAGCTGTAGTTCTTTTGGGACTAATGACATTTAGATATTGCATGGTCATGAAGTAGAACAGACCTCACCAATGCCATTGACACTCAACAGCCAAAGGGCCTTTTACATGGGGCTTTCTATAGAGCATGGGGGCAAACATTGAGTAATTGGTTTCTGGCCTCTTTGTGCAAAAGGGCTTACCACATTAGAGATTAGAAAGGCATATTTGATTCATTATTAGGCCTTCATCAAGACTAACTACAGTGATAACTGAAGAATTTATGGAGAAAAGTAGCATGGGGATCCTCTCCCATCCCTGAAGGGTGGTGAAATGTAAAATATGGCAGAAGATAGCATAGCAGTACCTATTTCCTTAGAAGGGACAGATTTTCTCACTGTTGTCACCTTCTACACCTTCAACTCCCAACATCACCCCAGATATATTAAGAGATGGGACAATGCTTGGCACTTGGCACACAAATTAGATAGTTTTACGTTAGGTTGCACTTTGAGCTGCAGAGTTTGTAGGGGAATTTGATGCACTGCATGGCTCATGAAGGATAAGTGAAGAGAAATGATACTGCTATAGAACTGACAGACTTTGTGTATTGAGAGGAAAAAAAAGTCAGTACCAATTATCTTTCAAAATACTGTCTTTTTAATGTGTTCTGCTTATACAGCCAGATGCCTTTCAATTCTTGACCTACAGTGTATAGTACAAATAAAAGCTGGTGCCTGTTGAGATTTTTGCTTTCTATCTCTACCACGTAACCACTGTTGTAAGGTGCAGAAAGGAAGAGAAAAATAGAGGTAAGGTCACTTCTTCAAAATAGCTATGGCTGATGGGGGTGGGGGCAGAAGACAAGAGTAGGCAATTAATATTTATAATGGCTAAAATATTGTGTTCACAAGAATATTTCAGCTGCTCTGTCTTGTTTCTGGTTTTAAGCAACCCACATCTTCCTTAGTAAAAATAAACTCAAGACCTTAAGCTGTACTCATACAAACAACTGCTGGCAGGTGTTTTGGCGTTCCCAAACTTATGCAGTGTTTACAAGTGTTTGCAAAGCAAATTGCAGATGTCCTGCAGGTTGAAAGTGCCACCCGGCTCTGGTGCAGGGTGCAAAGCTCAACACTGACTACGTGCATGTTCTCATAAAGCATCTTAAGTCCTGCCTTCAATGCAGCTGCGTTTGCCCAGTGCTGCTGTGCTGGGCCGTGCCTGCCTCCCCCGCTCAGTCCCTGCAGCTGCTCCGTGGCCAGGCTCTCCTTCCACAACCTTCTCCCTGTCCACAACGCCGCCTCTCCTGCTCCCTGCTCCGTTCGCCTTCAGACTCGACAGCGTTTGAGCTGCGATGGTTCGTGTCAGAGCCTTCTCTCCTGACGGGGGCTGCGGCTGGCGACCATGGTAATGCCACCCAGGCCATAGTGCCCAGCTCCGCGCCACCCTTCCCACATCCTCCTTTCTTTGGTTTCACCGGCGGTGGCTCAAAAATTACAGGGATGTTTGTGTCCGTTTTCACTGCCCCTTCCCAGCACAGAGGCTGCGGCAGCGGCCGCGGGAACAGAGCCGCTATCGGGGCGGGGCGGGAGGAGGCGCGGCGGCNGCCGCCCCGCCCGCTCCGCTCGGATTTCAGCGCGGCGGCGGCTGAAGGTGCTTCCTGCCGATCCAGAGACTGCCTTGTGCCGCTCCCCGGGATGCTGGGGCTGCCTTGTGCCGCTCCCCGGGGATGCTGGGGCTGCCTTGTGCCGCTCCCCGGGGATGCTGGGGCTGCCTTTTGCCGCTCCCCGGGGATGCTGAAGCTGCCTTTTGCCGCTCGCCGGGGATGCTCATCGCGCGGCACTCTAAAAAGTGCCTTTGAAGCAATAAAGCAGAGCTGTGCGGTTTGCATTGCCGGCAGCGGTGCTTCCTGCTTGCTGTCCCCGTCCCTGGCTCGTGGGTGCGTGTCCGGTCCCGTGTTCCTCGGCCGGGACCGCCGCGGGGGCTGCGGCGCTGCCCCCGGACTCTCAGCGGGCTGGGGGGCTGTCAGCTCCCCGCGCCCTGGGGAGCAGGGCGGAATCTGCAAAAAGCAGCAGCAAATCTGATTTTCCGTGCTGGCAGCCACGGGAGCATCAAGCCTCGAGCCCCTGTGCCCCAGTGACATGGTTTGGGCATCGCCAGAGGTAGCGGCTCCTGTGCCTTTGCGATTTGCGTGACGAAATTTGGAGCGGTTGCACTCATACGTGCTTTTGTAACGCTGCTGGCTTAGAGAGCTGTGAGGATGGGGGGCTGACAGTAATGGACAACTTGAAAAAAACCCAAAGTGACAATCCTGTGATGGAGCACGAGGCATAATTTAATGACGTGTTCATAAAAATGTCATTAAATCGGTTTTTGTTTTTAACCTTGGGTAAAATGGAGCTTTTGGTGATAACATGGAACAAAACTGAGAGAAGTAATACTTAGCAGTAAAAAGCAGAAAATTCAAAGGCATAGCATTGAAGTTTAAAAGAATAAAATACTTTAACAAAATCCTTGGGTTATTGTAGAAACAAAAGTAATTTTGCAGGTAAAAATTCGTAACTGCCATTTTATTTTGTGCCACCGTAAGCAAACCACCAAGGTAAGAATTTTATTAAAGACTATTTGTGTGTGTTTCTATGGATATATTTATTTTTTAATGTATTGTTTCCAAGGTTATCTGGCCTTTCGTGTGGATGGCTTCAGAGAACATTTCAGGAGTAGGGTAAGGACCTAAGGGTTTTTGGTGTACTTATGGACTTCCCTTATACAAGAAATGAACGGGATCAATTGTTCGGAGGTGATGAAACTGGCAGTATATTAAGCCTTTAGCATAAAGAAAGCTCTAAACCTGTACATTTAAATGTTTTAGGGCATGTGACATTTACAGAATACAGAAAATTTTGAATAAAAACACATGGAATAGTGTTCATGGCCTTTTTAGGCATCTGAAATTACATTCTATTAATTTTCAGTGTCTTGTGCTTTTCGGTGATGTGGAAAGAATTCTCAGCAACACAAATGAAAATTCTGTTTTTGTCTAATGTATTTTTTTCTCTTCCTCAAATGGGCATATATGTCCTTAAATTAGCATTTTTGTGTATTTAGGTACATTTATTGTCAATATACGACCCAAGCTGCTGTTTTATGCAAATTTCATATTAGTGCAGAACTGTTCCAACAAAGCTGCATTTTTGTGGCATTTTGATACTTTCACTTTAATGGATGTCTTGCTCTTTCAATGTTCATTGGTCAGAAATACAATCTCTGTAATTCTCAGCAAAGCATTTGAAGTTATAATCCCTATAATCCTTGTAAAGCAATTTGATGTGTGGTCTATTTTGAGGCTGTCCTGGTTATACCAGTAATGTATTTCAGTTTTTCAGCCTATGTTCATGTGATAAATAATTTAATTAGTTAATTTTATATTTAATGTATCATTATGCTTCATTTAAGTTTACACAGCATTTTTCATATAGTCTTAAGATTATATGTACTATGTATTTATACCATCTTAATAGTATAAATTCTCAGTTATACTATTTATAGAAAGTTAAAGTTTATATAATCATTTGATTATGTTGTTACACTTGGTGGATGGTTGTATGAGTAATGCTGCTTTGAGAATATTAGTTTTGGAGAGAGTGGTGTCTTTTGACTGTCTCTCCTTGCCATCTGTTTTCTGTTTCCAAGTTTAGAGCTTCTGCAAGAACAGTACCCTTTTCACTTGCAAAATGACTGCATCAAAATTCTCCTCCTCAGAAAGAAAGGAAGGTTTAAGAGTCATCCTGAGCAAGAATTAAGTTGTGAAAACTGAATCAGTGGTGTTAAGTCTATGATTTTATAGCAGATCAGCTATCAAGCAACCTTAAGGGAATAATATTTTATGAAAGTTAAAATTTTTGAAAGACAATACTGTTATTAGATTTAAAAAAACCCAGAAACACAAAACCCAAACACACCCAGAAGTTTATTTTTTAAAAATTTTTAGAGCTGCATATGAGTACCTGAGGTAAAAGAATGATAAAAAAGCAAAAGAGGGAAGATGTAATGTAATGTTACAGGTGATGCATGAAGTTAAATTTTAGTGCTTTCAATTCTCTTAGATATCTCCTCTTTAAAGCTACAGCTGATTTATTTTCCCCTTCTTCCCAAGCAGAAAACTGGAGGAAATATCTTCTACCTTGCTTATCCAAACTTATTTCAGACTTAGTCTTTAATAACAACTTATTGGAATGTGTAAACAGGTAAATGGGAGATGTCTAAATCCACAAGTTTCTGCTATAAGTCTCAGTCTTGTGATGTCCGGATGGTGGTGGTGTGGTCTAACAGATAAATAGGGTGGTGGTGATTTGTTTTGGTTTTTTTGATTGCCAGACTGAAATCTTGCACTCTTCTTTTGCCTTTTTTTTTTTTTTTGTATTAGCTAGGGGGTGACACCAGCTTTATGATAAGGGTTTGCCTTGACATGTCCAAGAGAATTACTTAATGTCATAGATAATGCTGCTCAGATGAGTTCCACAAAAAGAATCTATGTTGACAGTTCTATTGTACTTGTTATTCCCCTGCAAAGTCCCACCAAGCTTTCAGTGTAAAACTTGACTTTAGTTCTGGTAATATTTTGGGATCTTAATACAGTTTTTGTAAATGCACTTGCAGGAATGAAGTGGAAGTCAACTGAATTCTCTTGTGCTCTGCTGAGACGAAATGACATTCATGTTTGTGGTGAATGGAAGTCATGGCAACGTCTAACATGGGAGGGAAAGACTCGAATGGACCATGTGGCGTGACTCGTTCAGACTGCAGCTCTTCTGCCTGCTTATGGCAGTGCTGGCTGTTGTGGTGCTGGTCCATAATTTTTTTCAGTTAGAGGTAAGTGGAGCCTGTTTCTTCTCCAAGATGGCTTGAGCAACATTATTAACTTTTGAATGTAAGGTTAGGATTGTATCTGACTGACAGCATTTAGCGATAAATTGGAATCACAGAAAATTCATAGTGAAAGGGATGTCTGGAGGTATTTAATCCCGCACCTTCTTCAAAGGGCTGACATCAAAGGGCTGGCGTCAGGGTTATTTTCACTTTTGATAGTATTCAAGGACACTCAGATTTCACAACCTACCTAGGCAGTCTGTTGCAAAGCTGCATCCCTCTGGAAGGGAAGAATGTGTCCCTTATGTGCAACAGGAAGTTGCCTCTTATCCTGTTTGAGTAAATCTCCTGTAGGTAGTGAAAGACTGCAGTTAGATCCCCTTTTGGTCTTCTCTAGATTTAAAAAAAGAAGGTTTGGTTCCTTTAGGGTCATTCCACTTCCCTTATTATCTCAGGCGTTCTTAATTGGTCTTGCCAGTTTTACTCTGCTGTGGGTTGTCCAAAAACCAGACACAATGTTCTAGGTATGACTTTACCATGGTCAAGTTGAGGAGAACTATAACTTTGCTCAATCAGCTGGTTAGGATCTTGTTATTTCCTTGCCACAATGCTGTGCTGCTGACACATGGTGAGTTTGCTGTCTCCTGGAATCCCTGCAGAGCTGTTAGCTGGCTTGTTCATCTCCAGCCTGTACTGATGCAATT
Organism: Dicrurus megarhynchus; assembly: GCA_013399195.1. NCBI lineage: Eukaryota > Metazoa > Chordata > Aves > Passeriformes > Dicruridae > Dicrurus > Dicrurus megarhynchus. Next base: position 769,298 of record VXAD01012021.1, on the reverse strand, counting down.
TTTATTTGCCTTTCCCTTTTTCTCTCTGCTGTGTCTGTTTTGCATATTTCTTCATTTTACTTATCACTTTAGTGCAGAGGTACTAAAGTTGAAACTGCTTAGTCAGATTAAAATCAAGGCAGATGAAGATCTGTCTGCAGGAGCCCTGGAGGCTGACCTTGCCCATTGGCTGTCTGCCTGGCCAGGCATTCCAGTGCTGCATTTGGTGGATGAGCATTGTAATTCTTAGCCTAACACCTCCTTAAATTATAGCTGTCTTTTGTGCATGGGAGCCAGTCAATGGAGGCAATCTTCTTGCCTCCTGGCTAGTGATGCCCAAATGAAATGATCCAAAAGGGGGGATGTAAAACCCCCTCACCCCACAAAAAATACAGTTGAATTGGAAGAGGATCACATAAGGGTAAGGAAGATGTTTGAGAAGTCTAAAATCACAAGTGACTCAGGATCAATAACTGAAGAATGAGCTTTCGTTACCTATTCCGTTACTAGTGGACACATTAAATAAAAACTGCAGATGCTGATTTTAAAGGAAGCAGGGATGTTTTTTTATGGATTGCAGCAAAGCTGCAGAAGTCCTTGCAGTAAGACTTCGTAGTTACTAAAAGCATATATTCAAAAAATCTGGATGAATGCACAGAAGAAAAATCCATTAGCAGATACTAGATCTTGAAGATGTCTACCCTAGTGTTTAAGAAGTCTAAACCATAAAGTGCTAGAAACTGTGTTAAGTCTACAGGAGGAAATAGCACAACATATTTGGTCTGTTTTCTTTTCTCACATCTCTGCTGTTGGAAACTATTGGCAAACAAAATAATATGTTTGATGGATTTTTGGTTCAAGTTAGCATGATCCATTTTGTGTTACATGGGAGGTAGCTTTTGTTTTTACTTTCTGTGGTTTTATTTTGTTTTGGTTTTTGACCTAGGATGTTGCCTGAGGACTGTTGATATTTAGAATCTTAAACTGTTTTCTTTTCATTTTAAAATTACATTTCTTAGAGAAAAGGGCTCTGGCAGTGCTTTGAGAGTGAAATGGAAAATGCAGGTGGGGTGTTCGCTCTGTGCTTTTTCTTGCCACTGTCCATGATAAGTGTCTTTGTGGCTTTGTTGCCCTTTACATATCTGCTATTCTAAACGCAGTAAAGTATTGTGCTGCTGGTAAATCTTTACACTATAACATGCAACTCTAACCCCTTCTGTTGTCTTGACTTTTCTGAATGGACCTACTCCTGTATTTGTCTCTGTCTTGGCTCAGTTTCCCAGGCAGTCTAGTATAGGCATTTATGCTGATTCTTTTCAGTCAGAGATCAAAGGCAGAAAAAAAATCTTATAAAGGTTTCACAGAATATCTGTAACCAAATCTGTTCAGGCTCTGGAAGGAGAGCTTTTGTTGGCTACTGTTGAGAACATGTTTGTAAATGCATCAGACGTACTTCTCATCCCCAAATCATCCAACCTAGCTGGCTAAAGCTCAAGATCTAAGGCAATTGTCAGCTACCCCCCAGCTAGTCGCCCTTGTTTTTTGCTTTAGGATTTTATACTTTTTCATGTTGGAGTGTTTCCTCTTAATTTCTTAAGCTACTAATGATACCCTCTCAGCACTGCTACCCAAGTCAGAATTTTACTTTCCTTACCTTGTGTTTAAAAAAACCCCAAACAAAAAAACAAGCTGTCCACAAAACATTTGATACCCAGATTATTATTTACTTTGCTTTTTAGTATGGAATAACTACTCCTTTGAGGTCACATAGTTGATCACATAGTACCAGAAGAAATGAGTTTTTATTTTATTATAATTTTTTCTGTGAACATAGCCAGACAGATAAAATATACAATAATTTTTGTGAAGTATTGGGATGTTGCCCAAACATCATACCTTCAGGATACAGGAGAGTTTGTGTATTTGTACCAGTGGCCTTTAGAGTGACAGAACCACTTCAGGATTGGTTGTGAGCACTATTATATTTAAAAGCACCTGGAAGAGGGAGTGTATGGGGAGGGGGGAAGTTTCTTGCCGGGATGATGTATGAAATCAGACAGCTGAAATGGAACAAAATAACTGTGTAACAAAGTTTTTATTTCTTGCTGCTAAATTGCAGGTGCCTACAACAGATAACTTTATCTTATTCCAATTATTTCTGGAACATTTGACTGACAGGTGATGGCTTTTGACGATTGGCTTTGACACTTAGAGTAGTTTAGCAGCCACTCAGTGCTGTGAGGTGGTAATGATAGAGAACTGATTTCATATCTGTCATAGACAACAAATAAAGTACCTGGAGTATAAAATCACTGAAAATAAGATGACTGACCTTTCAGGAATTGGTATTTGTTCAGTTTCAGATGTTGTCTCCTGGAACTTTTATTTCCCCACCATGCCTGTTGCCTGGGAATCTCCTGTGTTGTTTCCTGCTCTAGCGACAGTGACTTCTGCAGGTTTGCAGCAGCTCTTTGGAATGTACCAGGCCAAGGCAGGAGTTAACAGCTGGTGGAAGATACTGGGCTTTGAGATGGAGTTCCACCTTTTCAGCAGCAATTTCCACCAGCCACCTACATTATGGTGTTTAACTGAGGACAGGTGTTTGTTGCAGATCTACCCAAGTACTCTGTGACCCTTCTAGAATATCTTTGAGAGCATTATTGCCTGGGTTGATCTATATGTTATATCTAATTTTTGCTTGGTTGGCAGTGAGAATGCCAAAAGCTGAGGAGATGAGCTGAAACTTCCATTAATTCTCATAAAAATACAGCTTCCTTTTCTCCTTTTTATAACATCTCTAATGCAGGAACTGCTAGTGGATTTATTTGTGCTTTATTGACATGTAATCCCTTCTGTCCTGCCTGTGTTACTTAGCTGACATCCATTAAATTACTTTGTGGTCACATTTGGATTCTGGTTAGTTTTAAAATGCAGTGAATTAAAAAAAAAGTAATGATAGAAAAAAACCCACCAAAGCAAAAAAAATCAAACAAACTCCTCCCACACAAACAAAAAACCCTCAAACCCAACAAACAAACAAACAAAGCCCCTTGGAAATTGCACTTAAAATACACGGCACCTTGAATGGAGCATACCTGGAAATAAGCAAAGCAGGTGTTATCCAACATGGAGCCTGTAATGAACAGTAAAAGAATCTGTGTCGTCAAGGAAGAGCACTCTTGAGAAATCCTCTTTATCTGTTTTTCATTAAGGAATTTTATTTAGTTTTGGCTACTAATTACAGCAGAAAGTCTCAGAGTGACAACATAGAGGAGCCAGAGAGATTTGGAAATGCCAGGAGGGAGTAGGAAATGGAGTGGGGACAAACTAAGCTAATTATTTGCCTCAGGGCAGGCCTTGCATATCCGTAGGGGTAGGAGAATTTAAGTACTTGTTTGGAGCTGAGCCTGGGAAACACTTAAGAAAGGAAGATGGTTTGGAAAGCTTTTCTATTCCAGTCAAAGATCTTTGGTATATTAATTGACTCTGAAGCTTTGTCTGCCTTTATTGGCAAGGGTAAGCTGTGCAATATTTTCTCCTGTGAATAGCATACATGGTGTAGCTTATTTTCACACATAAGCTTATAATTCTGCAACAATGCATGGTCCTGGTTGAGCTTGAGAGAGGGCTGTAAAGATGAACAGGGATGTTGGAGAAATAATGGTCCTTCAAGATGTTGAAGAAACTCTGCTTTTGCCTTCATGGAGCTTCCCCCTCAGGCTCTTTGAAGATAGTTTGAGGAAATATTTGTGGTATGATCTGTTCTGCTTAATGGGCCATAACCTGGAGATGTTGAAGTGCAGTGCTTGTCCTTGTTCTCAGCTGCATACAAGTGAAGAGCTTTGGCCTTGGGCTCTGCTAAAAATCTGTGTAGGTGGACTGATTTGGAGACATCAAACCACGTTCTGTTTTCTGAATGAGTTTGTTGGCTTGGTGTTCTCTGCACCCTTTCCCACTGAAGGATATAGGTATGCCCCTGGAGAGACTTCAGAAAACTTAGCTAGGCCAGAAACGGCATCTTCTACATCTCTGAGAGAAAGACTGGGTTAAAAACCCTGAGGAAGTTTATAGAAGATTAAAAATAGGGATACATCAGTTTTTAAGCTGTCTTAGATAGTCATCTCTCTTAATTTGAAAGGACTTCTTTTTCCCATGTGCCCCAGCCTGAAGTACCAACCATTGAAGAACCAACTGAAAAATAGAAACTTTCTCTTGGGAACTTACACTGAAAAGAGCAATTAATCATGCATACATATTCTCCCTTTAGGAAAATGCTTAAATATTTTTGCTGAGACATTGTTACCAGCTTATTGGATGCATCAAAATATAGGGCTAACTTTTAAAAATATTTCCATGCAGTATTTTCTGTGTTGTGTATATATATATATATATATATATATATATATGCATGAGCAAGTGAAGGGAAGAAGTTGTGAAGGTATCCAAAAATAGAAACTTGGCTTAATTCAAGAATGCCTGTAGGCAAGATTTAAAGTAGAACTGTGCCTGAGCTTCACTCTCAGTGAATTTGGCTGAAATTTACTGGACTAATAAAAGTAATGTGCAGCATACATCTGCAGCTTTGCTTGCTGTGATGGAAAACAGAAATAATTATGAATTATCTCAGATGCCCTTCAGGGAAAGTTTATTAAATCCTGTGTGGGAATGTAAAACAGAAGCAAAAGCTTCTATTGTGATGTTAACATCTGGTGTATAGATGGGTATGTGTCAATTTACATTTTGGAGCTACAATGTAGCAGTTTAGTTTCAGGTTTTATAGTTAACTTGGATATCAAACAAAGAAGATTCTGTGTATCCATCCTACATCCTGATGTGCTCATCCTCTTACTCTTAAGCTGATCAAAACCAGCTTCTTATGTCACAGACTTCAAAACCCTACGTGTTTCTATTGCTTGTCAGGTTTACCTCTCTTCTAAAAAATATGTTGGCTCTCAGGATGGTTCAAAAGGTTTTAATACACTGGTGATATTTCCATGGACTAAGAAAGGTATATAACAATGAATAAGACTTTAATATGAGTGCTGTGACTTTTAGTACATTGCTGAGCAGTTAGTTATGGAGGAAGTACATGGGAAACGCTGGGGTATTCATAAGTACAATGATATTTTAAAAGATTTAAAATAATGTAGTTTGAATGTTTTAGCAGTCTTTCAAATCTAAACTAGTATATCATCTGATGCTATGTGAATGGTATGGTTTTAATCTTTGCTTGAAAAACAATTTTCCTTCTTTATGAAATAGAAGTATGGATAAGTTCTACTATATATACCTGATAATTAATTGCTCATTAACTGCTGAGTTTGTGTGTATATGGAGGGTATGTTTGGATTTGCTGATTTGAAGTCTCATGGGTAGCTCTAGAGTCTTAGACTGTGCTATTTTTAAAATTTTCCTAATACAAGCCTGCAAAATTATGTGATGTCATAAAGAAGGTGGTATCTGCAGTCATTTGCATGAAAATACAGTTTTGGACACTGATGTCAAGTTGCAGCAGAAGCTCCCTCCCTTACTCTAGCATTGTATTTAACTATTTTCATTTTTAAACTCTTGTGTGGGTTAGGGGATGCTTTGCTTGCTGTTTTGTTTGGTGCTAGAAGCAGCTGTTATATAGATTTTAAAATCTTATAAATAAACAAACAGGTTTTTTGCCTGTTTAGTCCTAGCTTGTCCTACACTACTCTACTTGCCAAGTGGCTCATGAATTCATTGTCCGAGCAGGCTTGGGCTTTTGTTCTTTTATTTCTTTCAATGTGCACATTACAGGGAAACATGCATTTCAGATGATTAGCCAAGAAGCGGTGTGAGTGTGACCAGATAAATGACTGCAGCTGCTACATGCAGCAGACTTCTCTGGAAGGTGTGTGCAGGGGGTGCCTCAGCTTCACCTGCAGTGTAGCATCTCAAAGAAACCCTATTTCCTTGCATTACGTTGGGCAGCTATTAGACCTCATGGTGCTCCAAGACTAAAATGTTACTGCAGAAGAAAATAAAACATGAGTTATAACCTAATCATGCAACCTTTTGTCATTTTTTTTTCACGTGGCTGATATTTGGAGAATATACTGGTAGCTGAAATACTGCCATATGTTGGATGTGATCTATTTAAAGGCTTGTTTGTCAAAGCAGAGTTACCACAGGTTGCCCACCTGTTTCCTTAGAAATCCCATGGTTAAAGTAGTAGGTTTGAGTCTTCTAGTGAAGTTGCTTCATTAGGTCAGCTTCAAAGCTGTGTAAAGCAAAGACCAGTTCTTGGGATCATTTGCTGACAAAGCATCCATTATTCACCGTGTTTCATTTCATAGCACAGCTTCAGGTAATCTTTTTCTCCCCAGCACCTGGATGATGACACAGTTTCAGGATCGAATTGGATAACAGAAAACAATGTCCAGCATTCTCTGTCACAGACAACCAAAACTACCAGGAAGCCTTACTGTGGGTACGCGCAGCAGACCTTGTCCCAAAGGGAGCAAGCGGAACAGGAATTGTTGCTTGCTGCAATACAGTGGCCAAAGCCCCCTGACGGCAAAATCACCTTTGCACAAAGCACTGATCCCACACACAGTGACTTTGTGATTGTGAAACCCAGCAGGTTCTTCAAGGTGGGTGATCAGTTAGAGGTACTTGTTCGTATGAAGGATTTCCAAGGAAAACCCAAGCAGTATGGTGGAGACTATTTACAGGCACGAATTCACTCTCCTGTGCTGAAAGCTGGAGCAGCAGGAAGGATTGTAGATTGCCATAACGGCCTTTACAAAGTCTTCTTCACCTTGCTTTGGCCAGGAGAGGTCAAAGTTTCTGTGTCACTTGTCCATCCGAGTGAAGCAATCCAAGTCCTTCTGCGTTTACGAGAGGAAAGGCCGGACAGAGTCTATTTCAAAAGCTCATTCAAGTCTGGGAGGTATTCAGAAACTACAGAGTGCAACGTTTGCTTGCCTGGAGATCTCCCGGTCTGTAACTTCACAGATCTCTACACGGGTGAGCCATGGTTCTGTTACAAGCCTCGAAAACTGTCCTGTGCCAGCCGAATCAGCCATGCCAAAGGTGGATATCTGAAAGGTCTTCTGACACAAGAGGAAAGCCTCTTTTTCCAAAGGTTTGTATGTTGTTGAATTTATATATACTCAGTCAAGTTGTTTTGTTTGGTTTTTTTTTATACAAACTTTAGCCTATTGCATAAATATGACACATTGCCTTAGAGGAGTGTATCTGCAGGACCAGGTGTTTGATGTTGGTTGTTGAATAGTCTATTCCCCTCCATTCAGCTGTGCAAGAATCTTAGACAGCAATCTTAAAGAAGCTTGGCATGTAGATCTCTTTATGTGCTTTGAATTCAACCCTACTGAATTTCACAAGAGCACGCTACTGAAATCTGGTGGTGGTTTGGGGGACTGTTTCCTTATTTTCTGTTTCCATACCTACACTTGCAATATCAATAACAATGGTTTGAGAAGTATTTTTGGCCAAATCTAAACTACCTCAAAAGGGTCTGGGTTTTAGGCTTATTTTTACAGAAATTACCAGTTGATTGTGTCCTCATCAAAAGTCATCTTAAATGTAATGCAATGTGTTCCTCGTTGCTCAATATGACTTTCAAATCTTAGAAATAGTTTTAAGTCAGTCATAAAGAAAACACCTGGTAGAACAAATTGCTGAGCAATACCCATGCAAGTGGAAATGATCTGTGCATGCCTTTTCAAGTGTCAAACTAAATTAGTTTCACAGTCATATTTTATTTCTGCATTCAGCATTTAAAAAACCCCCAAATCATCTCTTAGTGCCTGGGTAGGTGTGACAGAACTGCTTCTGTATGAAATTAAACAGCTGAATTTAGATAAAGTTAGTTACTGTGTAGTGTCAGAGTTGTAGTTGTAGGCTACTGCCTTGCTCTCCAACAAAGATGTTGAAAGAAAGTCTTTTGGCAGTATGTTCACTTGAGGCCTAAATTGGGAAAGATTTTAGAGTAGCAGCTCCAAAGAGTTTAATTAGGAAAGCATGTGTGCATGGTTATAACCAAGACCAGAAATAAAAAGTAAGCACCAGTGGAAATTTTTTTTGGCTCTTCCTTATCAAGTTTGTAAGTGGGTCTTTTGACTTTCTGCGTCTCTGGCAGTTCACCTGTAAAATATAGCTTATATTTATTGAGGATGTTTCCATATGGGAATGGGAAAAGTCTTTTTCTTGGTTTTGTTTTGATTGTTTATTTGTTTGTTTCATTCAGCTCTGAAATCCTTTACCAAAGGGGCTTACAGACATTCCAAATAATTTATTTCTTAAATGGAGAAAAAAATAAATAGACAAGGATTCTCTTCAAAACAGTAGCAAAGGACAGAATAAGAGCTTAATATTAATCAGCTGGGAGCTACTGCTGTGGCCACGTACCCTTGGTTTGTCACCACACATTCTGCAATCCGGGAACATCTTTGTGGCAAATCCCTGAAAGCGTCTTGCAGACCTCTGATAGCTTGATTGCTTTATTAAGATTTGTGTCAGTACAAGTGTGCACAAGAGTTGTGTCAGTGCCATGAAATTTTGAATTTGGATTCGGAATAGTGATGGTGGTCTTGAGGAAGTTAATGCAGAATGAATTCAGCTATAGGAAGTAGGGCAAACTTAGAGTAAAAAATTCGCAGTACTGTGTGCCTATTTGAAGTGGACTAAGAAAAAAAGGAGATGAATATTACCTTCAAATTTTACAGTAAATTTTACAACTGTTGCTGTGTTCATTTTTTGTTCAAGTGACGTGAATATCAAAAGGCCGATCCTCTCCAGTGGACCTGATTCAGTCATTGTAAAGCCCAAGGCATTTGCAGGTAAAGTGAACTGCATAAGATTCTTGTTTGTAATTCATAATTAAATTTATAAAAAGAACAGCAGGCATCAAATAATAATTCATTTGTTTTCTTAGCATGGCATAAAAATCAATATCAGATTTGTATTGAGACAATGAAGGCTTTTGGGTGTTAACTGTAATACAAGTTCAGAAATAATGAAAATTTTTTTCTAAGATTACATACATATATGGGGTTTTTAGCAAAAAAAGAAATTAAAAGAAGAGTGAAGTTTGTTCTCTTGCCAAAAATGTCTTTTTTTTCCCCCCTAGCATTTACTCACACTGTAAAATGTCTTAGAGTAACAGCTTATCAAACTCTCAATGGAATGAAAACAGCTGTGTGGTGTTTCTTAATTTCTTTCTTTGTTAAGGATGTTGACTAACAGATTTTGATAACTTGCATTCAAGTATTACTATAATTTGTGTTACCACAGGATGTCAGAACCTACAGTTCTTGACCAGAACTTAATTGTTCTGTGCCTTTCTAAGAACAGAACAAAGACAGTCTGTACTAAAATAAACTTAGATGTTTTATCTCATTCATATCCAAATGCAAGCTTTCTCTGCTTCTAAAAAGTCTGCACAAAATGTGATACACAGAGAATTATTTCTTAAATGAAAAATTTTAATATTTTTTTTTCATAAGGTTATAGGAAACTTTTAAGGTAGAGTTACTGACCTGAGCAATAGTCTGAACAGAAAGCAACTTATAGCATTTCTTACTTTAAGTTTTACTGTTCAGTAAAAAAATACAGTTCTGCTACTAGGCTAGCAGCATTTTACTTCCCGCCCCTTTTCCTTCTCTAGGTCCTTTAGGTGATGAGTTTTTGTTGCTTTTTTTATCTTGTAAATTTCCTGACAGAAACTGCTGCAAATTCAAAATTTGATTGTCTTCACCCTTCTTCCAGGAGCTATGAATGATCTAGGCCCGCCTACATGTCTTGAGGATTAATGCTGGGTTAAAAAGTGTTGATAGGAATAGCACATTTCCTCAGGGAAATTCCTTCCAAGTACAGCAGTCTCTGAATAAATAAACTGAACTCGTTGGTACAATGCTCATGAATGTGTGGATTTGCTAGGATTGATGGTACACACAAACTCATTGTTCTGCTGTTGTTCTTTTTGTATATGTTTTTCTGTGGGGTGGTAAATGTAGATCAAGCTTTTTAAAACCTTTTTTTTCTGAAATACAAGTTGTGAATTCACATTATGAATTAGTCTTTGACTGCATGACCATGTGAAGGCTTTTTTTCCCCTTTCTCTGTGGGATTCCTGTATGTAAGTACTGTATGAGTCCACATTATTAGTTGGGGTTTTTTTCTTCCTTCATTGTCCCTGCTGTCAGATTTAAAGAATCATCCAGATAAATTTTCCGATGGCTTTTTTCTGGGGTAATTGTAATTATATTATTTGTGTTATGTAAACATAATAGTAGTTTGCTTTTTACAGTGTCCCTGTGAGGTCTAAGGAGGTTAACATCCTCTAACCTCTAAGGTTAACATCTACTAATGCAACATGCAGAGGCTATTGAATAGAAAAAGAGCAATAAAAAATGCTTGTTAGGAAAGATGCTGATGGTTGGCTCTATCTGTGCTAAAATGAAGCATCTATCAGAGGATGCTTTCAGGCCCTGGAATTTCAGTGCTTGTACTTTTATATAATTAGAACAGTCCCTGGCATGATTTTGGCCATGGCAATGTGCTTTATCAAACAGCTGTAAATTATGACAGGGCATGGACTGCTTTTAGCAGTCTCCACACCAAGGTGAGTAGAAGTGATTAAACAGCTGGAAGTGTCTGCTCCATGCAGCTGGTGTTTGTGCCAGGGAAGATCTCCATGCTTGTTCAGCTGAGGTATTTGAATACATGAATGGCAAAGGAGGAACCTGAAACAACCTCAGGGAAGTTTGATATACCAATATCACCCTGCTTACTAAGAGAAATATGGCAATATTTGGCTGTTATAACCAGGAAATTTCAGTTTCTCTTCCTGTAATCTCCTGTAATCCTGATACTTTTGTTTGAAACGTATCGCTCAACTTCTGCAAGTTAAAAGGGCATCCTATGGAACAGAGCTTCCCTGGTGTGTAGTTGCTCCACAGGCAGTAAATGGGGAGGGGGCTAGATAGCAGAGAGAAAGTACAAAATCCATGGAATTAGAGACTCTCATAATTATCATATTCAAATGGCACATATAACATTTTTGGTCATAGCTTTAATTCTGGCATTTTCTGGGTTTGGAGGCCTTGTGGGTCAGAATTCACTCTTCTAGAGTGCTGGGGTATGTGTTATTTCATAGGAGGAGTTTTTGAGGGGTTTGTTTTGGTTTGTTTGGGGTTTTTGGTGGGTTTGTGTTGTGTTTTTTGGATGTTTCTGTGAGTGTTACCAGGTTGTCCTGCGGGGTCGGTGTCCCCACCGAGCAGCGCTGCCGTGCGCAGGCCGGGCGCTGGAGGGCAGCAGTGCCCTGCGGCACGGCGGCCGCCGCGCTGGGATGGGGAAGATGCTCCGCTGGTCTCCCTGACTCCGCTCCTCTCTGCCTGGCCCAACAACCACCATTGAGCACCTCCAGCTCAGGGTGAAAGGCGTCAGATACTTTTTTACATTAGCGGCAGAAATATCGTTTAGTTTAAAGCAAATTAGACTATAATTGGCCACCCAGCTCTTGTCAGAAGTCACTGACTACGTGTCCAAGAAGATTACGGAGGCTGCTTTTGTTGCATGTTAATTTGAAAGGATTTTTCTCTTCCAGATTCGAGCAGTATGGACAGAGCTGAAGATCCCACAGCTTCCCCTTCTGGTTATTATTACGAAGACCAGTGGAGGTCCAGAACGCACTGGATCCATAATTTTAACAAATCAGATGATATAACTGAGTGCTTACAAGGAAAAGTAATCCACTTGTTTGGAGACTCTACAATAAGGCAGTGGTTTGAATATCTGACAGCTTTTGTTCCGGGTAATTTTTTTTTTTTGGCTTTGTCCTTAAAGACCTTTGCAAAGCTTTATTTCTCACATCTCAGACACAGAGCTGATTTTACTAAGTGATAGGGACAAAACAAAGGAAGAGGAAAGACAAAACCTCATCAGAAGCCCTGGCAGTTAGTCAAACGTTTGAGCAGACACTGTAAACATGTAGGCCTTGTAAATGGGGCCACCAGGTATGTGCAAAGTTTTCCTTGTAACAGGACTGCTGCTGTGGCTGTGACTTAAGGTGGCCTTCCCGGGAGTCATGGCAGGAAGTCTCTTGGGTTACCTTTTTAAAGCCTTACAGCGTCCCAGTCACAGGAGAGATTTTGGAATGAAGTAGAAAATGACCTCCATTACTGTTCATAGGTTTTTGGGCCCTTTTCCTTATTTAAGTTACTTAAATAGCAGAATTTCAGTAGCCAATTAAATATTCCTACCTCACTCATCCCTTTCCCCTGAAGCACTTCAGTTGTGTTGGAACACAGACTTTGAGCCCCCTTAATTCCTACAACTTGAAGTAATTTTTAAATTTAATGGAGTCTTAAAGTTGCTAGAAGGCTTCTTGTGAACCCTGGATTCAGAGGGCAACAATGGCTATTTGGAAAACTTCTTTTTTCAAGAGAGAAGGAAATAGTTTGGGAGAAATAGTTTGGGAAACTTGGGAAAGGCATTGACAGCCTTATGAAATCCAAATGTGCTGTCCTGCAGAGTTCAACACTCATAAACTCGAGTCAACACCCATAAAATCGAGTCATAAACTCGACTCTGAAAAATGATGTTCACCTTATGTTTAATTTTAGAGTTCTTAGAATTACGTTCAGATTTCCTTATCTCCTCCTGCTTTTGCCCTGTGGTTCAAGCATCTTGTTGACAGTTTAAAGTCCTTGCGCTGTCTTTCACTAACACTCGCTCTTGGCCTTTCAGATCTGGTGGAATTTAACCTGGGCAGTCCTAAGAACGTGGGCCCTTTCATGTCTGTGGACCTGAAGCACAACATCCTGCTGAAGTTCCGCTGCCACGGGCCGCCCATCCGCTTCTCGACGGTGTTCAGCAGCGAGCTGCGCTACATCGCCAACGAGCTCAACGGCATCGTGGGCGGCAGGAACACCGTCATAGCCATAACCATCTGGTCCCACTTCAGCACCTTCCCCGTGGAAGTGTACATCCGGCGGCTCAGGAACATCCGCAGAGCCGTTATTCAGCTGCTGGACCGCAGCCCCAAGACTTTAATCATCATCAGAACTGCTAACGTTCAGGAGCTTGGGCCGGAAGTGAGCCTCTTCAACAGTGATTGGTATTCCTTTCAGCTTGATTCTGTCATGAGGAAAATGTTCTCAGGAATTGCTGTGCACTTTGTGGATGCTTGGGAGATGTCCGTGGCTCATTACTTGCCACATAACCTGCACCCTAATGAAATAATTGTTAAGAATCAAATAGATGCATTTTTATCTTATGTGTGTCCTCTGCAAACTTAGCACAAATGGGTATCCCTATGTCATCTTTTGCTACAGCTGAAGTACAGTTGCTCTTTTGAGCTATGGAATGGTGCTGGATGATATGGAGGAACTCTGGGTACTGTACTTGCATGCAGTATAAGTAGGGTGGCCTTAACTCTGGGTAGCTGTGAAGGGTGATAAAGAGGAGTTGACTGTTCAGGTCATATCTTCCTGCAAGGTTGATTCCTTCAAGCTTATCATTCATACCTGAGATTATTAGAGAGCACCTTAAATTAAATTGGCAGGATTCAATAAGAAACTATTTGGGTTATTAGCTTTACTAGTTGTCTGCACTGTACGCCTAATTTAATCCATATGACACTGATTCTGTTGCCAAGATCTCGTTTCTCAGAACAGTGTGTGAAACCTGGGAAGGACTTTGGGAATGGTCTTTCTCTCAGCATTCCAGAGCTTAAGGGATGCCTCCTCCAGTTGAGTGTCAGAGAAGCACAGTGTCTGTTCTTGTTTCAAAGTCCTTATTAGAAACATGATGGGAGTGTACCAAAGTCACCAATAAGGAAGCACAATTACAATATCTGTAGAATTAAGTCGTGAAGAATTTGCTGAAATTTAATCAAGCACACTAGTTAGGCACCTTTGTTGTTTACAGATGGCTGCTAAATAGTCAAATAGCCAGTATTTTAGTTTGGTTTCCTGTCCTACTGAATTTCTTTTGAGCTGTGATACACACACTTCTTGATTTATCAGTAATGAGGTTATGTGTGTTTTATGACCTCAGTGAAAACACAGTCTCAGGCAGATTCTGCAAGTTCAAGTTGCAGGCTCGCCTACTTGAAGCTTAAAGCACTTGCCAATGAAAGTGTTTATTTGCCAGTGAAGGTGTTTCCCTTCCCTGTAAGCTAAAGCTGTTCCATTATGCTCCTCCAAAGCCGGGCTGCTGACAGTGGCTCTGGTACGTCCTTCATATGCCGCGTCTGGACAGGGAGGCCAAGTGACCCGCGTGCCCTGGTGTACTTTGGCAGTGGTGGTCAAGGCCACACACTGAGCCCTCTTCAGGGTCTGGCAGTTCTGTCATTTATTCATGAACTTCACTGCTGCCGGTCTAAAAGGTGGAAAGCCCTGCATCCAAAAGCCAGGTGTGCCCAGAGTTGCCTTCATGCAGCTGCTTGGCATAGACCCAGGTTTGCTGGGGTGACAGCTCGTGGCTCTCCAGCCTCCTGGCCTGGCATTTACTGCTGCTTATTTGATTAAGCCTGTCTGCAGTTTTAACTAGAAGCGCTTTGAAAACAGTTTTTATTAAATTCAACTCCCAAATTAAACAGCAGAGAAGTATTCCATGTTGTCTTATTTTTGGTCCCACTCAGGCCAAAGCCAGTCTTCACTGGCTTATGTGTCAAAACAAAGTTGAATCTTTGTGAGCAAACTGAGAAGATTAATAAGGCAAATTGACAGGTTGCACAAAGTGAAATAATCAAAATGTCTTTATGTTAGAAAAGTTTTACCCTTTGTTACATTTGCTGCTCTCTTAAGGAAGTTTGTGCTCTTACTGCCAGAGTCCCAAGAGAGGTAATGCTACCAGCTACAGCAACAGTGTTTCTGGTTGTGTTCATTTTAAAGGGCAACTGAGAAGTGTTTTAAAAACAAATATAAATTATTTTAGCATGTAAAAGGCATCAGGACCATCCATCTATAAACTTACCAATTTAGAAACGTTTAAACATGTCTGGAGGAGTTGTGTACACTGGAATAGCACCTATTCTTAGCTTTTCAAATCAGAATTAAAGAGGTCCAATTTGCTGGTTCCTGCTGACAACTGCCTCACATAGCATCTGCCAATACATTAGCTTTAGGTAACTATTTCTTACTTTAATATGGTAATGGCAATTTATCCTCTGCCAAAAAAGAGGCCACACCAATTCAGGTCTCGGAAAGTAAATTACCACAATGGAAAATGACCTTTCATCTTTTTCAGGTGTGATTTTTAAAACAGGTAAAGGCTTTCATCCTGAATAACAACTCTATCCTAATAATACTCATGGAAATAGGGCTTCAGACTTTCACTTTGAAGGAAACTACTTATTTTGTGGACTGACCATTAGGTTTAACTCATAAAGCCATATTGTGTGTGAAAATGTTGTGGCTGCATGTGTCTTCTCTGTGTGTTGTAGTGCTTGCCACTGCTCCTCAACAGCAGCTTTATATCACTGTTAGCTACCAAGCATAGAGAGAGAAGAAAATATTCTTTTGAGTGCTTTGACAGTTGAGGGAAAGAGAACAGGACTGCTATTAGCAAAGGTGTCTAGCTGCCTTCTGGTAGAACTAATTAGATTAATTTTTTAATAACAGACTAACTAATTTATCAGTAATGAACTTCAGGGAAATTGCCAGTTGATTTGGAATGAGGATCAAGATTTCATTTCTTTAGGCTCTGAAACAGACAGGGAGAAGAAATGAAGAAACTGAGGGTTTACCTGTGTTTGGGGACACTGTGCTTTTAGATGTCGTTCAGGTGATCTATGAATGATTTTTCATTTCTATTCTCATCTTGTTACCATTGCACCAGTTGTGTATGTACGGTATATGCAAACATAGAAGCAATAAAATATTTTTAAATCTGTTTCTTTAAACTTCTAAATAGATTTTAATAGGGACTTAGGTTAAGAGGTTGGTTATTTTTGAAGTTACCTAATGTGAAACAGGACTGGAGAGGAATTTCTCAGCATCTGTTAAGTGTCTTCCTTGACACCTAAAAAATTAATTCACAAGGTTTTTCAAAGCTCTGTCTTCCTTTTTGTTCCATTTTCTTCCTTTGAAAGGAAGAAATTTTATTATTTTTGCTATTTTCATTCTTGTACTGAAGATCACTTTGATTATTAATCTTTCAATACAGATATTTTGTTACTTTTTAATTACTTCATTCAAAATCCAGCTCTCTCGAATTCCAGTGAAAAAACTACTTTTATTGTGTTTATTGGAAGATTTCAGAGTAATTTATTTATAAAATAAGTAAACTCCATTTTATATATATTAGTGTTGCACTGTAATATTTTGAGAAACTTTTTTCTCATGTGTATCTTCTTAGGCTGATTTCTTCCATCTAGGAATTTAATAAAAACATTAGGTGAACTGTTGATGAGAAGGGAGGATGAAAAGCAAACATTTCCCCTTTTTCAAGTTTTCAGTTGCTTCTAATTTCATCTGCAATGCAGCAATGCTTCATGGGATTTAAATCACCATTTTTCATTGTTTTACTTGTTAGAGGTAAGCAATTAAAAATGGGAACTTTGCTTACCACAAGTGTCTGTACAACTTTTTAAGTACTACAGGTGACAATTTCATGTGTACATGACAAAAACGAAGGTTTGAAGTTGTCTTCTGGAAGGGTGGAGGATACTGGGGTTTTACTTTGGTTTTGTTGCAGAAGTGTGGGTTTTAAAACATTCTTCCATTCATGACAGTTTAAGTAACAGCAAAAAACTTCAGTCACAAATGTGTATTTCATTTATAAAGCACTTACTCCTTAAGTCCAGATCATTTCATATATATTTAAACTGTTTGGAAGGCTCTTACTCTCTGTTGGGAGCAGTGGAGAACTCTGTGTGTAAGAGAAGAACTTGTTTTTTTCTAATATATGTATGTTGTTGTAATGCTTACAATATGCAGAAGGCTCTACTGTCTTATTTCCTGATGTGATCAGAAAAACAATTTTAATAGCCAAAAAGTGCAAAGAATGAAGGGTTCCTAATAAAGAGGGCAAGTTTACTTGAACTATTTAATCTGATTTTGTCTCAGTTTATCTTGTTTGCTGTAACCCCACCTCCTTTACATTTTTATGGCTGCATAGTAGTTCCCTTAGCTTTACCTATTACATTTTGTACTTTGTGTTGGGTAGGAGTTTCACATTATAGTTTATAGATTAAATTCACTCTAAGTGATTTTTTTTTGGTGGCTTGTATTTGGAGAGGAGGGATCTGTGCCTGACATGAGACCTAGCACTGAAGTACACTGATGTTTCCCTCTGTTGGTGTATCAGGCCTGACACATAACAAAAGCTTGTACATAATCTAGGCTTTCTTCTTTGAAGGCTTTTGCAGCCCAACTGACCCACAGGAAATCCTTAAGCCATTTCATTTAAGAAAAACACGGTGAAGAGCAGATGCAGTGTGGCCAGTGCTTCTCTATGTTATGAACAGTTTTTACTTAAGTAATGGAAGAAAAATTGAGGAGAGATGTGTCCTGTGAGTCAGTTTGAGTGTTCAAGGGCTGTAGGGCATCCTGTGCTGGCAGGCTGTGCATCCACTGCGCCGTGAGCCCAAGGGCTGTGTTTGCAGGGTCATGGGGAGAGGGAGAGAGTGACTGCCTGGCACAGACTGGGGAGTATCTGGGATGGCCTAAGGATGGAGGAGTTGGGGGATGTCTAGTGGCTTGCTTTGGAGCTAGCTTGCAGCCAGGGTTCACAGCTGGGAAAGTAGTAAGCAGGGTGCAATGCCCTTTGTGCCGATTCCTGACGTATATAGCCAAAAATAGCCTGTTTGACCAGTAAAAATCCCTGAATGACAAAATCCTGCAAGTTAGAAGAGAGTGCTGAGGCAGTATTGCCAAATGTTTGTTCTGTTTTTCTGTTCCCCTCGCGTTCCGTGGTGACCGCTGAAGAGGGCAGGGCCGGGGCCAGGGGTGTGAGCTGGGTGCTGCTGGCACATTCCTCCCGAGCACAGAGCCGGGGCCGTGCCCCAGCCTGCTCTTGCCAGTGCCACCCGACAGCCCCGAGCGACAGGGCAAAGGCAAAGCAGCTTATTCCCAGCATTTGGCTCTGGAAACTGTAGTGAAGTGTGCTGCCATCATGTCCAACCTACCTCAGCCTTCACTTAGCCAAAAATGGACGAGAGAGACTGCAAACCACGAGCTGTTTCCAGTGTGGAGTTAGATCAGGCCCTAGGCCTCCTCAGAGGGGAAGTGAGAGGAGGGAGTAGGACAGAGGAGAAGCAAAAATGTAGGATGCATTTAAGGAAAAACAACATGCAAAGGTCTTGCTCTGTGACACCAAGGAGAGGAAGAAGATTGGGGATTTAGTCATGTGGAGATTTCCAAAGGCAATACCAATTGTGTGGGACAGACTCTCTCCCCTGAGATAGCACACTCAATGTACATAGAAGCTCCACATGCTTTAAAAAAGGAACAGTTCTTCCCACCCAGTCTGCTCACCCACCTCTTCCTCTATGCCCTCCTGACAACGATGACACAGCAATCATGTTAGGTACAGTTCCAAACTCTGCTCACAGTTGGTTTGAAGCCATGTATGTTGTGTTCTCACATGGCCGTAGATGTGACAGATATCGTAGCTGGGGAACTTTTTAAAAGAAACCCCAAGCGTTTATAATCAAGATAAGGAGGAGAGCACAGGCAGGTTTTCACCATGTGCCAAGTGCTCTTCAGAGGCTGTGGTGACTCAGAGGAGGCATGTAACTTGCCTGAGATGGCATATGTTGCTTGGCAGGGCAGGGGGCTGGCCCTCATCCGTCAGACACGGGGACAGGACGCGCACCACGGCTGGCAAAAAGCCAAAACAACGTGGCTTCTGATCTGGTTGGAATGGGGCTTCTTGTATTTATCCCATGGTTTAAGCCCTGCATCCCCAGTTTGCAGCATATAAGGTAACTTCTAACATTAGCTGCTCTATTTACAGTGCAAGATCAACGTATTTGAAATCAGGGAAATGTTTTATTATGTCCCTGAATCTGGATCTTTGAGTCTTCCTGAACAGTTAATTCGCCCAGATCTGAACTCTCATCTAAGGGAACCTAGCTTGTCTCTGGCCAGTGACTCTCTAGATCCTGTCCCAGTTACTGTGCCCTCCTTCACTGTTGGTGTTACTAGCCTCTTGTGGACATATTCAGAAGCCTTCTGGGGTAACTCAAGCTGCTCTGTGAGTCTGTTGTGGTGAATTGTACAGGAGCTTCTCTGCTTGGAAGGGGAAAGAGGGATTTTGTGGGTAAATGCTAGAGAATAAAGAGTGTATGAGTTATTTTCTGTGAGCCCCAGATGCAGATTGAACACGTCACTAAACCGAAGTGAAAGTGCAACGTGCCCTCCCCCACATCCTGACTCTGTCAGCTGGCGTGGGCTTAATAGATTAGTCCTTAATGAATGTGGCCAGAAGAGGGCTTTGAGGCACTGAAAAAGAGTCTGGGATGACTCTCAAATGAAAAACATAAGCCACAACATATTCGTCTTGGTGGTGGTTTGTTTTCTAACTCCTGTGTAGTTTGTGTTTTGAAAACAAATATCACAAACACCACTGAATGAGGCTCTTTTACTTAAAGCTTGTTTGAGAGTGAAATCAGTCGATGACATAGATTTGCTAACTCTTAGATTGAAGACTATCCTTCAGAGGATGATTTTTTTTCCCCAAAATATTTGTTTAAATCGGATTTTTTTTTCTAAGCCACAAAAGGATTGAGAGGAGTAAACTTTACTGGCATAGAATACTACATCTCAAGTTAGTTCTTTCTGCAACATAGAAAATTAGGCAGTGTCTGTGGTCTGAGAGCAAGACATGCCGTGGCAGTCAGTGTTCTCTGTGTCAGTCATCCATTTAACATTTTGTCCAACCCCTCCAATTTTTACTCTCTCCTTCTCTGGTCATTGCTGAAAATAGACAAGTGCTTTTCACCCTGTGCCCTTCTGCTTGGGCCCTCCAAAGGCACCTGTTGTTTTTTGGTTCAGTTTGGTACAGGACTGTCCCTTTTGCCTCTAAATCTCTGCTGCAGGCTCTTTGCAATGACCAGGAGTAATTATATGCCAAGGACTATTCCTCTACTGTGCCGTGGCAGCTCATTCTGAAGGATCTCACAAAAGAGCTTCCAGGTGGGACATGCCCGTGGGAGTGCAGTAGGTGAGAGGCATGGCACAAGGATCTGCAGTGAAAGAACCATGACAAATTACAGGGTTTTTCCCCTCTTGCCATCCTGCACTCAGTTCTTTCCACTCCTTCCTACCCTTTGGTTTTCCCTGAGCCTGGTGAGTCATGCTTTCCAGTTCTGCCTGCCCTCTTTTCTGAGTCAGCTTCTCTCAGGGAATTGTCACTTGCTCTTGGCAAGGCAGCTATTTCTGTCTCTAGCTGTTTCTTCCTTCTAATGGTTTCATATCTTTCTGCTTCACATTTATATTTTTTCCCCGCGTATTAGTATTATTATTATTTGCTTTTGCTGTGTCTTGCTTTTGCCCTTGCTTTGATAAGTAAAATTAGAAAAAAGAAAGTTACTTTACTGAAAAAAAAGTCCTGTCTTAAAAATCCAATGAAAAAAATATCAGGCGCTCCATTAACAAGCAGATATTGTTGTAAAATGTGTTCAACATATGTGTATCTTCCAATCCCAGAAGTTTCATATCTGCTGGTTGAAATGTAGGTCCCCTATGTTAACACATTTCTTCCCGATGTCCTGCTGTCCCTGTTCTTGTGTGCAACAAACATTGTTACAAGTAGATATTTTCATTTCTGGCTGAAGTCAGGACTTTTCATCCTGCCCTGCCACACATCAGCCATGGCATTTTTACTCTTCCTGTCTTTCTGTTCTTGTCAGACTGGTATTTTCCTTTTATTTGCAGCAGGTGAGTGGTGCCCAGGAGGGAGCTGACCTCCATCACATATTCAGCTGATAACAAATGTCCCCCATGCTTTTAGGAGTCAAAACACCTGAGCCGCCGTAACTCCAAAGACAGCAACACCTGGGAGAAAGGATGAGCTGAGTGGTGCTCCAGGTGCCGCTCCTACTACTTGTGGTGTTGGGCCATCTGTGCCTCTTTGGGGCTGCAGCCTCCCCTCTTTGCAAAGAGAGCCCTTGATGCCTTGTGAAGGCACCCAGAAGCCCCTCAGGTCCCCAAAGGCAGCGCCTTTTGCTCCACAGCTGCTGCAGGAGAGAGCAGGGCAAGGCTCCGGATGAGGCACCGCCCTGACACAGATTAGACAAGACTGAGGGCACTACGGGCCTTCAGTGAGCAAACAAATACCATCCCCAGCTGGAACAAACCATCCTTATTTCAGAGAGTACTATCGAGCCCCTCAAGATTATCAGCTGAATACAGTCCAGTGATATAATACACCTGCGAACAGGACGATGGAGCCCACGCAGCATTTCCCACCTGCAGGGGGAAGGTTTTGAATTTATCACCTTTGGGATGGAGATATTCTCTCCTACCTCCCTCCTGCAGCTTGCTGGGGCAGGGCAAGAGTGTGGGTAAAGTCTGAGGATGTTCTGTTTGTTTTTAACATTTATGTTCCTGTGCAGGAGGCACTGGGGACACAGTGGGCAGGGAGATCGGTGCTTTTGCCTTGTTGGTGACAGCTGCTGGAAATTGTGTGAGTTAACTGCATTTAGGAAGGGGTAACACAAAGCACTGAAAGTGCGGGGTGTTTGCTCTGAAAAGATTTGGGTGTCCTGTCTTTGCTCACCATGTTTGATGTGCAGGGTGAATCCTGGCCCATGCCACTGCTAAAAGGAGAAGAAAAGGGAGCATGATTCAAATGGACCTGCTCACCTTTTAGGAAAATCCAGGAGACTTCTTTCATGCTGAAGGTTATCTTTATCTACTGGAGCAGTTGACTACTTCACATCTGATACATCTGTGACAAATGGGGCTACTTTTTTCCTTCTTTTTTTTTTTTTTTTTTACACATATTCCCCTTCCCATTTTAACCAGGCTCCTGGTTGTATGGAGCTTTCACATCAACACTAGCCCAGTGAAACTCATTCCAACCTTTCTGAGGGCAAAGTCCCACTGAAATCTAGACAGTTGCCAAGGAGAGGTGTTTGTCCTGCACCACCTCCCAAAGGCTGGAGCTATTTATTTTTTTTTCTGTGGGACACTGCATCTCTCTTGCTTCCTATGTGAATGCTATGCAGGCACCTGCTTGTCCAGTTTACCCTGTAGTGCCAAGACAGAAAAGGGATACCAAGATGCAGCTTAATGCCTGTGGCCATGCAGGCGGGAGGTGGGCAAGGAGAACCAGACTCTGGCAGAAAGGAAACTCCACTGGGTTGTACCTGCAGGTTTCTCTTTGCCCCATTGTTGCACAGCACTTTTTCATCATTCTTATCTCATATCAGCATTTTCTAGACCTTTTTTTGGCAGTGTTACGCCAGCCTGGGATTTCCTGCCAGTCTCTTTGACAGGGGAATGTCCTCAACCAGGGCTTACCCCACCTGGGAAATTCCACCGTGCAGAAAAAGTCCAGGGAGCCACGCTCATGCCACTGTCCTCCTCTACCCTGCTTCCTCTCACATGTCACAACATCCCCGTTCCCTTCCTGTTAACCAGAGCCAAAAGACAAGTGGTGTGTGAGCCACTACAATAAAGGTGCCCTGTGGGTACTCAGCCGGGAGCTGTAAGAA
Organism: Dicrurus megarhynchus; assembly: GCA_013399195.1. Taxonomy (NCBI): domain Eukaryota; kingdom Metazoa; phylum Chordata; class Aves; order Passeriformes; family Dicruridae; genus Dicrurus; species Dicrurus megarhynchus. The sequence goes on along the minus strand of VXAD01012021.1, from coordinate 746,656 downwards.
ACTTGTGGAGTGTTGTTGGGTTTTTTCTTTTTTTTTGTTTTTTTGTGAACAGAAAGCCAAAGTAAGCAGGACTTTCATAGGGGAGGGGAAAAAAGTTTCCTTACCACTGCTTCTCTGTTTCACACCTTTAAACCTCAGAGGAACTTCTCAGTCATTCACACTGGCATGGCCATAAGGAATGATCAGTTGCCAATGGGGTGCAAAGAACTGGCTTGTTTTCCATAGAACTATTTCTAACTTCACTCCTCCAACATGAAGGTATGCTGTTATAATTTTATTTGATTTATTGCTTAAAAAAGACTGTAGTTGACTGAAACAATATTGGCTTCTCATAATTTTTTTTTTTGCTTGTAATAGCCTCGCAAGTGGCTTGTGCTATAATTATCTCTGTGTGTTTTGGAGTTGAGTATGGAAGAATGGCTGGCTTTTGGGAAGGTAATGGGTAACAGCCAAGAGAGAAGAACCACAAAGAATGGTGGGATTTTTGAAAACCCTTAGTGAATCTGGTGGCAAAATACTCCTAAGTAGCTTAGCTGTTCTGTGCAACTCTCTCTGAAACAATCTGCAGTTTAGGGGAGGATGTAACAGCTTTCCAGAAGATGGATGGATGGATGGATGGATGGATGGAAAGCTAAGCTTTGAGAGTACTGAATGGAAGAAGCATTGTTAGTGAAAAAAGGTGTTTTCTATAATTTTGATTACAATTTCTTTCCTGGCAGCTCATCAGTAATTTTGGAATAGCAGAGCACCATCAGCATATGAGCCTGCCAGCTTCAACAGGACAGGAGTAAACTGACATGGTGCACTGTGAGACAACATAGGGAAGCATATAAAAATAGGGATCTATGCCTACTTTCTTGTAATTCAGAAAAAAAAAATCTGTGGGAATGAAAAGAAGTAAGTTTAATGAGCTTAAAATTAACTTTAAATTTTGTTATGCTAAGGGATTTATTAAACCAAACCATAAACTTCTTTCCATCGCCTGGCAAGGGTTTCCCTGGCTTACCACATGAGCTCGATTATGCAGCACCCCCGTTCATTAGCTGTGCCTGTCTCTGGCAGGCAGGGAAGGCAGCTCAACACGAAGCCTCTTGCAGAGGATAAAATGTGGTCTGGTTTTCAGACCCCAAATATTTGGGGGCACGTGTGTGCCACGATGACATTGGAGACATGCGTGCAGCTGGGGGTGGGTAGCTCGCACGTACTTCAGATGGAAGCCAGGTGATTTCAGTTGGGACGTGGTGGTTTGCTGGAGGCACAGCGAGGGCAGGGAAAGGGAGATACCCCAGGCTCTCCCTCAGCCAGACTGGGTGACCAGCAGTCAGGGACAAATACCACCTAGGGGCATTGAAATGAAGGCCATGTTTCTGCTCCAAACAAAACTCCAGTATCAGCTTGGTGATCACTTTCCAGCAAGTGATTTCTTTTTTGCTCGTTAGACTTTTATTTAGTTTCTTAGCAGCAAGCCACATTTCCTGTTGCATTTGATGGCAGTGGGTGGGAGTAGGGTGTGTGTGGGGAGGAAATGCCCTCTGTCACGGGGAGCTGAGCACCAGCCAAACCCTGGGCTGCTTGGGGCAGCCAAGCAGTCTTGCACCCTGCCACCCTGGAGGTCGTGGTTGTGATATCATCATCATCATCATCATCATCATCATTTGCTGGAAACAGGTTTGCAGCAGCAATCCCGGGCACTGGGAAGCTCCCTTTCCCATCCCTGGGCTGCTTGGAGCAGCAGCGTGGCAGTCACAGCCCCATCCCTTACTTTGGTTTTGCCTCCTGCTGCAGCCCAGGTGGTCTGACCTGGCTTTGCTTCTCACCTGGACCTTCCAGAGCAGCAAAACTCAATCCTGATGGTGCTGCTAAGAAACCCCGCTGAGAAACCCCTGGGTGACTTTATGTGTTCCCAGTCACAAGCTCCTGAGACAAAATGTGCAAGGTAGAAACAAGAGCTGCCTTACTTTTGCTTTCTTCTTAAGAAATTGGCAGGAAATTAAAAGGAAACTTAAACATCCATGGGCTGGCTTCTGTGGAGAGCAGCGTCCTGTCAGACAGGATGCGTCTGGCTTTAGTAGGTGTCTTTTCCCAGCTGGGAACTGGAAGAGGGAGCCAGTGCCTGGGAACAGAGCTTAGCACAGTGCCCCACCAAATCAAAGAGTTTATTCTCAACTTTCTTGATGTTTTATGCTAACTCGTGCATGATTTACATATTACTGTGAAGTTGTCATTACTGTCATGGATTTCTTTCTAGACGTGTAGCAGGTGGCTGTTAAGGCTATAGAAAAAAACAGAGTACTTGGATCTTTTCCGTGATATTTCTATCTTTTGTGCAGACATAGGGCATCTGTGATTGAGACCTGTGTGACAGCAAATTCTGACCCATAGGTATTGTCCCAGCTGCTCCAGCACAGGTTTAACTGAAGATAAAACTTAGCTTAGTAAATGCAGTTCATCCTAAGCACCAGGAAAATTTTTGTACTGCTGTTTGGAAGTGACCTAACATTTTCCCTACCATAATAAAACCTTATTTTTCTGCCTTGATTTAGGTGCTTTTTTAAATGAGAAAATTTCCTGTTTATTGAGTTTTTGTCTGACTAATGAAGGACAGCTCTGCAGCTGAGTTTCAGGACTTTCCCAATGGTCAGACAGACGTGTATTTTGAAAGCTGGGATTTCTCTAGTGAATGGATGTCTGAACTGAAGGCACTTAAACTCTATAAGCCGGAAAACACGGTGAAGTAAGGTCAAGACATTAGATGAGAGCATTCCCTTCGATGATCTCTCCAGTGTTAACATTCTACAAGTGCTTTTTACTGGTTGTCTTGCTTCTGCCTGGACTTTCCTGCTCGTTGATCTGCACCCTTGAGCTGATGGTATGCACACAGGATGTGTAGGATTGTGCAAATCAGTGCTGAGGCTTCCTGCAGGTGTTGATCCTGCCATGCAAATGCTGCACGGGTGGGCTGTATGAATACTGACACTGTGCCTGGGGTTTCTGGACTGGTCAGCTGTTAGACCTGCTGTCTGGTAGATGTGGCTGGTTTGCCATGTCCAAGAAGAGCACAAATCTTCAAAATCTGCCTAGACAATGTTTTTGATTGGAAAAACGGATGTTTGGGAAGCCTGGATGTATGGCAACCCTAATCTTATATAGGTTACCCGTGACTACACATAAACTGAGTGTAGGAATGTAAGTATCTGGGTAGATTGCAGTTCAAAAAACCATGCTTTTCTAGGTTCAAATCTCACTTTAAGAGTTTTTCCTCCCATTCCTATACTGAAGTATATAATTGAGTGGCAATGTGCATTGGGACAGCTTTGCAGTCACTGTTAGAGGTTTCGTTTTACAGGTGGTTGAAGTGGTCCTTGTTTGTGGAAGGTAGGAACACCAAAATCGAAGTACACCAGAGCCTAACTCACCCGCTGTGCTTGCAGCACACACTCCTGCATCTGACAGCAGAAAATTAAATTAATGTGAGCTATGAATGTCAGGTTTTGGCCCAGGTTGGTTGCCTGAGGAGGAAAAATGTCTTCAGTACGAGCAACAACGAAAACTGATGCTTACCCCTCCAAACCTACAGTGAGTCTCCCTAACAGCACTGAGAAACTGTGCCAACTCCCTTTCTAAACCAGAATATCATAACAAGCCACGTACTTTGAGGCAAGAACGTGCACTCTCTACCTCATCTATGTACACACTGTATCCTTTATAGGCAACATATGACGTTGCTCTTTGCTATGGGGAAATGGCCTCCTGCTCCTTGTTTACACGCTGTGACACCAGTGGTGTGTGTATTTCTCAGCTGTGCATTCCTACTGCAAAGCACTAATGAACTAATGAGATATGTAAGCTGCTGAGAAAACATGAGTAACCAAGGTAGTGAGTATGTCAGGAGGAATGTCCCCAAACACAAGGTATATATACAAGGAAACTGTTTACTTTCACAGAAATCAGCTTTGCAACACTTGCTGGGTTTAGGGTTTCTTTTCTTCTGTACTGATTTCAGCTGCTTTATATATGCAGTGTTGAAGGATCTACTTAGAAGCAACCCACTTTTTTTTTTTAAATTTACTTTTTCTGTTTTCTTAAATATCAGATGGCTTGAGAGAAAAAAAAGCAGAATTGAGGGTATTCTCTGGATCAAAGAAGTAAGGCCCAGAAGGAATGTGTTAAATAAAAAGTCAGAGTTTTTCTTTAATATGAAGAATTATACATGACCCCTTTTGATGTTCAGGTTAATTCCAGTACAGCAGTCTTGGAGACCAAAGTCTAGGAAAAATGCAGCAATACAAGTATAGCAAAAGAGAGAAGAAATGCTGACTCCTCAGCTTTTAGAGTAAAACTGTGTTGTGGACCACTTCCAACCTGCTGACAAGTGCTCTCCAGAACCGTTAAAGCAAACTCAGGTACAGACCCTGAATGCTCTCTAGGAGTGGAATAGTTACTAAGATTTTACCTCTGTGTTTCCCAATGCCACTCTAGAAGCAAACTGAGTGTTGTGCTGGATGGTTTGGGGGCTGTGTGCTGTTGGAAATGCTGCTGGGGTGCAGAGGTGTGGCAGGGGTGTTTGCACATCTCAACTCACAGTCTGCAGCAGGAGCCAAAATTACACCCAGTGGAGAATAAGGGACACTTGACGTCCACACAGCAAATACTCACTTGCATTAAGCAACTGGATTGTAAACTACCATTTTTATTTCCAGTTTAAGAAATACCACTAAGGTCATGCTGCTCCAGAAACATGTTGCAAAACCAAGTTCTTGTTACTAGCAGTTTGTGCTCTGACACTGCACCTACAGGCTGACCCTTATTCCATGTTGCTGCTTAGGAGACAGACTGAGGGGAGAGATTTATTCTGCTCCCATACCTGCTGAACTGTGGGCTTCTCTGAGAGCTGGCATGTTCCTCACTCACAGAGGGAGGTTATGCAGTGTGCCTGGCAGAGTGACTACGTGCTGCTCTACAGGGAAGACAAAGCTCCCCTTACTGGGCTTGCTTTATTCATTCATTTATTTACTTAAAGCCTACATTCCCTACAGCGTTCACCCCAGTAGGTGCCCCAGGGACCAAGTAGTGCAGGCACACTGCATCTTTTCTCTGTGATCGTTCAGATTAGGACAGCAAAGGGGATACACATGACCTTGGTTAGCCTAGATGTTTAGCTGGTGGTAAAAGTCTAAGGTGTTGGTATTCAGCCTCTTTGATTTCTGTGATAAGACCCCTACCCAGCAAGCACAAGCTTCAAGACAACTGGATTTTGTTTTTGTTCTCAACTGAATTTTTTTTAGATCCCACTGAAGTAGCTCATGGATATGCACAAGTCACACTCTCAAAAGCTATTTCATTAATCAAGTATATTGGATTAACCTAAACCAAGACTGATTGCTTTTAGTGCTACAATACTTGTCTGGGCTGTGTTCTGAAGGGAAGGAAGAAGCAGAGGTTTCAGAAACAAGTGCATTCTGTTTCTTTTTTGTTGTTATTTGAGATACTGAGTTAAGCCTATCTCACTTTTTGCAGGTGTATGGAAGAGGGGTTTCAGGACAAATGCTGCTGGTAATGGCCACTAGTTGGCATTATTGATACATCCCAGTAGGGAGGTGGTGCAATAAAAACGTGGGAAGACAGCACTCAGGGAGCTGAGGTGGCTGCCTCGTGCTCACCTCGCAGCCTTCTCCAGCTCTGAGGCTGGTGGATTACACTGAATTGCAGCTCAGCCAAAGAAGGCTGAAACCAGCTGGATGCCTTCCCAAGGAGCAGAAGTGACAAGTGCTTTTTTTTTGGTCACCACCCTGCCCCAGAGGAACTTACTTTGGTTGAAGATGCCTCACAGGGTTTTGGTCACCACAGATGTTACGTAGTGTTTGGGCCAAAACCCAAAACCCATTAATGCTCAAGGTCTGCAGCATTAATAATTACAGTTTGTGCATGTAGCAATAATTTACCAGTAACTCGCATAGAAGCACTTTGAGAACACAAGGCTGCTGGGAGCCAGCTCATCTTGTGCAATCAATGGGTGTGTGTATATTTTTGAAAGAGCCTTTTGTTATGGATCTTGGTGGAATTAGACTTGCCTTAATCTGCTTTGACTGGGAGTAGATTTATGCCGGGAGACCTGATAAATACGATGTCACTGATGTGACAAGAGGTATCAGAGTGTTGCCTGAAGTGGATTTTGCTTGGTTAAAAGAGAGCAAGTCACCAATTCAACCTTCAGGAGAGTAGAAACTTTGGAATAGAAGAGAAAAAGAAATTCCATGCCCTCTTTAGGAAAAAAAAACAAACACAAATTCATTAAATGGTTTTACAGAATAGTTTTCATTCACATGAAAGACATTCATATGTAGAGACTAATCTCCAATTAAATCCATTCCAAAATTGTTATTGAATAGCAAGGATAAAGGTGATGCCTGTCCCTGCCTGCATGTGGTTTAGGGACCTTCTATGATACAGAAGAACTACACTGAGAGAAATCCACTTTTGGTTTGAAATCTTTTACTCTCAACACTTTAAAGGGAACAGCTGGCAACCGTGATGACCAATCTAATTTTCTGGATTATCAACTTCTCAGATTGGCATTACCATCAGCCTGTTGAAAGACAAGATGCATTTTGCAGCAGTTGTAGACCCTCCTATGAGATGAAAATGAGCGGCTTTCTGGGCTGCCTGGCAGGGATGAGAACGCAATGGTCCATTGGTTGGATCTGCTTTGGAAAGCAGAGTTGTGGGTCCTCCCCACAGCCACCGAATGTGCAAAGAGCATTTGTGGGCTCCAGGATCTCTGAGCACCAAGTAGTTTTCAAAGAGGAAATACTTAAAAACATCTGCCTAAGGTTAGGGTATGATAACTGAGGTCTAAGGCTTGAGGAACAGAGAACCATCTCCTTGCGTGTTTAAAACATATGGCCTGATTTAATAAATCCTCACTTGTGTAAAGTGCTTTGTTAAATGAGGGAGAAGGTGTGCTTGGGAGAGAGTTTCTGCTCTGGGAGAAAGTGAATTTTTACCTTTATTGGGGTATTTCTGGCACTACTTGGCATCTGATTTTGTTTTATGGGTTCCACTTGCAAATTTCACTCTGGCTGCATAGATTCAATCTATGGTGTAAAACAACAGTCTTTAAAGTAGAAAATTGCCTAGGTAATTCTCAGTGAAACCCTTCCTTCACTTGACAGTGGCAGAAATATTTGAATAATATAAAGCAATTCCCTTCTGCCTCCTCATGGACTGATTAATACAATTTCATATTGCACCTGTCTCATGTTTTTCAACACAATTAAAACATATAAATTATAGACCTCCAATTTGCATAACGTACTTTAGAAACACCATGTTGTTTTACTACACATTTTTTGGAGCAGCCACAGTGCTAAAAACAACCTCATCTCAACCTCGTGGGCAAAATTGCTCACTTGTATTTTAGAAGATGGTGACCTCAGTGGAAATGGGAAAGCAGAAGTATTTGTTTGAAAAGTAGAAACCTGAGAAGTCTCCCTGTGAACACTGGTAATAACAGTGATGTTAACAGTAATCACAGGCACATGGTTTCGCCCACTTTTCGTTTTGGCATCGTGTGGCTTACCCGCTTCTCCCCGCTGGCCTCAACCAAGAGGCTCTGCCACCGCAGTATGCTGCAACCTACAACCAAAATCACTCCTTGTCTGCCCCTGCCTACTCCACGCTCCGGTAAGAGGAACACAGATGACTCATCTCTATTGTGAGTAACTGCTCACGTTCCCCTTCTCGCTGGATGCTGCTCACGCGATGAACATGACCAAAAAGTTCTTCCACGTCTGCGTCCTGGAGCCGAGGACTGGCAGGACTGGGGTGAAGGGGGAGGGGTACCTACCCATGGGGATGTAAGGTGGCATCAGCAGCGGTGGGAAGCTGAGGGAGATGCTGGTCATTCCCACCTCTGCAGCTCCGTACGAGGGTGGCAATTAGTGGCTGCATGCGTTGTGAGCGAGGGCTGCCAAGGATGCATTTGGACAACAATCTCAGGCTCATGTGTGATTCTTGGGGTGTCCTTGGCAGGGCCAGGAGTTGGATTCGATGGTCCTGATGGGGCCTTTCCAATTCAGTACATTCTGTTATTCCGTGAAGCCCACAGCAGCAAGCTNCCCCGGCCCCGGGGGGTGGCGGGGAGAGCGCGGAGCCGCGGGTCCCGCTCCGTCCCCTCGCGGGGCGAAGCCGGCCGCTGATCCTTTTGGGGTGAAAGCGGCTGAAGCGGTGAAAAGCGGACGCGTTTGGCCGGCGCTTCGTGCCCAGTGCCAGGGTGTTTCCATCCTTGGAGCGGGAGCGGCAGGGCGGTCCCCGGGGCAGCGGAGGAGCCGCACGCCCGTGGGATGGCGAAGGGGTACGGAGAGCAGCTCCCTGGCTCCTCTCCGCTAAACCAGGATTTAGGTGCCTTTCCACAAGANATGCTGCTCACGCGATGAACATGACCAAAAAGTTCTTCCACGTCTGCGTCCTGGAGCCGAGGACTGGCAGGACTGGGGTGAAGGGGGAGGGGTACCTACCCATGGGGATGTAAGGTGGCATCAGCAGCGGTGGGAAGCTGAGGGAGATGCTGGTCATTCCCACCTCTGCAGCTCCGTACGAGGGTGGCAATTAGTGGCTGCATGCGTTGTGAGCGAGGGCTGCCAAGGATGCATTTGGACAACAATCTCAGGCTCATGTGTGATTCTTGGGGTGTCCTTGGCAGGGCCAGGAGTTGGATTCGATGGTCCTGATGGGGCCTTTCCAATTCAGTACATTCTGTTATTCCGTGAAGCCCACAGCAGCAAGCTTGAACAGACCTTGGACAAGGTCTGAGACGCCGTCCCTGACCATGATTCCCACCCGGGAACTCCCGGGCAGATCCAACCAGCCCTCACGGCCGAGCTCCTCCCGCCGCCCTTACGGGAAGCGCGGCCCCGCCCGGCGCGGTGCCGCCCTCGGGGGCGGNCGGCAGGGCGGTCCCCGGGGCAGCGGAGGAGCCGCACGCCCGTGGGATGGCGAAGGGGTACGGAGAGCAGCTCCCTGGCTCCTCTCCGCTAAACCAGGATTTAGGTGCCTTTCCACAAGAGTTCCTGGTTTGTTTGGTTTTTTTTCCTTATTATTTGTTAAACGAGATCGAAATCGGTGGCTTAAGTTCGGGTTTTGCTTTCGTGTCTCCGCAGTTGAACAACACATGGCGGGGGGAAAGCAGCACAGAGGACCTTTCCAAGGGGTCCGTGTGAAGAATTCGGTAAAGGAGCTCCTGCTGCACTTCAGGAGCAGCAAACAGATGTCCTCGAGTCCTGCCACCGAGGAAAGCAAGGTAACCGGCAGCTTTTTGCACTGACAGATTTGATTTTAATGGTTACCGAAGCTGTCAAGAGAGTACTTTGCGGTAACACTAGAAATGAGCTTCTACTTTATCTGCTGTGGATGGAGTCAGTGTTTTTCCTTTTCAATACATAATGGAAGAATACAGCTGGGAAGAAATCAGAAAAGTTTACCGTGGGAGAAGGAGGCACTTAAAAATGTTCTTACTAAGCTTTATTTTTTAAAGGGAGTCTGGATAAAGATACTTTTGTGTTGCGAAACCACAGAAATTCCGTGTTGACTGGAATGAGATCATTCATTGGAAGGGCTAGGGATTCTTCTCAGATTTGTTTGTCATGCTATTGCGCCTCTCTGTGCAAAGCACACAGTGTAAAGGTAGGCCCTTTCAGTCTGAACAGATGAAAAAGTACAAGAAATTCTGAGAAGATTAAAGGGTATTTTTGATTTGATTAGATTAGTTTTTCTGTGTGTGTGTTTGAAAGCTTCCTAGATAAGTGTTGTCACAGGAAGATTTTCGCATGGAAAAGTTCATGGCACTGAAGAAGTATAAAATTGGCTGGGTTATTTATGTTTAAAAAAAAAAAACACCTCAGGTCTCTGGAAGGAATAGTGTATTTCCCTAGATTTTCTTGAGTTTTGTGGTATTATAACAAATAGCTTGAAAAGCCTAAAGAAAAATAGTGGGTTTTATTTAAGTTTCATTAAAGTATTTCCATTTTCTAACCTTAATTAAAAGCAATTAAGTTAGGGTTAGACAACCACGTACTAGAATTATTCTAAGGTATATTCTGTGTTTATAGAAGGAAGTCAAGGCTGCTTTCTTGTGTTTTTTTTTTTTTTTTGAGTGGATTGTTTTTGGTGTTTGTTTGTTTATTTGTTTTTGGCTTTCCCCAGAAATAACATTATAATAACAGAATAATTTGGATTTTTCTTAACAGGCACAAGGAGGATTGGTGAACTACGAACCATACACAGGTAGACCATTTTTTAATACATACCCTGCAGTAACATTTTAAATCAATTATAAGAGTACCCTCCAAATGGATTCTAAACTCACTTTCTTTCCAGCAGAACTGAAGAGCATACTAGGCCACAGTGGCAAAAGAAAGGCTCCTGAACTCCTCTCTGATGGACCTTCTTTCAAACGCCAAGCGAATGTTCACCCACATCTCCTGGTAAGTTTGTAGTAATTTCTTCCATGCCTTTATTTTTTCAGTTAGCTTTGTATGATCAGAAACTACCAGATACAGCTGTACCTCTAGCTTTCTGGGGCTTGTTTTGATTTGTCTTTTTTTTTATTTTTTTCCTGTCAGACCCCACCCCAGACACCAACTTCTATGGACAGCATGGAGGAGACGCATAAAACTGACCTAAAGCACGACAGCAGCTCTGATCTGCTTCAGAACATTATAAACATCAAGAACGAGTCGAGCCCCATTTCCCTGAACACGGTGCAGGTGAGCTGGTTGCACTCTGTCTCCAGCCATGGCTCGCCTGCTGAGCAGTACCAGGACAGCCCAGGAACACAGGCTTTCTCCCCATCCCAGAAGTACCAAACATTCCAAGACCACACCAGTCAGCATATGCTTGATCCACCACAGCATTATGAGTTCTCTGCATCCCAGAACCAAGATTTGTCACAGAGTTACCCTTCAGATGCCTCCCTGGACTACAGGCCGTTTGTTGCCAGTGACCAGTCTCCTGCCTACCAGCAGAACACCTTTGAGAGCCATGAGCTGCAGTACTGTCCGTCGCAGAGCTTCTCTTCCCTCTTGAACGACTCGGAAGGCTCAGATGGCATCTCCAGTCCCCTCCAGCCGCTGAGCAGTGCCCACCCACAGGCCGAGGTTGCCCCTCACGCCCCGAACTTCAGCTTGCTCTCCAGCAACCTCTGTGGTAGTCTGGAGCGCAGCGTCTCTTTGGCTACTCTGAACGTCTCTCTACCTGACCAAAACATTGCCAGAAGCACGACGCAGCTGGGCAAGTCGTTTTTTCAATGGCAAGTGGAGCAGGAGGAGAACAAACTGGCTAACATCTCTCAAGACCAGTTCCTTGCAAAAGATGCCGATGGAGACACGTGAGTGCCGTTTATCTTGATGTTTCTTATGTGGGAGGTTGGGGAATGTTTCTGTTTGCGTTTTGGCAGACTGTGGGTTATAGTGAAGCAGTTCAATAGCAGTGTTTGTGTCACAAGTGCAGTGGTTTGGCTGATCAGGTGAAAGGTGTGGTGTTGCTGATGGCTGCGACGCAGAGCTGCAGCACACTTGAGTAGATGAATTGTCTAATTTCAGGTGCTTATGGTTAGACTTGGTTAAATAGGGAGGAAAATGTTCTGATTTAGATGCTTTAAATTGCCTTGGTAAGAAAGTACCCATGTACTTTAACTGTCTTAGTTATACAGAGGAGGTCTGAAGCTGCCAGTGTAACACCCCTTCCACGCATTTGATTCTCTGCTGTCTTGAGCCCTGGTTGATGTCTGGTGGTGTAACTCTGTTGCCCCTCTTTCCTGCAGCTTCCTCCACATCGCTGTGGCCCAGGGCCGTCGAGCACTCTCCTATGTTCTTGCGAGGAAGATGGCTGCCCTGCACATGCTGGATATTAAAGAGCACAATGGCCAGGTGAGGTTCTGAAAAAAATCTTTGCACCTGCTTTGTGCACCTGAGTGCTTCTGCATGTCTGAACCTTGAGAAAGATGTGGTGAAATGCTTATTTAATATTAACCCCAAGATTTAGCCTGCATACTAATATTAACCTTGAGCTATTAATACTTCTTGGGATCACCTTGAGCTGGTAAAACTACGTGCTCTGCTTCATTTGTCCTGGCTTCCTAGTATTCATAATCACTGCTTAAATAATACCAGGTAGCTGGAGTTTTTATTTGTTTTAGTTGCTCTTTCCTGTTAGAGATCAGATGACTAATAGCTTGAATTTTCTTCTTGATGTTTGCAGAGTGCTTTCCAGGTTGCTGTGGCTGCCAATCAGCATCTCATTGTGCAGGACTTGGTTGGCTTGGGGGCTCAAGTGAACACCACAGACTGCTGGGGTAGAACGCCACTGCATGTCTGTGCTGAGAAGGGGCATGCCCAGGTCCTCCAGGTAAGAGCCAGGCAGGCACAGCTCTGCCCCGGCTGCTGACTCTCACCCTTGGTATTAGCTGTGTTGGGAAACTCTGGAAACACCACTCCTTCCTTTATCTGTCTGGGTAGCCTTGTGAGTTTATCTCAGGGCTCTACACATGTAGCTGAAAGTGGGACTGAATTTCTCATAGAGGTTCTCATCAACAGTTTTGAGTAATTTTGGGAAAATCCCCTAGTTTACCAAACCAAAACAGTGAGTCTCCTTGTAATCACAGGATCGTCAATGGTTTGGGTTGGAAAGGACTTCAGAGATTTTCTAGTTTCAACCCCCTTGCTGTGTTCAGGGACACCTTTTGCTAGACCAGTTTGCTCAGAGGCCCATTCAGCCTGGCCTCGAACACTTCTAGGGGTGCTGTTATTTATTGCAACTTTATTGCAGTTATTGCAGTAAGACAATAAACAAATTTGAAGCAGTATGTGGTTTGGATAAGACCTAAATGTGTACCTGTTCCTACTTCTGTAGGCAATCCAAAAGGGAGCCATGGGAAGCAATCAGTATGTGGACCTTGAGGCAACAAACTATGATGGTGAGTAGTTAAGAGTTTATAATTTACAGAGTTACTGGATAGTACAATAGTAGTTAGTTTTTAGTAGATAGTAGTTTTATAGCTACTGATGGGAGTGCAAGAAAATGCAGTATTTCTTTGTCAGGTGGAAATTTACAGGTGCAATTGACATATCTGTCAGATGAAAACATGGTTAGTCTGTGTCTGTCAGGACCTCTTTCCTCTTATACGTGATTGCTTTGTTTGGCAAGGAGATTGTAGGTTGTAACTGGGCTTTGTTTAAAACATTGGAGTGCCAGTGCTGTGTCAGTGCATAAGAAGCCAGAATCTGGCAGTAGAGAGCTGTTTTATTTGGATCTCTTTTCCATAAAACAGCTCTTTCTAATGCATATTTTGTAAAAAAATTTATTAGAAATTGATTCTTTCATTTTCTGCTGGCTGAGAGCTCACATAGGCTGCTGCTTCACTCTTTTGGTGATGGACAGTCCAAATCTCAGGCTGCTTGGGAGCAGTCACTGTCACTTTCAAAGATGGAACCATCCCTGGCCTTACTGAGGGTAGAAGCTCCTTTATCCAACCTCTGAAACAAGCAGCCACTCAGTACCTCTCTATTGCATTTGTTCATTCATGATGATTTTTTTTTTGATGTTCAGGTTTGACAGCATTGCACTGTGCGGTTCTGGCCCATAATGCTGTGCTGCATGAACTGCAGAACTGTCAGCCACCACACTCCCCTGAGGTCCAGGAGCTTCTGCTGAGGAACAAGAGCCTGGTAGAAACCATCAAGATCCTGATACAAATGGGAGCCTCTGTTGAAGCGAAAGTAAGTAAAATGCCTTAGTCTGAAGTGCCAGATCCAGAGAGAATGTGTCTCTGGACACATTCTGAATGGAAGCAGGGTATGTCCCTTTCTCCCACGCTGCATTTCAGCTTTATTACACAGGAAGTAGACTAATTTGAAAGCTTCCCTACAGCTTAATTTACTCAGATCGGATGAGAATGTTGCATTTATTCAGAGCAAGGTATTATCAATGCAAATGAACCCTGGGGAAAGAGGGAGGTGACAGTCTAATTTCTAGACTCAGAATGATGCTACGCTGGCTGCAGTGAGTAGCACTGTAAAAGTAAGAATATGTTTGGAGCACTCTTAGATACCCATAGTAATAGGGTGCTGATGACACCTTGTTCTTGAACTGCAAATTTGAATTAAAAACTGCTTACCTGTGCAGTTCAGGTCTGTGCTGTGCCAGACCATTACTTAGCCAAAATATCAATTATTACATTATGTAAGCTTACCTGCAGATGAGATCAGGTTCCATTGTTCATTAGATGTTGATATTAAAATATATATATTCAGATTCACTTTTGATGAATTGTAGTGCAAGTATGTTTGCTCAACGCTCTGCAGTTATTTTGCTTTCTCTTTTTATTTGTTTGCATGTTCCCCCTGGATAGGTGAAGCACCTGCAGGGAAGACTAAACAGTTTCTTTTTTGATAGGATCGCAAAAGTGGTCGCTCCGCTTTACATTTGGCAGCAGAAGAAGCAAACCTAGAGCTCATTCGTCTCTTTTTGGAGCTGCCCAACTATCTCTCTTTTGTTAATGCAAAGGTATGGTGATTTTTTCACAATGCAGACAGAGAAAGAGAGGCTCATGCCCCCACTTTTCCTTCATGGAGTTGCCTTGTCGTCCCCAGGCTTACAATGGCAACACAGCCCTGCATGTGGCTGCCAGCCTGCAGTACCGCGTGAGCCAGCTGGATGCTGTGCGCCTGCTCATGCGCAAGGGAGCGGATCCAAGTGCCAGGAACTTGGAGAATGAGCAGCCAGTTCATCTGGTTCCTGATGGCCTTGTAGGGGAACAGGTAAAAAAAATTCCTACCAGCTCTCTTCTTCCATCTGTCTCTATCCACACAAAAGCTGTATTCCACTCCAAAAGTTTCTTTTGGGTTTTGAGTTGCAGCTTTCAAGGAAAAGATTTAGCAAATGCCATTTTATTCTTTAGATCTTTAGCTTCAACATCAAGATCAGGCAGAATATACAGACCTGAAATCTTAGGTTTCACATGCAGCTTTTATTTTTTTCCATCTCAAAAGCTCTTTCCTGTTGAGATAGGCTTTGTCTTTGCAACCTTGCAGTGTACTGGAGGCAATACTCCTTCTTATTCTCTTGCTTATCTCAGTATGGCCTGAGTTCATGCTTTCATTGCTCTTGTCATAATTAGTAATGACAGTTCTTAGGCCTGAGTAACAGATGAAGAAAATCCCTTTTTCCTAGGAGCTATACAAATACTTGATGAAAGAAATGACTCTTGACCTAAGACCTAGTAACTTAAACACAGCTGAGTTGCTGACTGTTGCCTTTCATTGGTTCAAATGCTGTAAAATGGGATCAGTTCTGGTGTAACTGAACACAGGACCCAGGCTTGGATAAATGAATGCAAAACTGGGTCTAGGGTGGGTTTTTTTTCAGATTGTGACTCATTTCAAGACAATTCATATCATGTTTTTGTTTTTTTCTCTTCTCCAGATAAGACGTATCCTCAAAGGGAAGGCGATTCAGCAGAGAGTGTCGCCGTTTTAGGCTCCATGTTTCTTGGAGTTCAGCAACTTACACTCACTGTCAGTCAGGCAGTCCTAATGAATCTGTAAATAGAGCATTTGCTTGGTGTGGGCAAATGTTAGTTGTTTCTATGAAACAAAAGTATTTTGTTCACTATTATATAGTGGGTTACATACCAGTAAAAAAAAAAAACCCCAAAGCCAACAATCAAAGTCATCCAACCAAAAGGGAATGCTTCATTCCCAAGTACGTTGAACATTTTCCTAGCTACCTGTATTTCATAGCTATGGCGAGACTGATTTTATTTAAACAGCCATATAGATGATAACTTCTAGACAAGGGCAATTCTAAAAGAATTTTTTTTTTTTAATTTTAGAGAGGGGTGATACAGGTCAAAATTGCAGAGATTGTTGTTGTGTTTTTAGTAACACTTAAGTGCAAGAGAAATATTTTTGAAGTTGAGCATTTATTTATGTAACTTTGTGGTTTCAGTATCTTGTGCAGCATTGTATATAGTCACTGATGTTATTGTACAGATGTATAGTTCTAAGAATCTATTGATCGCTTGGGGAAGGATCTGAAGAAACAAGTTCCTTGATCTTGAACTTGCAAATTGCATACAGAATTTTAATACTATACTGGTGCAAATCGGGTAAATTCTGTTGTTCCAAAAGACTGAAGATGGAAAGTGGAATCAAGATGGATTGTCCCTGGCACTGATTTGTGCATGCTTTTGGAGTTGTTAATAAAAGATGAAAAGCTATGCTTCTTCAGGGGACTGTGTCAGTTTTTCTCATACCCAGTAGGGGTTTTTCTCTTGATAGAACAATATATTGAGAGAGAAGGATGATAATTTTTATAGTATGTATGTAACTTGTACTTTAAGGGATATGATTCTGATTCAGTGCAAGTGTTTGGCATGCTCTTCACTGTTGATGCATGCTGAAATCTCTCAATGTTAATTACAATACTTCAACATGTGTAAGCCTTACTGGGGTTGGTGGGGCTTAAGCACATGCATAAGTAGCTTGCTGAATGGGGCTCTAGTTAATTCTAGAGACTTAATGTTTTCCACCTTCTAAGCAGAGTTAGTCCATTTATGGTTTTACCTTATAGGTAGAGTGGCTAGCAAAGTAATATTTGAAGTTAACAGTTTTTCTATTTTTTAATAATTATTAATGGAAAATGTATACTAATGATGCTGTATACTTGTGTTCTGTTGGAAAAAACTTCCTCCTATCACTTTCTGAATGATCCATGCGGGGCTGTAATCCAGTAATATGTTCTCTGTATGGTCTTTGCTCTTAACCTGTGTTTTCATCACATGCAGTTCTCTGCTATAACCATTTAATTAGTTTGATTGTGCTGTTTTGGCAAAGTATGTCTTGTAGACAAGATAAATGAAAAAATCTGATATGCAAAGGCTTAGTTGCAATGTATTTCTTGAAGGGTTATGTGTAACTTGTGTTTGAATAAACATGCTAATTGAATTTTGGTGGTTACTGTGTGTGATACAAATAATGACGAAGAAGTCAAGCTTAAGGTAGAACTGATTTAGCATGGTAATACTATGAGGCTGAAAAGCCATTTGCTAAGATGAAATGAAGGCTTGCCATCCTGCTGTTCATGCTTTCTCTTGTTTGATGCTGATGTTCTGGGTCATGCACCGTGCAGTTGTATTGCCTGTGAATTTAGTAGGTGTGCCCCAAATCGAGTTAATAGTCACCAGGTTGGAACCTGAACACTTGTCCCTGCATACTGGACAAGTTCTGAGTATGCTTTGTTCACCCCATGACTTCCTTGCCTTGGTCCTCAGTTCTGGCAGCTCAGGCACAAGTGTCACCCTAGCACAGGTGGCAGTCTGTGTTAGGAAGCAGGGCTATAGACATGGGGATGGGCTGTCCTCACTTCACAGGTGGTGGTAAGCTGGTTCTGAGCTGGCAGTGACCCTTCGGGGGGAAAAGCTGTCATCACAGCCTGTCCTAGCGGAGCATGGAGCTGGAGTGATGGCAATTGTTGAGATAAAAGTGGATGTAGCATTAGGATCTATAGGAAAAGAAAGGAAGAAAACCAAAAGGGCTTCTATGTTACTGTATGAACCTGCTGTCCACCCTGCCTTACTGCTGCATGTGGTGAGGGTGAAAGTGTGGGGATTGGAAGAGGCCCAGAGGAGTGGAGGAGCTTCCTTGCAGGGAGGAAGGGCAGTCCTGCAGAGCCATGACAGGCCAGAGAACCTGAGTGGGGATGATCTCACTCTCCCTTGCAGCATGAGAGCTGGAAGCTATTGATGAAGTTACCGAGCACATGGCAAGCAATAGGAAATGGAATTGAATTTCTCATTAGGATATGCAAAGATAAAATGGCACCTCTTTATGTAAACAGCTAATTGTGTCTAGATTGTGTTGATGCTGTCATCTGCACCTCTCACTGCAAGTGACCCTGCCTTGGGTATATATTTTTTATTTGTACAAAGAGCCTGATAGTACTGTTCCCAGTTAATTTTCATTTTCTTTATAAGAGATGATTACACAGGAAAAAGAGTTGCTGATGAGATATTCTGGCCCTTCAGATCAGCCTGATCTGACTGCCTGGCACTCCTTTCTGGGTGGCATTGACTGAGTCATCTCACATAGGGATTAAGTACCTTGGGCTTGTAAGGTTGGCAGAGCATTGGCACGTGCTCAGCCAGTGCTTGAGCACGAAGTAGATGAGAGACATTTAGCAAGCAGTGTGGTGCTTTCTGTGGCACTTGTGCCCTTCTGGAAGGGGCACTCCAAGTCAGAAAATTCCTAGAGGGAGGCTGAAGTGTTTGAAGCTAACATCATCTGCCTGGAGCGTAATTTCATTGTCTGGAGAGTTCAGTAGATAATTTCACAAGAAAGCACCCCTGCCCTGACTTATTTTTCTCTCCTATGATCTTGGGAAGGTCTGGCATATCTGACCCAATTTAACTAGCTGTTAGAAACAATTCCTTTCTACTGAAGGCCAAACGACCCTAAATATTTAGCAGGCTAATAGTGTTTCCCTGATAACTTATGGTTCTCGGGCAGTGCTGAATAGATTTTATCGATGTGGATGTAGGCTCACAATTTATTTCTCTGGTTGCAGTAGAGACAGAAGAGACTCTGGCTCGGGTCCGAGTAGGAGTATTAAGACACATGGTGCTTTGTTCCCAGGATGTTTCTGATTTGTTTGTCTAAGTAAGCCAAACCTCAGTAAAGGGTTGCTTTTTGATTTTTGTGGGCTACTCATCTGGCTGGAGTTGTGGAAGGTGGCAATCCATGATTTACAAGAAATGTGTTCTGCTTCTGGAGATGGAAAATGTACATTTCCCACATTTGTTGCTCATTTTATATTTTTATCAGAAAACAAAAACACAGCCAGGAAGTAGGTTCTTAGAGAGGTTGGGTGTGGTAGAACTGACTGCGAAGATATGACATGAACTGCTTGTTCTCCTTACCTGACAGTTTGCTTGTCTGGTTGCTTTCTTTTAAAAATATATGTGCTCTCCTCTATAAGGGGAGGGCTGAGGATGGTTGAAGTACAGTGAACATGTTAAGATGAAGAACAGATTCCTGTGATTAAGTATCTGCCAAAAATTGACCTGCTATTTCAACAGATTCAAATCCTTCTATTGTTATCGATTACTTTTCATGTTTGGTGTTATTCTTGGCCTGAGATACTGATGGCTTGGGAGGGAATGCTTGTCTGTACACAAAGCCCGTATGGTCAGCTCTTTACCTGGCAAAATTTCCTGACTGTTTTTGGCTAGTGGACCAGTGTCTAGTCTTACAGTCTTTCTTTAGATCTGATTGCTGGTAGCAAAAAATCTCAAGGCAGCACTAATGAAGTTGGGAACCATATCAGTGCAGGAGACCACACCTGAGGTGGTCTCTTTTGTAATAGTGAAATTTAGAGGCTGGTTTCTTCCTCAGGCACCTATCTCAGTCTTGCTGGAGAAGACTAAAATATCTTGGGCTGTGTTTTCCTAGTGTCTGTTTGTTTTCAGCTCTCGTGACTGAGGCTGTCTCAATAAGTCTTTGTTTTACCTAGTAATCCTTACTCTTAGCTCCGAAAATGTGATCTAGGCTGTTTTGAGAAAGTGATTGTTGGACTAACCAACCTATACTTCACACGTGTTTTTCCCCTTAGTTTCTGGTGAAATTTTTCCCTTCCCCTTTGCTGGTCAGAAAGCCCGAGGGAAAGATGACTAAGGTGGTGCTTTAGCTTTAGAAGGGGGAGCAGACAAGTGAAAGGAGTTGCACATTGCTTCTGTAGACGTGTCTGGGCTGCAAGGCAGACTGAAGAATCTGAGTGAACTGTCTTGTGGATGCAGTGCAGAGATGCTTTTGCATATGCTTAATGAAAGCTTGTAGTTCTGTTCAGATGGTCTTGGTTGCATAGGTGACCTTTTGCTACCTCAGTGGGTACCATGTTTTTCTAAGGTAGGTCATGGTATCAAACGCTGTGTGTTGGCCACAAATAAAAGATCTCTTCAGCAGTGCTGAGCTCTTTCCATTGACTCAGCCTGGGAGAGAGGTAGAACTTGGGTCTTTTCAGTCCATGGCTCCTTAGGACAGCCTTCAGTCCATCTTGAGGCTTTTATGGAAAGGCCCAGAGCTAGCCCGTAAGCTTCAGACCCAGGCTTGCCTTATAAAAGGACAGGGACTCCATAAACGCTTCTATTCCTGGCTAGCCAATAAACCCTGAAGGGCTGAGCACATGCATCTTGTTTATTCACAGGCAGAACACAGGTTCCTTGCCCAAGGACTTTCACCCCACTAAATCAGCCCAGTAAGTGATGCCAATAAATTTGGCATTTCTCTAAGAAGAATTGGAAGCTTGAAGTCACAGTGATGAAAAATCCCGAGTGGTGCTTATGGTGCTATGTCCTCTGCACTGTGCTGCAGCTGGATGTACTGTGTGGGAGTAAGAACTGGGTCACCAGTGACAGCCCACATTCATTTTGAGGGGAAGTGTTTTAGGAGCAGTTTGAGAAAAACCATCAAGATAGTAGCGTGCTATTATCATTATCCATCAGTAGATTTCCAGGTGGCTTCAAAAGCCAGTAGTAATCACTAGTCCCATCGGCCAGATAAGAAACCAGAAGCAGGGAGAAGGAAAGAAGCTTGGCTGGAGATATTCAAAGAACCACAGGAGCTCCATCCAAAGGCTGTGCAGGCTTGCAGTTATCCTTCTAGATGCCTGCTCTTTCTAAATTTGCCAAATAACACAATGAGTAACGACTGATCTATCGGTCATTCATGATCCTTCTGTAGGTCATTCATGTTGAGTTCATGTGCTTTGCGTGCTCAGTTTGGAGACCCTGCCTGTGATATGGCTTTTGCTCACTGCTAGGATTGCCAGGCTGTTTGGAGCAGCCATTGGACAAAGCCTCAAAATGAGCTTTTTCACCTGAAAAATTTAATCTTTCTAAGCCCTGATTGCTGCAACAGGAAGAGGAAAAGCAGACCCAGACTAGGAAAAAATGCACCAGAGCAAATTGAGTATGCTACAATGGAAGGGAACTGAGCTAGACCCATGTCTCTAGACTCCATGCTTTTTGTGAACATTTGAGGCAAAACTAGGGAAACCTTTTTTACATGAGGCGAAATCATATAAAGACATTTTAAAAAGCTGGTCACGAAACATGCTTAGTCATTAATGGATTTCTTAGAAAATAAAAAGGGGAGATGAGTCAAACTGAGGAATAAGCATTTGTCTTGGTGGTCTGAGCTTTTAATGGCGCTTAAGACATCACCATGAATGCTCTGATGGAGCTTTATGAAAAAAGTCTTCCTGCTGGGATAGAGGTGTGGAAATTCAGCTCAGGACATGGATGACTCATCAGGAGGTAACTATGCCACTGGGTTAGCTGCTCTGGTGCTTGGGATGGATGGACCTCTCTTAACAGAAATAAACATGGGAGGGAAAAAGAAAGTCTTCAAAAATTAGCAGATAGGACAGGATGCTTTACTGCTTTAATTTTTTTTTAATTTATTTTTATACAGCTTTTATCCACTTCTGTTCTAGCCCCTGGCTCTAGTCTCAGGCTGGTATGGTTATTCATTTTCTCAAACTTTCTCACACATGTCTGTGAATAAAAAACATGCATATGTAGAGTCAGTTTATATTACGGATCAATTTATTTTTGTACTCTGTAGGAGAATTGTATGTATATATATGCATGCAAAATGTCAGTATGTAAAATGTATTGTGTGGGAGTACACAAGGCAGCAAAACTCTTTCAAGAAGATGAATCTTTTTATCCAGGAGTAATTCATTACTTCAGAAGTTTTTACCTTCTTTTGTTAAAAATAGAAACTTTTCCCATGCTATTCTCTATTTCAATTTGCAAATTGAGTGCACCGGTGAAAACCAAAGCACTATGAAGAAAAAAAGTCAGGTTTCTAATGATTTTCTGTCCTGAGAATGAATGCCAGTGTAGACTCTCCCATGCCTAATGAGGATGAAGCACATTCCTTGGCTGTTTGTGAGGACCCTAATGTCCTCCCTTTTTCTTGATAAATCCATAAATCTCTATGTCTGTGTGAACTAGTAAGTCTTACCATCTCTGCTCTCTGTTTCCATAAGGAGAAGGACCCCAGGAAAGGTGTTTTGCATGTACCTGGTGGCACAGAGGGTTGAGTTAACACTGCAAGGGGTTGCTCTGCCACCTGGAAACCAACATAAAATGCACCAGCAAGTTCTAGTCCTCACCCAGGGCTGAAACCTGTCTGTGCAACCAGTAGGGCAAAGGCAGGTACCTTTGTACTTTATTATAGACACAGTAAACAACGAATTTTTGTTTCTTCTTCCTTAGCTGTCATAATGAAATTTTATTATTGTAGTGGTTTTATCTGCCTTCTGATGAACGTGAATGTCGTTAGCCTCTTTCCCACGCTCTCCATGTCTCAAGGTGCATCTCCTGACTCCAGGACAGCCCTTCCTTTCCATGCCTGGCGTCCCCAGCTGGAAGAGCAGGCTGGGCTGCGGTGACTGTGCCCGAGCCCAGGGACGGCCGATGGGAGGGAGCGCTGCAGCCAACCTGACCGCGGGCGTGCGGTCACTGGCTACTCGCTCCCTTTGAAGCAGTCTGGACTCGGGATTGGGATTTTCAAGCTTGGATGTGGAGAGCAGTGGGATGGGTGTGCACTTCTGGCTGGCTGGCTTTGGACACTGGGCATGAGCGAGTGAGGAGTATCCTTGCTGCAGGGGCAATAAGACATCTCCTGTTTGAGCTGGACAGAGCAGGAGCACCAGGAACGTGGCTAATAAGCTTCATGTGCTTTCTAGGAAGGTGCTGTAAAGATGCTGCAAGAGCTGTGAGGAAGGCAGCCTGCTCCTCTTCCCTTCCTGGTCCCAGATTGATGGCTGGACTCCTGTTTCCCCACTCCCATGGAAGGACGGTCCTTTGCTCCCCAGGCAAGACCTTGCTTGTCACTCCTTGGCTGGGGCTGCAACCATGAAGCCCTCTTGCCCCTTCCTCATACTGCCTGTGCTCTGCAAGCCCAGCAATGGCACTTTCCTTCAGGGATCTACTGGTGGCTGCTGCCCTCCCCCAACCTTGTGTCCATTCCCCCCCCCCCCCCCCAACTTCTGCCCCAAGAGCTGTTGTTTGAGATGCTGGGTGCAGGGACAAGTGCAATAGGGGCCCTACTTCAAGAAGATGCTTCTTCCCTGATCACTGGCTTGATATCTTCCCAAAGGCCTCCTGGCACAGATGGGTATTCAGGGGAGATTTGAATAAGGAGAGGGAGCAGGCCTGACAGCTCCATCTGGGACTCCATCAGCTCACCATTTGTGTACAGACTTTATGTGCTGCTGTGGCATTGTCCTTGTTATCATGCTGGTGGCTCTGGTTCCTGCTCTGCCTGTTTATTTTTACTCCATTGTTAAATTCACTGCTCCTGAACTCTTTATTCTTGTTGGCTCCTGATAAATTACTGTCTCTTATTAGCCTTAAATTACTTCCTCTTGACAACCTTTAATTATTTGCTGCCATCATATCTTGGTGCCACATCCTCTTAATTAGTGTTGCCATACTAGTAGGGACTCTTCTGTGCCTTTGTTAATTCCTTTAACTTTGCTTCTGGCTTGTCTTGGCCATCCTCTCATCTTTTCCTACTCCTGCTTCCCCATCCACTTGTATCTTGCATTGATACTATGGATCATCCTTTCTGTCCCTTCCTGTGAGCCTTTATGGTCCTACTGCAATCTTCTGGCCTTGTCCTGTGCCACCAGGTCCCTGTTGCCTTTTTCTTTCACAGCCTACATCATCCCTGCCTTTTTTGGGCACTGGAGAGTGTTGGTAATTTTTTTTTTTCCTCTCTCTTCTCAGTTTGCTTTTATGCATTCTTTGATGTCCTCTGTCTGTTCAGCTTTCCCCATCCCTCTCATTTCTTGCTTTGAGAGGGGTTTTAGTTTCTTTTCTCTGCTAGCATCCCTATTTCTGTGGTGGGATACACTTTGCAACTTTCTCCTCCCCTTTGCTAACAAACTTCATTTTGAGACCTGTTTTTTTGCTCAAGACTAATGCTGATGTTTCTTTGGTGACGTTTTTCTTGAGCAGCTCCCAAAAGCCTCTATCTCACTGTATTCAGTCCACCACATCTAGCTCTGGTACTTGTTTACCATAGAATGGTTTGGGTTGGAAGGGACTTTAAAGCTCATCTAGTTCCAGCCCCTGTGCCATAAGCAAGAACAGCTTCCACTAGACCAACTTGCTCAAAGCCCCATCCAACCTGGCCTTTTCCCCATTTTCTGCTCAGGCTCCTACTTGGAGCACAGTTTCTGCCTCTCCTGGTGCCTTTGAGTGTTCCACCTCTGTGGAGCTTAGGCTTACCAATTTGTTACAGCATTCAGTGTCCCTCACCACTCTGCATTGTGCTCTGTGTTGCTGTTCCCAGAACTGAATCCATTTCCAGCCTCACCACTGTATCCATGAACTCTCCTGACCTTTTTCTAACTTGTACAAATCCTACCAGCTTTCCTTTGCAGCACCACCAACACGTTTCCTTTTGTGTCGGCTACTACTAAAGCTTGGCTGTGGAAAAGGCAAATTCAAGCTTAGGGGACTAGAAGAGGAAGAAAAGGTGGTCAAACCTTGCTGATGAGCCTAGAATTAATCTGTTTTACCTCAGTCTCCTTTTCAAATTCCTCTGGTCATAGCCCATTGCTGAAATGTCGAGTGCCTGCTTCTCTGCCTCATGTGCAGGGCCCAGCACTCCTGCAGTCCTGCAGCCCCTGTGCCTCTGTGTTCACCCAAGCTGAAGGCTGGCACAGCCTGCAGCTCACCCTCCTGCCCACCCTGCACATGGGGCTTTGTCTAGAACAGCCATTCTGCCTCTCAGCACAGGGGCCAGCAATTTCCATAGTGTTGCCCTTTCTCTCCCAAAACTGGACCATGAAGATTTGCAGCTGCTGTCTGTGTTTACCCAGAATTGTTTTCTTTGCTATGGCTTGTCTTCGTGGCCTAGGCCATGTGCCTCATCGATGCAGTTGGTGGAGGCTGGTAAGGCCAGGGTTTTTTGCTGGTACTGGGGAGCCTTCGGCAGAGCAACCCTTGTTCAAGAGCCTCATTCCCCCCAGTCAATTCTCAGGACCTGTCTGCTTGCTCCAAGCATTCAGCAAGATTGCGGGAATGATTCTGTCTGTGTAAGTCATTAGTTTAACTAATATTGTATCTCTTTATTGTAAAAATGTTCTTTGAGGTTGATTAATGAGGAGTGGGAGGAGATAAAATGAACTCTGGTTTTGCAGGTGAAACACCATTCCTTTAAAACAAAATTCTTGTAATGTTAGAAAAAAATTTAAACCCACTTAAAAGAAACCTCTACTTCTTCCTGTGGGGAGACTGTTTCCCACAGAAAGTTGTACTTTATCTCCTCCCCCCCTTTTTTTTTAAGCAAGACATTCGCTGCCTGTCCATATCTGCCTATCTTCAGTCTTTCTCTTAACAAAGTGATAACATCTTGGATCACCAGTATGTGAGCCGGTGGCTTGTCCCGTCAAAACACATCAGGTGCATAACATAAGGTATGGAAATGCTGTGATATCTCAGAGTGGGGGACACAGCTTTCTGACTTTCCTTCCACAGTGCCATGGCAGCTGCCAGCTCCTGCTACATCTCACAGGGCCTCTTGCACAATGTGTTGTTGACTCAACAATAAATCTCAGCAGACTCTCAGGATGTCCATGTGAAAATCACTCTCTCTGCGAAGAAGAGCGAGCATGGTGCCCAGCTCTCCCTTTGGTACCCCATCTGTACCCCAGGAGAAGGGAGGCTGCTGTTGTCAGGGACATCCCTGTGCTGCTGTGGAGGGGATGGCACAGCCCCTCTCTGCCCAAAACCACCATCCTCTGCCAAGGCTGGCAGAGACCTTGCAGACTGCAACAAGCCCGGGAAGAGCTTCCTTAGGTGTGGTTCCTGACTGTCATGTCCTAATCAGAAAGCTGTGGGGATGTTTGTGTTAGGCATATTCTCTTGCTAAAAAGAAGTTCAGCTTCCAAGTCTGTCAGCCCAGCTGGAAACTTCATTCCAAGCAGAGGTACCTTAGGGGAAAAGCAATGTAGAGAGACCCTGCAGCTCTTGTAGCCTTCCTTGTATCCCGTTTCTAATACCAGCAGCCTCTTTTGGTGCATAGCTCAATAGCACCTTGGCAATACCCATGGTGGTGGGGGAGGAATTCCTGCTTGGCTCTTGCAGAGGTCACAACTGCAGCACTCTCACAATGCATTCAGTGTTCTCCAGTTGTGTTAAAAAGCCTTTTGCTTTTTCTCCACAAGACATGCTAACCAGAAAAGAAGGCCCTACTAGACAGGAAATGCCTGGTCATTTTGATTGTATGAAATGGCCTTGCAAACAACCCTGGAACATCAGTGTGGGGTGCTCCTTTCTGCAGGTGCCTTGTGCTGGTTGGGGTGAGGATGGGCTGTGAAGTTCATCATTTAACTGCAGAAGTGGAGACTGGGCTGCTGAGCAGAAGATGGATAAATTTGCTCAAAAAAATCTGTGTTTGGCTGCAGCCCAGTGCCTGTGTGCCTTGGCATGCTGTGTGCCTTGGCATGCTTGGATGGGCGAGGAGCAGGAGGGGCAGGCGTGGGGGGATAGGCCTTGGCACCACAGCAGAGCGAGCAGTGCGCCTGCTCCAACGGGAGCAGGTGGGAGGTGATGGGAACCTGGGAGCTCTTGGTGGCATGGCTCGGCTTGCTCTCCTCTGCCCTGCCAGGCCAGGGCCCTGGCTCTCCCTGCTGCTATGCTCCTGTTCCACATTTTCCTTGTTGCTTTTCTTTGCTTTCTGGTGAGCTAGACCTTGTTTTGCAGGAGGAGAGAGAGTGGTGCAAGTGAAAGAGATCTTCAGCAGTGGAGAAAGCAGATACTTGTTCTTAAAACCTTCTCTTGTCTTCCCCTTCCATACTCTCAGAGGAGCAGCAAAGCACTTCCTGTGTCCATGCAGAAGCTTGCCCGGGATGCTGGCACCAGAAGGATGCTCTCAGACCCCAAGGTGCTCTCTTGTGACCCCACTTGCAAAGGTGTCCATGCAAATGTGTGTACGAGTGCATGGGGAGGGCCAAAGTGCAAAACCACCCTGTTAGTTCTGCAAGGGAAAGCTCATCATCACATACAGCCCAGCCTGGAGCTGTGTACAAATTCCTGAGGCAGGCACAGGGATAGAGGTCTGCATGATGGGGATTGAGTTTGGTGTTAATCATCACAACATCCCAGTAGACTCCCAGTGTCTCTAGTGCAGGGATTTTGGAAGAGTGACTCTCTGGGTGCTATCAGAAGACATGTAAATGCATGTAGAGCCAGCTCATGCACCCAGAAGGGAACAAGCCCTCCCTTAAGGAAGGAGTGGGTGGGCCTGCTAGTTGTCTGGGCCTGAGAGGTAGGAAACACCCCAATGTCAGTCCTGGCTCCAGAAGTAGGCAACACAACTGTGTTGGTAATTGCAAGCAGTGCGGGGATTTTTGATGGCCCTACCCCACACTGGTGCATTCCTGTCTGGAAGGAAAGAGATGTTTTTCCTCAGTGGGCAAAGGGGAGCTGTAATCTCCTCTCCATTCCGGTCACATCCAGTTTACAGCATCAGGAGTGGCACTGGCACAGCCGTCCTGGGGGCACGAGAAGCCTTAAATGCCTTCTTGACATTTCTTTATACATCAGCTGTCACCTTTGCGGCATGGATGTAGTAAGGGAGTCCTCTCCCAGGAGAAGGTACAGACAGCAGGGATAGCTCAGTATTGGGCAGAGGGGGGGAGGCAGGAGCTCTGCTGTGTCCCCTCTCCCTCCTTGGGAAAGGCTGCTGAGGTGCTGGGTGCCAGCAGCACCCTCTCTCTTGGGTGCTGGACACTTGGGCTTCTCTGCTTCCCTTGGCAGCGGTCCAAGTGACTGCTCCAGTGCTGTCCCCGTGTGGGTCATGCAGCTTCTTGTGGGATCTGGTGTTGGGGGGGTTTAATAATGTGTTGATCTGGGGAGGGACATGGTGGCAAGCTGCCAGCATGTGGCTGGGGGAAAATCTTGCTTCCCTGAAGCCTGTTTCTCTGAATAGCGTGCCCTGCCCTTAGTGAAAGACCTGTCTCCGCCAAGGAGGGCTTGACACCGATCCATCCAAGGTTTCCAAGCACTGGTGCCAGCTTTTGCAGGACAGAGGACATCAGAAAGTGGTGGGAATGGACCCCAGCTCTGACTTCTCCAGGGATACAGGTTGAGACACGAGGATTTGCCCCATCCTTCCTCATGCCCACTCCCACTGATCGCCACCTCCTTGGCTCTGCCAGGCATTGAACAGCCTCAGTGACTCTTCCCACACACTTGTCTATTTTTTTGGGTTATTTTTTACCTGGACGCCTTCAATGTCTGCTCACAGGTTTGATCCCATGGACAACTTTGGGATCCCATTAAGACAGACAAGCTGTGCAGCTTGGGGATGGAAGAGCAGCAGCGTAGGGAGGAAGGTGATTGGTAAAAGAAGCTGGCTGCTGTGCTGCAGTCACCTTCTCCCAGATTGCATGGTGTGCTGGAGGGGGTTGTGCTGGAGATTGTTTGGCCCATCAAGGCAAAGTGATGCTGGCTCAAGGAGCACTGAAGCCTGCTGGATCTGGGTGGTGGTTTGAGATCTGCTCCTGATATGGTGAAATCCTGAGAGCCTTGTGGGGATGTGCAGGGAGGTGAGGTTTTTTGACTGGCTGTAGCAGGGTGTGGAGGGCCTTCCTCGTGTTTCTGAGAGGTTACAGCAGGTGCAGAGGGTGAACAAAACTAGTCAGTTGGTAAGACAGGCTATAATTAAAGCCTTCCAACCTCCTTGCCTGACCTAATTTCTCTTAAATCGAATTTTAAACTTTTCCTTACCCAAGGATAAATGCAAAGTAATGCAATTAGGTTCAATGAAAAAGCAAATGGTGCAAAACTGATCAGTGATAAAAATCTGATTTGATCTCCCGTAACGCGGTGGTCTTTCTGCTGCTTCCTTGCCCTGGTAAAACCTCAGTTGCCAAGGGGACCTTTGCCTCATCTATCACTCAAAAATATAATTTCCGTTTACTTTTAAAACCAAAACCTCCAACCAAGCAAACACTTTGTGCGCATAAAGCTTGCACCAAACAAACCAGGACAATTTCTCCACCATTGCAATTAACTTCCAACACTATTCCTCACTCTCAAATAGCTGGGATATTCTTGCAAGGAGACTGTGGCTCACCAGAGCCTTGAGGCTGCATACAGGACTGTTCTGGCCACGTTTCCTACAGCAAATCTTTTCTTTCTTCCCCAGGAAATTATTCCATTTAAAGTGTGAGCACATGTCTCCCTGAGCAGTGAGGGCTCACCCCTGCCTGTGAGACTGGAGCTGGAGCTGCCAAAGGGCTCTCCTTGGTGCCCACGTGTTGAAGGCAGAGCACCATAAGGTGTGGGATGTCCCTTTGGTGGGCTGGAGTCAGATGTCCTGGCTGTGTCCCCTCCCAGCTTCTGATACACCCCTGGCTCACTCATGGGCAGGGCAGCCTGAGGAGCAGAAAAGCCCCTGATGCTGTATAAACACTGCTCAGCAGTAACTAAAACATTAGTGTGCTCTCAACACTGTTTTGGTCACAAATCCAAAACACAGCACCATATGAGCTGCTATGAAGCAAATATCCCAGTCAAAACCTGTACACCTCTTATTTCCAGTGAGGAGGCTAAGTCAGAGCTTTTATCCTGGTATTTTGTCACAAAAGGACGAAAGATGGATAAGATTTGTAGGTAAAGCTATAATATTTTATTAAACCAGCTGTTATAACTGCAAAAAATTAAGACACTCTTTTGGGAACAGGGTCATTCCTTGCTTTTGGGCTGTAGGCATGGCAACTAGGTTTTTTTCCACCTGTACCAATTAGCTTAGTAAAAGACAGGTTTGCAATTGTGCACTCGGAGCAGGTGACTGCCTCTGTACTACTGAGGCTACCACAAGGTAAGAAGTATAAAAGCAACACCTGAAGAGGAGGAGTCCTGCAAGTATACAGTGAGTGTATAAATCAGGTCAAAGAAATGAACAAATTAACCTGTCAAATTCAATAACTCAACATGGCATGTAATCCAAAGTTCAGCTTTGTATAGGCTTTTATTGCTTGCTCAGGATCAACTGCTCCAGTACCCTGCTGCTTTTCATGTTTCCTTTGAGTGTGAGTGTTAGCGCTGTTATTTCAAAGAAGTAATAAAACTTCAAGAACTGGACTTTGGGATTACACTGTTTGTGCTTGGGAATTGAAATTTTTTAATGGAATTTATCTTTATCACATAGAGAGAGTGTGTGTGAGAGAGAGCAAGCAAGAGGCAGATTTTTACATATCTACATCATCATGAATTTCAAAGGGCTTTACAAATCCTACTCTTCCAAAGTCTACTAAAATGCTGTGCTTTGCATGTGATTATATGAAGCTCATTAGTAAGAGTACTAATGAGCCTCTACATACCCAAGGCAGATAAATGAGCTTCCAGAGTAAAATGATTTGCTTAAGGTCAGACTCCTGTAAGTTGACAGCAGAGCTGGAAATAGAAACCATTGTTTCCCAGTCCCTTGTACCATATTCCCACGGATGGAATGTGTTGGTTTTTTTTTTTTTTTTTAAGATGAAAACACTGCTGTTTGTTCATGCTGTTTCATTTCTTGTGTTTTCAATGTAATCTTCACAAATGCAAATGTCCTGACCTAGAGCTATATAAGGCCTTCATTAAAGCTCTCCACAACACCAGTCTTCATGCAATTGTATAAAGCGGAAGGGGTAGCCCAATTTAACAATTCCCACACCTCATACAATGACTGGCCTAGTTTCTTTAAAGTGGGTTTAAGCCATAGCCCCCAACGTGATTTAACACGGAAGCCACACTATTAATTGTCCATCTTCTGCCATTAAGGTAGTGAGTTGCTGGAAAGTGAGGCAGTGTTTGTCTTTCATGCACTAATAGACAATTTTGCATGTTTTTTTATCTTTACTTTCAGTCTGCAGTTTAGCACACTGACCTTCCTCCTCCTTTCCCCTTTGAAGAGCTGAAATTGGGATGGCCGTGCGTGAAGGGAGGTGTAGAACTGGTGCTGCACAAGAGAAGTTCCAGTGTCAGCTTCATGGCTCTGTCCTGGACATGGGCAGAACACCCTGGAACACCCCATGCTCACATCCCAGAGAGAAACTGGGGACAGTGTTCCCACTCCTGGCATGGAGGCAGGCTAACAGTTGTTAGAGAACTGCCTAGAAACTCCTGGTTACCCCGTTCAGATGGTTCTGCACCTCCAGGATGGTGTGCTTTACCTGTGAATGGTGAAACCTCCTCTGTTCTCCTGCCCTTCTCTCCATGAATGCCTTTTCTTCCCTGCTGTACGTACATGTCTTCTCCTCGCTTCCCTGAACAGCTGTTGCTCTTGTCAACAATTTAGAGTAAGGCCAGTAAAAGGGGTTTTGGCAATTCTAGGCTTGCAAGAAGACTTGTGGCCCAGAAAAAAAGAAAATATACACAGACATATATATGTATGTATACATACACAAATGCATATATACATATACATGTGAGAGAGAAAGCAAGGGAGCGAGCCTGCCAACAAACCTCCCATGTGATTATGCGTGTGTACTTTTTGGCAGGGCACATGTGACTTTGTGCCTGCACATTTTATGCCATTCCTACATACTCTTCTCATCCTGAGCCCATTTTAAACTTGAATGTCTGGAGGCAAAAAACCATTCCCCGGGATGGCGGTGCTGAGGAAGCCAATGGCACCCGCAGTCATGGTTTGCCAGCCTTTGTGGCACTCGTGACACAGATCATCCATCCCTGGGTAGATGTTCTGTTCTCCACCAGCTCTCAAGCCAGCACTGGTAATGCTGGCAAGAGCAGCAGGGTATAAAAAAAGGCAGAATTTTACTTGTTGTATAAACCAAACAGATGAACAAACGTTCTGCTACTTATCTCAGCAGGGCTGAAGCAAACGATGGCCACAGAGTTCAAATACCTCACGTTGATTAAAATTGGGGTTTTTTTGTTGGTTATCTGAAAACATATACTTCAATGCACTGAGACAATAGCAATAAAAGCTGTAAAACTGTGTTCTTCTTTTGGCAGTAGCCCACTGTAAACAGTGAGCTACTGGGCTTAATGAGGCAATTCTGTACCATCACTTTTAATAACTGAATGTTTGTCTCCCGGCTATTCAGGTGGGCTATTACTGGTATTTAATATTACTGGCAATGTTTTTATATATTTTGTGCCAGTGCTGGCAAAGAACAAGGTGATTCTTCCAGATAACAACCCTGCAATAGTATTTTTCTGGTTTTAACTGAGCGAAAGGCCAGGCAAAGCCACTGCACACTTGTATTTAGCTTTGCCTTTTCCTTACAAACTTTATTTCGAACACTGAAAGAGTTAAATGAAATAATTACAGGCATGTAAGCATGTTGATTCTAGCTTCTGTTATGGCAAACACAAAAATGTATTGACCTAAAAGGTAAATGTTGATTGAAGCAGAAAACTGACGTCAATATGAACTCCAAAGTATTTTGTATCTTGATGTTTGGCACATGAACACCATAGTGTATATATAGTGTGAAATACTTAGGTTTGTTTTAATTAGATGTATGATAAACTGGTGATTGTGGTTCTCATTTCAAGTGTAACAATTTACAGTATGACTAATTCTCCTGAAAAACCCAAAATTGTCAGCAACAATCTGGAGGGCTGAACAAACTGTCAAATGGCATCTACGGGGTTTTCAGAGAAAAAGATTCATATACTCTGTTTAGTCTGCCCAAATTTTCATGGTGATTTTTTTTCTATCCAGCATGTTCTGTACCAATACTTCCTCCTCACTCAGAAATGAGCTTGATGGAGATCAGTTTGTGGTGGAAGATGCAGATACTTGGTTCCAGCACCACCACTCCCTCCCCTGTAGATGTGCTGGTGCTGGTTTGGGATTCTCCGCCTCCTCTTGCCTCCCACAGCCCAGACTGGGCCCCTTGCACAGGGTACCCTCCACTGTGTGAACGAGTAGATCTGAGGTCATGTTTTTCTCTGTCCACAGCTCTGTACAGCACTGGACTTTCTCCTGAGAGTTTAGCAGCTGTGGGAAAGTTGGTCTGCTGAGGACAGTGTGGCAGCAAGGTTGAGTCCTGGTGAAGCGTTGTGGGTGCCTCAGAGAAGCCCATCAGTGTGCTTACTGGTGGGTCCAACAACACCTCCACCATGTACAAAATGAGGGCAAATTTTATTTTACCTTTCCAGTGAATGCACACTTGCAGAGTGCAGAGATGGGTCATGGCTGGTGGCAAAGGGGTTGTGTGTGCATCTCCTGGCTCCTGAAAATGAGGGATGGGGCTGGCTCCCAGACAGTGGAGGCGTTTACCAGCACTGGGTTGGAGCCTGGGGATGCGGGTGTACTGGGACAAGAGATGGCCAGGAACCGGGATGGTCGCCTGAGGGATGTGAAGGTGGAGCACGAGGGGGTGGTGTGCCTGCAGCTCTGCTAGCGGCCATGCTTGAGTAAACTACACTTAGAATCAGACTTGTAAATGTCCCGAGAAGCCCTTGGGAAAGTGCCCATTTTGATTCACGAGCTTCCCCCTGTCTGCACTGCACTGTGTGCAAACTCTGGCCAAAGCCCTCACTGCCCCTCCAGCAGGGATGTTTCTCCAGCCGTGAGATCTGCGTGTTCAGCAGCTGTGTCTGGCACTGCCACGGAGCCTGCTGATGAATCTTGGTGGATCAAAGCCCTCAAGCACGGGCTTGGGCTTCCCCAAGCACCTGTGAATGGACTAAAGCTTACATTCATTTTTGTGAGCCCCAAGTGGGGGCCATAAGCGTGGATAACGTAAACATGTGTGTGCTCCAAAGCAGCACCCAACAAAAGAAAGGCAAGATGGAAGGGGAAAAAAGGGAAAAAGCCCAGCTCTTTTTTGGTTTCTTAAGAAGATCTGACCTCATACATAGATTTGCGGTTTTTTCCATTTCTTTTTCCTCACCCTGACATATAAATGGAGAGTGAATGGTTTCACAGAGAGTGCTGCTCTTGCTAGCCCAGTATTAACCCAAGGTTAGCTTGAACCTGGGCTTGGGAGAATGACTTGATCTGAAGGCAATTTGGAGCAGTGCTTTTTTCCCCTCTGTTTATTTAGAGTATCCCCATGTCCCACTTTCAAGCATTTTTTTCCTTTCAGAAATTCTGAAGGAAAGTAACCTTAATTAAAATTTTAAAATTAAATATAAAAGAGGACATTCTCAAGATGCAGCCTGATTGTGGTAGTTTATATTTTAAGAAAGAGATTACTGACTAGAGACCTGAAGTGTTCTCCTTTTTCATAACTTGGCTACATTAAAAACACTGCATATATCTGTAGATTTCCTTGGAATATGTTCAGGAACTTAATGGAGAATTAAGCAATTGACTAGTTTTCCTTGAACCTTGATGGATAATCTGCAGGTTTTTCTTTTAAAGCAAGAATACCTTTTTTTCCCAAGTATTTCAGGTATTTGCGCTATGTAGCAAAACAAGGTCTCCAACAAGCAGTTTTTTTCTGCTTTGCAAGTTTCTTTCTTCTTTAGCTTGGCTGCCTTCAGGGAAAAATGTAGCAGACAAGACTGGTGTTTAACAGCAAAAGCCAGCTGGGGAATCCCACCGCCTCCCCTTCTGGGGAAAAGGGAGACAGACATCCAAGTCAAAAAATGAGCTAACTAGAGAACTTGCATTTTCCTTCCTCTTCCAGGTGAATTTTAACAAAATTCCTTTTGGTGATAGTAATCTGTTGCTTCAGGCCCCTGACCATGTATGTGGGAACCAAAACCAGACACTTCAGAGGAAATTTTATAGTCCACATTAACTCTGTTATGTGATATGGCAC
This sequence comes from Dicrurus megarhynchus, assembly GCA_013399195.1. NCBI lineage: Eukaryota > Metazoa > Chordata > Aves > Passeriformes > Dicruridae > Dicrurus > Dicrurus megarhynchus. The sequence continues at coordinate 711,787 of VXAD01012021.1, read as the reverse complement.
ACTCAGGGTGAAGAAAATGGGAGAGTTTGTTTCCATGCCTGCTACAATCTCTCACTTGAGGACTGAACATCCAGTTTACTAAGAAATCGTGGTGACAAATTATTTTAATTTCCTAGTGTTGTGTGAAGCAGAAATTGGGTCTCCTGCATTTTAATGGTGTGCTGTTCGTGACTGCTTTTGTGATTAAGATCGCAAGGTAAAAAGCATTTGGAGGCATCAGAAGGAGGTGTTTTAAATAAAAGGCAGTCAAAACTGAAAGGCTGCTTCCACGAAGCATAGCTGTGCCACTTGGATCACCAGCATAGCTGTGCCACCTGTCCCAGGGGTGGATGGTGTTGCTCTGCAGCTGTGGACAAGCCCTGAGCTCAGAATGCAGAGTGTGCTCAGCATGTTGCCTGTGTCTGGCCATGCAAACTTATCACCCAAGACATCTATTACACTCTGACTCACTCTGCAGAGACACAGCCCATGGAGAGAAGGTAATTTTTCAAGGCAGTTACTTCAGAGTAAAACCACACTTGAGGAAGCCAGTTCCTTCCCATCAATGAGCTCAGCAGCTCTGCACCAGCAATTCACATCACAAATGATGTTTGGGGGTGTTTGCCTGAACAGCACAGCCTCTTCAGGGATGAAAAGCCCAGCCCACTTGTCACAATTTACCAATAAATCAAGGTTTCATGTAGTTTGTGAACTAGTTGATTCATCCTTCTCTTGGTAGGTGGGTGATGTTCTTGTTGCTGGACTGGGTATTTCCCTGCCTTCAATACCGATGCTGTGCCAAACTCGTCTTTCTCAGGGCTACTCAGCACATGGAGGCTGTCTCCAGGCACATCACTGCATGTTGGGAAGGATGGCAGGGAGCAGCCTGGCAATACGCTGGACACCCTACCCATTTGGCTTTCTAAAGGTTTAGAGATCTCCCGCTCCAGTTCTCACATGGACTCCAGGCGCAGGATTCCTGCTTAATCAGCATGCCTTACTCTGCTTTTCAGGAAAAACTCAGCAAAGCTGCCGTGTACAGGACAGCTTAAGGCTTCATAAAGCTGTGTCAGAAATCACAGCTGCCTGACCGGTGCAATGGCAGGCCATTTTCTCATGTCACAGTGTTGGCTCTGCCCCTGGCTGCACACAACTGCTCTGTTTGCTGGCTGGGATAACTTGGTTGGAGATGAAATTCTGCATAACTGGAGTGAATCACAGGCTGCAGGAGCTCTGTGAGCACCAGCCATGTCTCGAAGGGTGAGCTTGTGTTTTGAACAACTCAGATGGAATCTTGCCCCAGGTTCTTTCCAAACTGCCACCATCAGTGCTGCTGAGTGATGATGTAGATATCAGAGAGTAGACGGAAAACTAATTGTCCTGGTTTAAAGCAAATCAATGCCTTTTATGAATTCTTATCCTGGTGTAAGTCTAGCTAATTTCTGCCCCTTCAGAACAAATAAGTTCTTAGGAATTTACATACTATTAACTTGCTACACATCCATTTACAAAACTGATATCCTGTGTCTGCATTTGCAAATGGGCAGCATGTGGGATCCAGCCAGGGGTGAAAAAATTATCATACAAATTATGAATAAGCCCCATCTGTGCTCTGTGCTGGATGTTTCTAACAGCTCTTTAGCTGAAATAACATGCAATCACATAAATATTTGGATTCTGCTTAACAGCTGGAATGGCAAAGAAACCAAGAGCAGGTAACTTTATACAATCCAATGTAATCCAAGCTACACCTGTATCTTGGGTAATGCAAGTGTTTATATACACTTACATGTATCTGTGTAACTGTACTGTAATTCTTGAGCTGGAGCTGCTACTGTGTGTGATTTGCTGGTTTGATAAACTTTTTGGACTGAAGAGGGAGAAACTGTTCTTTTATTTGCAGAATAAAAATATAATGGTTTAAACTTAATTCTTTGCATTTGCTTTCCTGAAGACATAGCATGCTATTTTTGGTTATCTTTTGTACTGAGCTTTTGTTTGGTTGTTTCCTGTATTGATATGTTTTTTTTCCCATTTCAGCATTAAAACTTTTGGATTGCTGTGCTTCTGGTTTTCTTGGGGAATAAAGAGTGCTAGCAAATATACAACTTCAGCAACAAGTCAGCCAACATCAGCAGAGAAAAGGTGATGGTCAGCACTGCTCGGAGGGGCAGAGCATGGCTTTGGCTGTGCACCAGTGTGCAGCTTGGCCACTGGAAGCCTCACCTTTGGCAGAGCTCAGGCTGGGGGCCCATGGCCACACACGGGGAGGGTTTGGGTGGCTGGTGTGTGTTTCAGGTCTTGTCAAAGGAGCACAGGGAGGGCTCCCATTCCCACCCCTGCACATTGCATTGTTTTCTGTTCTTACTGGCTACCTGATGATGGATGCTGGGTGCAGGCAGTGGGGGCCTCCGCAGGTCTTTGCCCACTCTGCCTACCAGTGTGGGAAACCAATAAAACTTTGCTGCCCTCCTTAACTCCCACCTCCTCCTGCAGGCCAGAAGCTATGAAAATGAAATTGATAAGAAACAATTCAATGGTCTGTTTCTCTGGTGTCTGTAGGCAGCTTTATCTAGCGGAAGAGGAGGCAGCACATACTCACTAGTACTCCAGTCAGTTTAAGTTAAGCAATTGCCCACCCCCACTCTCACCCTTCTTTTTTTTTTTTTTTTTTTTTTTTTTTTTTCATTTTGAGATATTTTCTTTGGATTAGAAACTTCCTTTTCCCAGCATTTCATGTACTTCTGCATTTCCAGCAAGGTTTAATTCCCTATTAAAACATGGTTTGCTAACAGCTTATAACCCTGTAATGGAAAAAAGGTTTCTTAGATGGAAAAATATTTACCGAGAAAGAACTTAGCTCTAGGCTTAGAGCAGCAGAGGAAGTGTGCAAAAGCATTGTGAGTGAATGAAGGTCATCCTTCTCCCTTGATAGTTTGCTTGAACTGGTAAATAAAGATTTGTTCCTTATGGAAAATACAGACATTGGATACTTGACGAGGCAGAATGCACATACTGCTTCTTATGGCACCAAACTAATTGGTGCATAAAAAGGCAAGATGTCAAGGATGTAGTGACTAGTAAAATCCAGGCAGCTGAAAACATCTTCTGAAAATCTGTGGGGATATATGCAAAATGAAAATAAAAATAGCTGTTCTGGTTTGGAAATGCACAAGCAATGTCTGGTTTGTATTTCTTAATAGGGGCTTACATTTGCATCAAATGAATTTCATTACTTGCTACTGAAGAGATCTTCCTAAGGGGCATGCCTTTCCCCCTTATTAGCTCAGGTTAATTCATCCTTCTTAGTAGAGATCTTTCTACACTTGGATAAGTATTCTCTGATTACTGTAAATGCCTTGACTTTTGACTCCAGGCATGTGCAGTGGTCTCAAGTATCAAGGCGGGGCTGCAGTGGACTTCATTCTTACTGCTTGCTTTGCTTTGTATTAGCTGTTACCGTGTTACTTTACTCCAAGGAGTCCAGGGCTTAGAGATGATGTTTAGACACATGGGGTCCTGTGAGACTGGGCTTGCAGGTGAGTGCTACCATTAGCCTGCAGAGAGATTTTCTTGCTATGGTAAGTAATGTAGGTTTATATTCTGAGTTCCCCAAACACAGGCTTTTGTGATGGGAAGAGGGAAGAGAACAGCAGTGATACAAGGTCCTCTCAAGAAAGGCACTAGTAGCTCAGTCCAACAGCTCTCTATTCTCTTTCTTTCCCCTGCTCACTCTAAAGCTTTCCTATGTGGCACAGAAATACTTTTTGCACCCTTCCAATACACCCTTTCTACCTGTTAAATATGCACTTGCACGTGCACCCTATGGGCCAACAAGCCTGGTGGGCACAGTCCTCCACCCTGGCTATTTGCTACAGTTTTGCTGCCTTTTGGAACTGAGTCTGGGTGTTAGGACAGTGTAATTCAGCCATGGCAAAGCAGTAAAAACAAACAGTTTATCTTCGTGTTCTGGCTCTTGGAAGATGGATATGCCTAACAGCGGGGAGTCATGGTTTACCAAAAAAAACCACATGGGACCAAAACCACAGTAGGGGTGAGCTCCGCTTGGCTCCAGACTATTACATCAGCAATGGACTTAATCTACAGAAAACATCTAAGGGTTATAAGTATGAGGGACCTGGAATGAATATGTTCACACTAATAAAAATTTTTTGTATTTAGAAGCTATTACTGGAAAATGGTGGTGTTACTAAGAAGTTGGTTTTCCTTCCGGCTCTGTAGTATTTTTATTCCTTTGCCTTGTTTATTATTTTATGAGGAATTTTTCCTGGTTTTGTTTGTAAACAAGACAGCAGATGCCAGGACCAAAAAACTATTAGAGATGTAACCCAAAAATTGTGAAAGTCAGGATTATCTTGCCTATGAGATCATCTGACTAATTATTTAATAGGGATTATTTTAAGACCTAAACTAAAGACTGAGTAACTCTACCATACATTTACAGCAGTAATTCTGACTATTCTTTTTATCTATATGGACTAGGTAGTTGATCTTTTTCTCCTTCTCTCCCACCAAGGCATCTCTGAATGCCAATGGTACGTAATTTTTAATGGGAAACTGTGAATTTGGAGTGAAATAAACTTTACGTGAATTGCAGTTAGTCACCAGTTGACTTTTGATGTTTTGTTGCTGAGGGCAAAAAAAGCAATATCTGAAGAGCTCTGGTTTGTCAATTCTGCTGCATTCAGCCTGCTGAGAGCTGCCTTAGCCTGCCTCACCTGCTTGTGTGCCTCCTGTGTCCTTGATGCACAGTGATGCCTTTGCATCTGGTGTAGTAACTCACTGCCACACTAAAAGTCTAAAATCCTCTGAATGTCTCCCCTAAACCTCCCCATATCTAGATGGTTTGGTCTATCCAAGTCTCTCCAAGGGGACATCTGATGGAAATGGGGGTAATAGTATCTTTTCCTGTTTTTTTTTTTTTATGATGGACAAAAGATTGTCTAGGTATATGATTTTAAAATACTTGTCTCTTTGGTAGGGCTAAGACTGGGGTCTGCATGTTTCTTTGTCATGTTGACAGTAGCAGATACAGGGATCGCTCCCTCAGAGCCAGTGGTTTGGCAGGCCTTTTCTGGTTGTCAACACATCCACCTGATGATGGAGAAATGAATAACTGGGAGCTGCTGAGCCAGAGAGACACGTCACACCTCACAGACAGATGCTATTTGAATTGGCTGACTTGCGACATGTAATAGAAATGTTTCCCTTTGGATCCAGGGTGAATCAGGAAAATGTCTCATTACAGAGAATGTCAAAGCATTTTCCATAATGACTTCAATTTCACTAAGTTATTGCTCTCCTCATTTCAAGAAATGGCTTATCAAGAAGTTTGATTTCTGAAATGCTAAAAACTAAGCTGGCTAAAGGAGCACCTCCAGTGTTATGATTTCTACTGGCCAAAGTGGGCATCAGCAAGCTGTGGACGTTTCATCTGTGAATGTGATTCCCTGTCCTTATAAGCCTCTGGCTGTGGAAATCCCCACCACAGCCCAACCTTTGCACACTGGCGGGAAGCGAGTTGGCCCAGCGTCTCCTTCCATGCAGTCCCAAATCTGTCCTGCGTTACCCTGAGCAGCCCTTTACCTTGGGAGGGTGTTTTTCTCCAGCAGCCTGGCTGCTCTTACGTGACAGTGCAGAGTTCACTGCAAAGCCTCAGTGTTGACATCAGGAATATGACAGCCCTTATCCGGCTGCAGACGTTTTCAAAAGTGCTGGCTGGTGGCCCGAGTTACCTGAAGCAGTTACTAATTGTTTGATGATGACGCAAATGACTGGGTCCAATTTCAGCCCTGCTGCCAGCTCCCGGGCAGGAATGACCTGCTCGACTATTACTGCTCTCCATATCCTGGTGGAAGGCAGGCCTGCAAATTCCCCAGGTGTTGAGCTCCTGCCGTAGGCAGGTTATGTGGGAAGGGGGGTTTCATTTCTTTTGGTGTGAAATACTCTTTCCTCTGGCTTTTTTTTCTGATTTAAACATGTGGACTTTTTTTTTTGTCCCATCCCTATTTTATGTAGAAACTGTTTCTGATGCCTGTCTAAGCATCATTTAATATATTTTTGCTATTATCCAAAGCTGTTTAAAATCATATTCAATGGCTTAAAGACTCTTCTTTTTGTCCAGGTTCCTGGCCCAACTCTCCTGTAGCAGGCACATCATACAAGATTCTTTCACCAGGACTTGTGAGCTGCCCTCATTGAAGCGGAGTTGTCCTCTGCACTACCAGCAACACTTGTGGAAAACTGCTGCAACAGCCGCTCAATATCACTTCATATGTTTTCATAAATGTTTTCACTTCTGATTTGGTCATTCATAGCAGATGCCATCTCATGTCCTTTATGCAATGGTCAAAGCATAAGATATATCCCAGGGATTTGTGGTGGGAAGCACTAGACCTTGGCTTCCTACCCAGCCTGATTCTGTGACATGGCTGTGCCGAGTCTCCCTATGTAAGATGGGATAGTAATGGGTGCATTGAAAAGCTACCAGAATCTATCAGCTTGGTATCACCTGCCATTTAATTCCCATGGTTAGTGAGAGAGAAGTGAGGCAGAAACACAGAGCACAGGCTACAGAGGTCCCCTGAGATCACACCAGATGCACCAGTGGTCGGCTGCTGCAGTCGGCTCGTGTGGGGTCAGTTCTGAGAGGCAGCACACAGGCAACTGAGGGAAGGGACCTTGCAAGAGAGGCTGAGACTGGGTGAAGTATCTGGAACAACTGTGGGAGATATTTTCTGCGTACAACTGCATACAATGAGAATATTTTCTGTATGGCTTTGTCACCTGTATGGTTAGTCAGTCCTGTCCAAGCTTTTTGCAAAAAAAAGTGAAGAGAAAAGAGAAAAATAGCTCCTTGTTTTTAATGGTAATGTTTAAAAATAATGTAAAACCCTCAGTGGCCAAACCACAGAAATTGCCATGCAGATCCAAGAGCAGGTGTGCCTCCTGGAGCTACTGGAACAGCATCAGAAACCTGCTAGATCCCCAGTAAAAAGTGTCCTCTTAATTCTGGGTCAAGTTCTGCTCCAAATGTGGTTTAGAGCAAAACTCCTATTTACTTTAATGCTTGCTGCCTTTCATCTGTTGTTTTTGGAATAAACTGGGATCAGACATGAGAAGTGCACACAACTAGTGTCTGTTAGGGCAGAAGGAAGCCAGCGATGCTGGGAGAGGTTTGGGAATGAACTGGTTGGTACGTCCACATTCTTGGGATGAGACCTTTCAGGAGTGTAACATGGCGAAGGATACTCCTGGTCTTTCAGCAGGAAACTGAAGTTATGGCTTTCCATTTTCACTTCATATTTTCCTTAATTTCTCCCACATGCTGCTTTGGCTAGATGCAGCCAAATGTCTGTGTGGCACTCAGCTCAGCAGGTCATTTCCACAGGGCTTTTTTGTTGCGCCCTCCTGCCCAACCAGTGGCTCTGGGGGAGCCAACCCTGTATCTGCTGCTGCCAAAGTGACAAACCCAGCAAAACAGCTCCGTGCCTGGCCTCAGGTATGGACCTGTCCCCCTGCATTACAGTGCCTGAGTAGGTATTTATGCTTAACTGGCTTCATGGAACTTCATGGACTTCAAGCTTCACTCAGTAAAATGTATCTACCTTCTTCAGCTTGGGACCTGAAGAATTTCAGCCGTTTTTTTGTGCCGTGGAAGTCATCCTATCCTTTCAAGAACAGCAGGTTGTCTGAATACGTGCTTGTATTGTGATGGAAATAAAGGAAAGAAAGAAGAAAAGTTGTGTGCATAGGCTACTACAGGACATATTTCCCGATTCAAATTCCTAACCATATACCCAGTCCGGGTTTTTGGGCCACTGTGGATTTGAGGTGCTAAGTCATGGTTGACACAAATGTCCAAGTAGATTCAGACCTTCCAGCGCTCTTCTCTCTGTTCATACCCATCACAGACTTCAGAGATAAGGGACCTATTATTCAGTGGGAGAACTCCTTTCCACCCACTTTCCTCCCCCCTATTTCCCAAACCATTCCCTCTCACTTAAAGCCTTCCAAAACTTTTAAGACTTGATACTCCAGAGTGCTAAGCACCCTGGCCCTGATTCAGTAGAGCACTTACACATAGGAATAATTTCATTTGAAGTCAATGCAATTATTTGCATGCTTCAGTTGCTTTGGAGTGAATTGCTCCATATTCAATAGGGTGGAGTCCACCACGTCCTTTCCTGGCTGTGTCCCTGCTAGACATGGAGGAAAGCTACAGTAGCTCTTTTCAGTGCTTGCCCCATTGGAGAACAAAAGGAAGCGGCGCCTAGAAAGGGTATTTCTGGGCAGGATGGGGTTGTGGTTCACTAATGCTGTGTTGTAAAAGCCTTGTTCTCATTGTAGTCTTATCAGAGCCTGAGAGATTATTCTTATCAGAGCATGTAACAATATTTTTATCAGCTTGAAAGATGACTCTTTTATACCAGGGTGGCTGTAAGCCTCTTAAGGCCTTTCCTTTTATTTACTTCTCTGCTGCACTTCTCTGCTTCTCTTCAATCAGCATTTGCCCTTTGATATGAAAGCTCACAATAGATTGGCATTTGACCTATAACATTGTGCTGGAGGTGTTTTACAGTGTAATATGCCTGGATATGTGATTTAGACCACTTCCTCTAAGTTCCCAAGTAGAAATAAATCTCAAGTAGGGCTCCAGTGCCTGTTTTAGGAGATTTAGCCCAGTGATGCTCATTCCTGACTGCCCAGGCTGGCGGTAGAAAATAAAAACATGCATCTGTGATTTTATCTGTGCTACTGCAAGCTGCTAGTTTGTGCTCTGGGGTGAGCTGAGCAGCTCTTTGGGACAGGAACATCCTTCTGTTATGTATGGAGTCCAGAGTAAGACTGGAGCTCCTGAATCCACCTGGAAACAGGTACTTTTTAAACAACAAAAACAAGAACAAGAACAAGAATAATAATAATGATAATAATAATAATAATAATAGCAATGATAATATCCCTGTTCCATCTTCTGTGTCAAAACCCCCAAACTGGCTGATATGCACATTTTTGTATCCTAGTTTGGAAACCTCAGCAGACTCCCTGTCCAGTCCTTAGAGAAGTGATGGAGTGGCATCAGAAGTTGCTCCAGGCCTCTTGTGAAATCTGTTCATGTTGCCACGACGTTACCTTTGGTGTCAGCAATGCATGGAGGTCTATAGTATAGTTTTTACTCTGCCTGTTAGAGTAAGAATTATGTGCATATTGTCTCAAAGGTGACACTGCACCCTCCGAGCTGCCAGACAGCGATGTGGGCTCCAAAGGGCCCCCAAAGTCGTCCCCAGAGGTTCCCGTGTAAAATAACCAGCACAAACACAGAAGAAAAAGAGTTGCATCTGCACCAGCCATAGGAACAGGGCCAGAGCAGGCTCAGGGGCATGTCCCCCAGGCAGCCACCCTGCCTCACTGCTGGTGTGGTGCCTTGGCGAGAACAGCCCTGGCCCTGGGGCAGCAGGGGCAGTGCATCCTTGGGGGCTGTCCCCCAGGGCAGTGCAGATGGTTCCCAATCTCCTGGCTGGGGGGAGAAAGGCTGGCTGCAGGGGAACAAGCCATGCTGTGGCCCTTGGCCTCTGGCCCTAACTCCTTTTGTTTCCTAGCTTAACCAAAATCAGAGACCAGCCTTGGCTGTTCATGTTTGCAGTATATATGAGGACACAGAAAACAGTGTGAGTGCTCAGTGGTTTTTATTTTACCACATTCATGCTCCTCTACTCACTTCCCACAACCAGACTGTGCAAGGGGATTTGTCTGCTTTTGTTGGTGCCGCAGATGTGGCAAGAGCAGCTCTGCACTGAGTGAATGCCAATGCATGGTACATGCCCGTGTCCAAATGACTCGGCAGCTAGGGAGGGTCTGAAATGTCCCTGTCAGCAGCAAAACCCACTCCTGTACCTTTCCCTCTCACTCCAGTCTTACTGTGCCACAACCAGAAAAGGAGCAGGAAAAGTGCCATGGTGAAGGAAAAAGGAAATGCCAGAAAACAACCAAAGGGATTTGTCTGGAAGGAACCACTCCTGTTCCTGTCTGGAATTTTCAGCAGGGACGTAAAAATTTAGAGCTTCTTTCATATCAGAGATGCGAATGCAAGGCACACGTGTGAGGGACGAGACCACAGGTTTGCATGGCTCAGGGACCTGCCCCTGGCCCACAGCAGGGGCAGTGGGACCAGGATGGTGAGGTCAAGCCTTCCCCTCCTGCAGTACATTCAGCTCAAGGGAGCAGCCTGCACCCCACTGCTGCTCCCCCCATGCTCCCAGTACTGTGGCCAGGTGCCAGTGCAGAGCGTCCTGGCGGGGCGTGTGTGGATCGGGATCATGCCCCAGCAGTGCACACCGAGCCCAGTGCTGCCCCAGGCACAGGCAGGGGGGCAGACACATGATCCTCCTTGGCAGCAAGGGCCTGTATGCATTTTTGGAAGTTTTTCGGGACTATTTCTCCTGAGGTCTGTGCTGTCTGGGTGCAGTGCAGGCAGTAAAACCCAAAGGCAGCAGTGCTGGTGGGGCCCTCACACCATTGCTCCCTCTCCACTCACTGGCAGTGCCATAAGAGGGTTGTGTTAGAGCTGCTGGGGGACGCACCCTGAATTTTTGTTGCCTAACCCTTCCTATTTTTGGCCTGTTCTTGGCAATTTTTAGCTCCACCAAATTCCACTGAGAAAAAATGCCCAGCGGACCCCCCTGTCCCTCCCTTTCCCTGTAGGGCTTCATGTCCACTGGTGGAAAAAACATGCTGGTGCCTCCCACACCGCCATGCCAACTTCTGTAAATGGGGTCACAGTTCACAGCAGCTGCACCAGGCTGGTTTTGCTCATCTTTGCTCCCTGGCACCCTGCAGCCCAGGGTTTGGGCTGCCAAGGAACTGCTGCTGACCAGCTGCCTGCCCTGCTCTGTCTCTTGAGTGGGAGATGTGTTGGCCCCCGGGGCTGAGGTGAAAGAATGTGGGGTTGTGGCTGGAAAACTCCCCACACTCAGGCACTTGGAGGGAAACCACACAGATGTTTGTTTTTTTGATTTTGTTATTTTAAATTTTTTTTCTTGAAAACCTGAATTTACAAGCTAGCCTTGTGGGGATTTTTTTCAGCTGGTATGTGGGAGGGAGAGGAAAGGGACTTGTCCCTAGTTTCTGAATTCTTAAAGCTGGTGAAAGTGGCAACAGGACTGTTACTCACCATAATTACATCTACCACTTTTTCTGATGTAGATAGGTCTCCTCCACAAAATCATGGACCTGAGCTGCTTAGGAAGAGACTGATCCTTTCAGAAAACCCTTTTCACATGGACTTAATGAGGAGCTGGATCTAACTTTTAAGGTAGCTTGTGCAGTTTTTTTAACAGAAACTAAAGTCTAATCTAGAAATGATGTTGCAGATTGATATTATACAAAAGGAATGACAAAGCACAGCAAAAATACCCTGTACTTCTCTAATCTCCAGCTCTAAATTAAAATCATCACTTCTCTTGGAGTTTTTCTAGGAGAAGAAGTAATGGACAGAAATGGGAACACGGGAAGTTCCACCTGAATATGAGGAAGAACTTCACTCTGTGGGTGACTGAGCACTGGAATAGGTTGCCCAGAGGGGTTGTGGAGTCTCCCTCACTGGAGATATTCAAAAGCTGTCTGGACACAACCCTGAGTAATGTATCTGGGAGACCCTGCTTGAGCAGGGTGGTTGGACCAGATGACCTCCAGTGGTCCCTTCCAACACTACCCATCCTGTGATTCTGTGACTGTGGTACCAGCTGTGGTACATTTTGCCAGCACCAGCTGCATCATGTAGACATCCCAACTGCAGACCGACAACTTCTCTGGCCAAAAAAACCCCTAACTGATGTGATGTGTACCTGGCCTGTGAGATGTAGCCATAAGGTGCCTCATCATTAGTGTTTTATGCAGATATTTAGATTTGCATGAGCTTCACAATCGCATTTGAACCCCTTGAGCTGCTGGGGCACTCACTGCTTGCTGTGAGGGGCTGGGGCCCTCAGCAATTTACAGGGTGGAGCCCTTCATCTGGCTTTAAAGTAGCTCCTTATGAATGTTCTAGACTGAGAGCAGAGGGACAGTGACGCTTCCCACTGCTTGTACCCAGGGGAATAAAGGGAAGTGGGATTAGTGGGAGTTTTCAGAAGCCTCTAACTCACCAGCAGAGCATAAATATCTTCAAGGGTTTGCCCTGAGGTGCTTCTTAAAAAAGCAGCCGGGTTAAAGTGGCTTTGCTAAGTTTGTTCCCATGAATATGATTTTCCCCAGGCACACTTTTTACATATACCTGTGAGATAAAAGCTACCACACAGTAAAAGAAAAACAACACACAACCCTCTTAATTAAAGATATCAGGGCAAGGAGGCTCCTCAAAAAAAAAAAAAAAGGAGGTGATGTGGTTCTAGTTTACAGGGCCCTGAGAAATAAAGCTGCCCATGATTGCTATGGTGGTCCCCCTAATTCCTGCACAGAGCCTAGGCTCAGTGAGTGCTGGCAACTCATTGCCCCGTGATGGCAGGTGTTAGAAAACCCAACTTAAAAGCTTCTTCTATCAGTCTGTTTTCTGGGGCTGGTCCCTCTGGGTGTACCCTGCCTGCAGCCTTGTATCTATCTCCCTGCTTAGGTTATCTTCCTGCCTATCCAGTCCATGCTGGGATCCCACTGGCCCCAAACCCCCGTGGGCTTTTCCAAATGCATGATACATTTTGGAGGATGGGCTCCTTTCGTGCCCGTGGTGATGGAATGCCTCTGTCCTCCTTACCCCGTCCTTGTTCTCTGTAGGGCTCCCCTGCTTTTTCTTTCCCAGCATCAGGTGAGGGTGGGCTGTCCTACTCCTCTTTGGCAGAGGTGTGACCCCCTAGTGTAGAAAGCAGTAATTTTTACATGGCTATTCCTAGCTAGCCAATCATGGGCTGTAGAAATGGTCCTAAGGTGCTCAGGACCTGGGAGAAATGAATAGTTTACTTTGCCAAGAGCACAATGTGGAGGAAATGGAAGCAACTACTAGTGCCAACAGAAAAACCAACTGCTGGATATGCCTATTTTGTGCCAGTTAGTGCAATTATGCTGACAGCTTGCTTTGATGTAAACTCGTTCTTGTGAACAAGCCCTAGATCTTATATTTGAAAGCCAAGAAAGTTCTGTTGTTGAAGATTTGAAAGCTGCAAAGGTTTTTGCTGGTGTGTGATGACAGTATGAGCCCATGAGATATGCCTTTCAAAGTACATCAGTCTGGGACATTGTGGAGGGAGGAAAAAGATGGAAGGGGAGGATGCATTTACCAGGTAGAGGCTGCTAAGCATTGGATCTGAAAAATCCATGTGTCTTGTTGGATGTGCTTGTGTGGTTTAATGGGAAGGGGTTTCACTGTGCTCTCCTGTCTGCCCTGCTGCAGCTTGTGCTCACGGGGAATTTTTGGGTGCGACATACTCATATGAAAAAATGCATGGTCTGGTGCTTTGGTAGTGGAGCAGTGGACCTGACCAAAATGACGGATGGAAAACAGAGCTACGAGAGACGTGTGCGAGATCCGGAAGACAGCCCAGACCTAGAAACCCCTTGTGAGAGCGACAGCGAAAGCTTATCTCGCTCTCCCATCAGTCTGCTGTTCATGGGAACCCATGCAGCACGGTATTTATTCAGAGGGCTAGTTGTGTAGGTGGCCGAGCCTGTTATCGCAGGAACGCAGCGTTAGTCATGAGAGCGGGCTTGCCAGACATGCCTTGTGCATGCGCCTTCTCGCGCACCGCCGGCTTTATCTCCTGGCGGGGCGCGGGGCTCTGCCAGCTTGGCATGGGAATGCGGCAGGATGGGACTTGATGCGAGGAGTCTGGAAGGGAACGCCGCTCCGCCAGCACCCAGCGCTTGGGCTGCATTTCCATGTCTAATTCGCATCTGAATTAATGCAGCGTATATGAAGGCACTCACAGCTAACGAGTGGTTGTGGTTTTGTTTTGTAAATCTTTATCTCGCTCTCAGATCAATGAAACTACTCTGTGGCTGACAAACAAAGTTAACGTACTACGGCTTTCAGATGTGAGCAGCTCTTGGGTTGGGTACCCAACTCTAAGAAAACTTTCAGTGGCTCTTGGAAACACAGATCCCCTCAAGGATGACGAAAGTGGGTGCAGTGAAACAGACGGTCCAAAGTGACAAATCCCTTGGGTTTAAATCTTAAAATCTCGTCTTTCCTCGCACGCGGGAGAAGTAACTTAATGAGGGGTCAAAGAATTACACCATGTTGAGCCCTGGTTTTACACAAGCATGACTGAATCCAAAAACTTTTTTGCTTGTGAGGAATAACAAGAAATGTTATGCCAGTTGCATGGCTCCTAAGGTCATTTCCCCTCCTTTTGGCTGTTCCAGTAGCATTAAAGCAAGTAAATGTAGTACAGACTTTTCAATACAAGAAAGTGTAGGAAGCCTACTCTGCTTTGAGCGGGTTCCTCGGAGCAGCTGTGAAGGAGAGGGCTGTAGGACCCCATTGCAGGGAGTTGTGAGGCTGTACTGAAGGAGGCAGAGGCAGCTTTGGTGGGTGACACACATCTGAAGCCTGGTTTCAACCAGCACCCTGATTTGTGAAGGCATTCCCATCCACTGCCACGCTGTTAATTTACCTGCAGCACAAGTTGCCAAGGTTATTTAACTATCATTTTCTTGCTACATATTGATTTTATTTTGTTGCCTGAAGGTATAGAAATAATTAGCAAAAGAGTCTTCCCATCGCATTTACTATGCAGTTAATTAGAAAATTTATCATATAGAGCAGTCATGTGAGAAAAACAGTGCTGTAGTAGCTCAGGTGTTCTCTTCCAGCTGATGTGAAATGGCAGGTCTCCATTGACTCCTGCCAGCCCTTGTTGTTTTACAATAGCAGCAGGAACATAGCTCCAAAAGACATAGGAAACACCAATGGCTTTTGTTTCATAAGCACTCGGAGGCCCAGCATGTGCTCCAAGGAAGCTCTCACTATTTAAGCAGCTTCTTGGGTAATTAAGGTGACTTGTTGCAAATCAGTGCACTGTTCCTCCACAATTTTCTTTCTGTCACTTGGGAGGGGGCTGGCAGGTCTGTGGCATTTCTGTACTCTTCACATTTACCTAGTGTTTAGGTGGTCCAGGACAGTCAGGATAACAGTTTGCCTCCGGGCTCAGGGACTCTGGGACTAACCACAGTCATAGCAAGTGCCGAGCCCTGCATTGCACCTCTGCTGAGGTTTTGCCTGTGGTAGGATGGCTTTCCATGGATTGTCCAGCTTTGCTATGGAAGAATAGCCTTTTCTGCCTCACAGTATTAAGTCTCTGAGTCAGATAGGTAGTTCAACCATCCTTCTTCTTCTTCTCTCTTTCACACTGCGGATCCCTGCAGAGTCTCTCATAGGAAGGTGATTGACATTGGGTGCTGTGCCTGCCTCAGGAGGTGGCCAGTTGATCACCTCCACTGACATCTCTAAAATGGTCTCCCTGGCAGAGTCTGGCAGCATCCGGTTCATGGCTCATGGAAGGGCAGAGACTGTGGGGTGGCACTTTTGTGTTCCTCACTTGAGGGTGACAGTCACTGATCAATGTGTGACTGCTGCCTGTGAACTGTGCTTGCAGGTGCTGCTGGGAGTGGCAGAAAGGAGCTGTGATCATGTGTATGTGTACACAGCAGAGATGAAAAAGAAACTTGCACATGCCAGTAGGTACTTTGGTCATTGATAATGAATCTCTCCCTTGTAACTGAGTGGCTTAAATCCAGCCTAGAGAGAATAATGTTTATTCCTGAAAAGAAGGCTCTTCAGCATGATTTTCTGGCTGTAGTCCAACATCTGATATCTGTTTCTTAAATTGGGATAGGTACATGTGAATCCTGGAGGGGAACTGTGACTGGTGGTTAGATGAAGGTATATCTCAGTCTCACCTCCTAAAAAGTAGGTCCTGTAAAGCTGGGAGGAAGCATATGCTGGCTTGGCTACTGTTCCATCTGTAGAACCTCACATATCTGGAAGAGCTGTTGAGCCAGGTAGCTGGTAGTCCTCATGAAGCTGCCCACATTTAAGTGTTTGTTCCAGATTTGGACATGCAGAGAGCACTTGTGCTTTGACAGAGAAGGCAAGACTGGCCAGGAGCTGCTTTCGAGTTGCTTCCTGCTGTGAAGACGGGGTCTTAGCACTCGGACAATCACCTGAACATATGGGCTGCTGGCATGTCCCTGGAGAGGTCTCCAGTCAGCAAAGTAAGGGTGGGTGGACGTGCAGAGCAGGACATCTCCCAGCAACAGCCAGGGAGGGGTCTGCGCAGAGACCGGGGTTTCAGCAGCTCCAGGTTCTGCTCTCAGATCCTCCACTACAAGGTGCTGTCAGCAATATGCATTTTAGTTCTGCAATCACCAGTCTACTTACATGGTAACTTCTTTGGGTCTGGGTGCTATGCATTTTCCTATTGTTCCCTGCAGCCTTGATTTAACTGGATGCTCTTCTAGAGGGTGTGAGCTTCTCTGCAGAATCAAGGCCACCTGAGGCCTTGTGCCAGAGGTGGAGACCACCCAGGGGGCACAGCCCAGTGGTGGGCTCTGGGAATCTGAGTCACCTTCTGGATACTCTGGTGACTACCTAGGGCTGGTATAAGCACCTAAGTTAGATGCCTAAAATTAACCCAAGATTAATGTGTGATGATCCTCCCCATCCCTTCCCAAACACGCCTGTTTTTTAGCTACACTCACATTTCTATTTGGCTGATGTCTGTTTTTTCCAGATGAAGGCCCTTTTACCTACAGTCAGTGTCATGAAGTGGCCTATTCTTGGGTAACTGACATTGGGTGCTGTGTCTGGCTCAGGAGGTGGCCAGTTGACCACTTGCACTGACATCTCTGAAATGGTCTCCCTGGCAGAGTCTGGTGGTGTTTGACCCATGGTTCATCAAAGGGCAGAAACCGTGGAATTTTGCATGCCACACTTGACAGTGACAGTCACTGATCAGCTTGTGGGTGTTACGAGCATGTGGAGCATTGTTCTGCAGATCACTGGTGGAGCCTGGAACAAGGGATCATCTATTCTCTGTGCCTCAAGAATGTGGTCTGAGATGCATGTTCAGTTTGGACAATATTAGACAGTACTTAAAAAAGCAATTTCTCTTGCATCGGTGGAAAAAGAGAAATTGTGCTTGCCAAAAAGCACCGTCCTCTTAGATATTTATCAATGTCATGTCTAGCTTAGATAATATATTCACATCATAGCTCTAAGCTAATATTGTGTTAAAAGTGACCTTTCGATCTCAGTCTTGGACAAAAGAGTCTGTAAGTTCAAAATTATTAATGTCCACTTTAAGCTGTAATTGTATAAGAAACAGCTGGACTATAAATTGATTGCTTCTTCAGAGAAGGCTTCTTTTTTTCCTTTAAATATCTTGATAAGAAATATTGCTTACTCAGTTGTAATTTAAGGCAAGTTCACTTTGAACCAGCTGTGCTGAAGGAAGATATTACCATTGCCTGCCCACTGGTTACTGCTTCTGTGCCAGAGGGAGGAAGCTGCAAGAGCGACGGACCTCTCTGGTGTGTCGTGGTGGGATCCCTGGGAGCATTTCCCAGGCACAATCCTCCTGCCTAGAGCAAGCAGCTGGCTCTGGTGGTTTGAGGGTTTGCCCTCAGCACGAGGTGCAGGGCAAGCTACTGGGCAGGAAGACAACGCGAAGCCCTGACTCGATCTGCCAGCAAAACCACTTGTTATCTGTAACTCACTGGAGATGAAAGCAGCCCTGTTTACCTGCTTAAACTCTTGGAGTGAACCCATTGTGGCTGCAGCATGTTAAGGAGGAAAGCAGGTTATGGGCATGTCGTGGTGCTAAGTTGTTGGGCTGACACAGCAAGATGCGAAAGTCTTGTCCTTCCATAACTCCTGACCTACAGTGGACTGTGGTGTGTAGCAATGAAACATGCCCCAAGCAGTTTTGGGCTGGAAACATGAGAGGCTGCTTGTATCCACAGCCATGGGAAGGTGCCTGATGATATTTCTGAATGGTGGAGGAGGAAAAGGGCAGAAATCTTCAAGTGCCTATTGTAGTTTAAGTGGACCCTGAGCTTTCAGATATTTTAACTTGCAGAATGACTTTGCATCTTATGGGAAGCAATGCTGGTGTCTGTGTTTGGATTCCTATGGGCTCTGTGAAAAGTCTATGGGGAATGCCATTTCAATTCTTGCCCGTGATCTTTACGTATTATCCTTGTTTCTGTGTCAAACAAGATATTTCACAACTCAGAGTTGCTTGTCTTGTTTGTGATGAAAGCAGCAATTCAGTTGTTGGAGACCAGAGAATCTGTAGTTTCTCATTATCAAGTATATAATTTCTGGAGTTGATCTTTGAGCCTCTCTGACCCTAAAGTACTTGGGAGCTACCACAGCTGCAGCTAGCACTTTTCCCCCTAACTGGTGTTCTTGCTGAGGCTTTCATAATTAAGTTTTAGCAGGAGGAAAGAAGAGGAGAACACTGGAATTTTCCTGTGCAAGTAGCTAATCACAAGCCAGTGGTCTCCTTGCACACCTGAAACTTGCCTTCAGGTGGGAGATTCCCAGAGTCCTTTCCAACTAGTAGAAGATGTCATGGTTAGAGTCTGTTGTCTTCTACTCAGAAGTCATGTATCAAGGGGTTTCCCTTTCAGCAGGTGCCTGGAATACAAACTTTTGAAGCACATTTTGATGGAGGGTCATCATTTATCACTACAGAAAAATATGTTGCTTGCTAATTGAATTCAAATCAAAACTTTTCATGCCTGGCTGCTTCTGAAAGAGAAAACAAGCTGGCAATAGCAAACTGGTATCATCCGAACTAGCTCAACACTGTTTCTGACTTGAGGATGAACTTTCCTACTAAAACACACACATCTGCAAACACACCTGTGAATGTGGCAGGTGGAGAGGCTGAAATTCAGCATGCTGCTCTGGATGCAGATCTGCCTTGAAGCAGTGCTCAGGGCTTGATTCCCCTTGACAGCTCTTTCAGTGGCTCTAATGTGCCTGCAAATCATGAGGCTGTGCTGAAATACCAGCAGCATGACAGAGAGGGAGGAGTGGGTTCTGGCAGGAGCAGAGGATGGAAAGAAGAAAAATCCCAGTGGGATACAAATCTCATCCCTCAAATGTTTCTGACAGGGATGGTGTTTGTGGGGCTGTTGAAGGACACCACATCTCCCTCTGGACATGCATAATGTGGTTTGCAGGAGTTGTTGGTCAAAGTAAAGCCAGAGGACTACACCCTGACTTGAGGAATTATTTCCATTAATGTTCTGCTGACTTCCCAGAGGTGGTGAAAAATGCTCTCATTTAAACCAGATTTACGCAGAAAAGGGAACAGGTCTTGCAAAATATTTAATCGTTGCAGCTGATAGATCTGAGTAGTTTGGCAGACAATAGCTGTTTTCACACTCTTAACAAGAGCTTTGGCAGTTGTATAACTGGAGCAGGAAGAGAAACTTGGAGCAGCAGCTGTAGCAGCTCCTGGTGGGGTGAGAATGATGGCACCAGGGAGGTGTGCAGGGGAGAGGAGCCAGACCTCTGCAACATGAAGTGAAAGATCAACCCAACTCCAGCAGCTGCATTGCAGGCAGCTCCTATTTACTTTTTCTCTCTGATTTGCTTTAGTAGTAAAGTGAACCCCATACAGCCTGGAGTTGCTCCAGGAGCCCTAGAAACCTGCATGGTGTGGGAGGAGGCAGTACTGTCCCCCTTCACCATCTGGCTCTTTGGCATGGGGGCTGCTGGTGGACCACGGGTTACTTTGTGTTCTGCTTCAGCCCACCAGCTCGTGCCGAGGCTTTTCCTCCTTCCTTGCATGGGAAGGGTTTTTCTTTAACTCCCTCTTAGAAAAAAGATTGGCAAGGTGCATTGTGGACAGCAAGCAGGAGCTTCCACCCTTGAGGTGATGAATCCTCCCTCACAGCTCGTGTTGCTGTACCAGTGCTGGAGGTGATGCCTGCTGACAAGAGTCACTTCCTTGGTCCTGCCGTGGAGCGAGGCACTGAGCTGAGCACAGCGAGAGACAGGATTTGGCTATGGAATGAGCCTTGCTATCCTCTTTTGTGGGTGTGCAGAGCGATTCCCACAGGTCTGCTGTGTCAGTCCCATTTGCAGAGTTTGGCTGCTGGAGAGCCTCTGCATGAGGGCAGGAGACTGGCATGACACACAAGCAGGTGCAGGGAGAAGGAGGAGAATTAGGCTGAGTGTGAGGTGCCAATATGGGCACTGCTAGGCATTGAAGGGCTTCGTTGAGCCCCTGCATGTGGACAGAGCTCAGACCCTGCAGCCTCTTACCCACACACCAGCTGCCTTGCTATGGATGCTGTGCATTAAACCCCAAAGCAGATTGGTTCAAGGTTATTTTTTCAATATTGCACTTATCCTGCCTTTTCAACTCACTCTTTCTCTTGTGTTTCTGATGAGCTGGAGAAGTGCTTTGTGTGCAGGCAGGTTCTGCCTCTCATATCGGGGTGTTCAGTTTACTGGAAGATGCTTCTCTTTCCCCAGCTCCAGCTGGCTTCTTCAAATCCAGTGCCCACTGGAGACTGCTCAAGTTGCACGAAAGGGGAAAAAAACCACAAATCTGTGTGGTTTTAACCTTCTCAAATAGGCATTACCCATCACTTTGAAAATGAATAAATTCCTCCAAAAGGAGAAGTGACAAGAGCGAAGGGGAAATCAGTAACTACCAAGATGCTTGCCTTGGTTGAATCACCCAACCTGCCTTTCTGAAGTTAGCTTCCTACACTGCTGAAATCACTTACAATAATTGTATCTTAGAAAAATGAGAGTGATCTTCTTGGTTTTTCTCTCTAAAAACAGAAAGTGCTGTTTGACAAAGGGCATCACTGCACGCTACTACATTACGTAGGAGGCCCGGGTGAGCCATCTTGCTGCAAACTAATTTGGGGAAGAATTACTCAGCAAAAGCCCTCTTGAAATAGGTGAGACATATGCACATTTCAGCTGCTTCCTAAAAGCAAGAGGTGTCTGCACCGTGATTTAAGAAGAGCTGGTTTGTGAATCAGTGTTTCCCCAGAGATGAGCTACTCTGATTGTCAGGGCTGCTGCTGCAAGGCTCTTTGCTTTGCTCAGTCCTTGCCCCAGCTGGGCCAGGTTGAACTGCTGTGGCTGGAACCTTGCACAGAGGTTGTGCTCACAGTTTTAAAGGCAATAATACCTCTGCCATCTGATGGACGTAAGGAAGCTGGTAGAGCTTCAGCACTGACTAGGGAGCAAACACATTGAAGAGGGATCCTTTGACAGAAAAATCTGTCAGTGTGTGGGCTGGCTGCAGTCAGTACAGATGCCACCACAGCCTGGAGGAGAGAAGAACTATCCAGGAACAAGCCTGTGGGACCATGGGCCATGGGCTCTGTCCCATTTCATATTCTGATCTTCAAAAAGTGAACCTGGCCAGAGTTTGGTTTTAGTTTTTAGGATAGAAGCTGGTTTGGGTTATGAGTCCTTTTTCACAGTTAGTCCCTAACCTGCTGCACTGGGGAGAAGACCACGTAGGGAGCAAGATGCTGCTGAATATTTGCTTCAAGCTGCTGGTGCCTCCTGAGCAGTGCTAGATCTCTACATGCAAGGCTGACTTGTGGAACGCTATCATCAGTGTTGCACTTTTGTACCTATCCTTTCTGATGGTTGTCGGTGTGAGCGCTTGGTGCACACTGGCTATCTGCCAGAGGCTGAGCAGAACGGAGTGAATCAGATTATCTCTGGCTTCTGGTGGTGTATGTCACAACCTCAGCTATCCATGGAGTGTTTGTATCTTGCCTCGTGGTGCCGAAATGGGATTTGTCAGTGATAGCCTTAAGACCCCGTGGGATCGGAGCATTCATGAGAAGCAAATCTGTGAAACAGAAACTTTGCAGCAGCTGCTGCTCCGTGTGAGCTGCTGGGGATGAGTTCACCTCTGATTCACTGCCTGCCGTCTGCAAGGCATGTTCCTTCCCAGCCCGAGGGCTCTGCTCCTTCCCTCTTCCCATCAGTCGAGTAGAGAGAGGTCAGTGGGTCCATACAAGCTGCTTTGGAATGTGTAGAGTTGAAATAATACTCAGGAATACATTAAATTGGAGTGAAAAGAAACGGAAGCCACCCAAGACTGAATCAGAAACTGAAGAAAAATAAAGGTACAATGTAGAAATGATGTCTTTGCACCAAGCCTGTTAAATTCAGTACACTTTAAAGCAGTGAAGGGCTTTTGAAAGGTGCCACGAGGTCCAGTAGTGTGAAAATGAGCTGAAGGCAGGGTGTGGATTATGTAAGGAAAAAGAACTTTTAAAATGTTTATTTTTATGCTTTTACCAGAGAAGTTAATTCCTGTGCACTGGGTCCTGTCACTTTTTTCCTCTTGTTGAAATGTTTCTAAGGAGATAATAGACTTCAATTTTGAAGTAACCTGTGGATTTAACTCATAAAAATCTTTTCCAGCCCAGTTGCTGAATAGTTTGTAGTGATGTATTCTGAATTTCAGGTACCACTGACATTATTTCAGTGAATCTGCAAATGCAGAAATAAGCCAAAACTTTGTCTTTATACAAAGGAAAGCAAAGAAAAAAATTATAAACAAAGGACTTTCCCAGGCTTATTCCATCTCTTCTTGATGTCATTTCATCCGACATTTATTTGAAAATCAAAACATGAGAGGATGTGTACTTCCTGTGCCTCACATTACTGCTCTTTCTAAAGGAGAGGAAATGAATGTTTTCCTATTCAGTTACTACTTTTGTTCTGATTCAAATGTTAGCTGACCTGCACTGGATACTGATCTGTCCAGGCACTTCTCTTTTGTTCCTCTTCTACTTTTTCAGTTTCCCAACCTGTATTTTGCTTTACAGTCTGTAGCAGGCAGGCTGCTGCTGTGTGCCCAGAAACCACAAGAGTGTGGAAGAGTAACAGACCACACACCACACACATGCTGATATTTTTATGAAATCAGGTCAGTCATTTTCAACCCCTCTTGCCAGCAGAGGAAGATGACGTCTTCTGTTGTTATAATTCTGAAAATCCCCTGTCTCTTTCCACGTGAATCAGAAGAGAACTGTTCCTGTTTGTGGGGCAAAACCAAAATTCAAATGTCCATGTGCTGCAGTGAGATGAAGTTGGGTGGGCAATCTCGCTGCCCCCAAACACAGAAGCCAAAAATCTTCATCTGATAGCTCAGTCTTATTCTTACAGTCCTGCTCATATGAGATTGGGAAGGGCATATGGCAAATGTGAGTGAGATGATGGTGGCTGGCAGTGCACAGCTAATATTGATTTGGGATCTCTACCCATGAGCTGTAGCCCTTGGAGAAGTGTCTGTTCTCAACTGCGTATTCTGAGACTTCAGTATTTTTATAATAAATAATTCTTCAAATTACTTCCCTAATTCTATTGTTTAGCTTGAGCTAAGAGTTTCACCTTTGGTAATAAATGTCCAAGACCTGTCTTAGAGGTGTAGGTTTGAAACAAGGACCTATCCTATTGCTCATTTTCTGCCAAAAGTTAAATTGCAGGCCAATTTTCAAGTATCTTCTAAGCCAGCAGATGTTTCTAACAGGTAACTATGAGTATGCCTATCAAAAAGCATGAAGATATATTTATCCTTTGGGAACTGTTCCTCCTTTCCACAGAAACCCATGTGCTCCCGCTGACGCACGTAGGGTAAGGAGCTGTCCCATAATTTTGGCTGCAAGACTGGGTCTGGATCAGAGGGCTTTGCTATGCCATTAGTTATGGTTCAGCAAGGGGTTTTCCTCTTCTGGTCTATTTTGCTCTGGGCCAGACAGGTTGAAAAGACTTAAAATATCTGATAGCACTGGTACCAGTCTCCTCTCTTGTGTATTTAGGTTTGGGGTATGGGGAAGGACTGTTCAATTTCTGGAAGAGGGCTCCTATATGTTTTCAGAAATGACTTCAGTCCTCTTGATCGCAATATGAGGTGTTTTTGTTTCGGAAATATTGCAGACAAAAGGTGCCTCTGCCTGTGGCTTTGCTCTGGTCAGGGCTCCTTTCCATGTCCTTGTGGTACCATGTGGTCCCTGGCATGACCAAGGGGAATCAGGTGGGCATGCAGCCTGTCTGCCAGGGTGCCGAGCACTGGCCCTTTCAGTGCATGCAGAAAACACTTAAAACTTCTGCAAAGATTAGGGCAGGTTGTCTAAGGTCACAGGGAAGGTCAGGGGGGGAAAAAAGGAGAAGTAAATCTAGATCTTGATATGCTACACTGGTCCAGACCCACCCTCTTTCCCTCTCTTCTGTGCTCAAGGAAGTCCTTTTCTTCCTTTGCAGAGAGCATTTCCTTCTGCTTAGGGCTTCTGGAACTGTGGGATCACTGCTGCAGGTCGCTAAGCCATGTCTGTCCCCTCCTGGAGGAGGCTGCCAGTCATCTCCCTCTCCCTGTGCTGGCCGAAAGATTGAGCTGCCTCCCTATTTTGCTCTGTGTTCCTTTCATGGTGAAACTGATGCCAGGTGAATGCTGGCTGTGTCCTCACATCTTGGTTTTACAAAGTTCCCATTAAATATCTGTAAATAGGAGAAGTCACAGCTGGATCTTTTCAGGAGGTCTTGGATAACAAGAGGGATGAAAGCCCATGCTGCATCCCTAAGTGCAAGTTGGGGAAAAAGCTCCTGATGGGCTGAAGCAAAACATGAGCTCAGGGAGGGAGTGGCAGCTTCTTCCCCAAGGGCTGGTGAAGGATTGGGAGCACATACATGACCCACAGAAAAAGATGTTGGTTGCCCATGTCTGTCTCACCTGTGGTGCAAACCTAGTGGGGGTAAGTCTGCATGGGCTGGAGTTAAGCCAAGCAATATGTGCTTGGGATGCCTCACCAAGAGCAACAGAGCTGCTGGAGCTTGGCACTGGGGTTTCAAATATAAATATTCTCTGCAGTGATGCGATTGATCAGAAAAGAGAGATGGGATGGCTTACGGCTGGCGGGAAGCCACGTCTGCTCAAGAGTTTCCTGGGAAGCTGGTGGTGGTTGCCAGCGCCAGGTCAGCTCTCCTGGAGCTACTGCTCGCAGCCAGCAGGATTGCGCAGTGCCTGGATGGAGCATTGCTATGCCACGCCTGGGGCCCCTAGACGTTGTTGTCCTACAGGTAAATAACAGGGTTTGAGCTGCTGATGTTGCTTGTAACACTGTGAGTCAGGTTTTCCAAAGAGAGTGGTGCTGAGCTATGGGAAAAACAAGCCCTGTGTTTAGGTGTCTGCTGGACTGCTGAGCTCCTGAGAAATTTTGGTACCCTGCTGCAGGAGCTGCATTTCCTTGGGTGCCATGGCTCATGCCATGTACTCAGGCTTGAGCCTAGCCTGCCTGGCCCTGTGCTGTGTCCCTGGATGCGATGGCCCGGTTCTGGGTGAGATCACACCCTCCCAGCACATCATCTTCGATGTGTGGCTCTCACAGGGACCAGTGTGGTGGCATGTCTGGGGAAGTTCCTGCCTGTACAACTAGGTGACATCAGGCAGAATTGGCTGCCTTGTGTACCAAGTGATTTCTGCTTAGGATGGTGTGTTTATTTTTAAGAAGGGAAGTACAGCTATACACTTTTCACACTGCATCAATACCGAGAAAAACCGCAGAGATGAAGCTGTCACAGGACAAACCCAAAATCTTCTCAAAATGATTCCAGCTGTGCTTCTCTTTTTACATAACATTGTGGTGTAACATTTTCACTGTTTTTCTGGTTTACTTTTTGTTTATTTATATTTTGGTTTTGCTTTAGGCCATGGACAAGGTTCAGTCGAGAGTTTCAGAGAAAGTACTGCAAGTCCAGTGAGCTGCTCTCAACCTTCCCATGCCCACAACCAGCAAGTGAGCAAGGCTGCTTCATGCATGTAGCTGTGTGTGGGGATCGCTATCCTTTGGGTAACACCTTTGTTCTGTTGTGTTTTCCCTTACCGTGTATCATATTTTGATTTCCCATTTCCTCCTTTTTTTGCTGTGACTTTTAAATATTGTTGATGGATGGATAATGCAAGGACTCCTTCTCTGCTTTTTCCTCTTTTTTTCTTTTTAAAATATAATTTACAGACTTCCCCACCACCGTCCCTTCTTTCACTTAATGCTGCTAAGATGGTTTACAGTGAAGCTGGGATCTGGATGGTGGCTTTTAAGGCGATGGCTCCTAGAAAATCTGTGAAACCAGCAGGAATGTTGCCAGAACCATCTGCTCACTACCTTGTGGTGACAAGTTTAATGGTCATCCCATTTCGGAAGCTGTAATTGAGTTATGATTGAGACCATCCTCATGGACCCCCTTCCACCCCCTGATGCAGCAGTAACCCTAACATAGACCATACACATCCTCAGGGAGAGAAACATCTGCCATGGTTCCTCTACCACCCTGCAAGCTGCCCATGGACATAGGGAGACAAGCTTGACTTTTTGGGCAACTTGTTATTTCTTTTCTGTAAGGAGAAGGCTGAAGTCCACGTGAAAGCTACTTAAATAAACCCTGTTTGTCTGGCTGCCACAGCAGCTGTTCCTTTGAATCACCTGCTTCTTTGGAGGGGGAGGAGTGACCGTAAAAGGGTCAGTAACCCTATGGGACAATGAGCTGTTTGGGATGCCAGACATGAAGGATAGAGAGATGCCTGGGCCCGCCTCCTGCACGCTCTGCAGTCCCTGCCCACAGCCAGGCTGGGCACTTCAAATCCTGCTTGTGGAAATTGCAAGAATTTGGATTGTTATCATTTGGGGTGTCTCTCTGAAACTGCTGCACAAAGGTCTGATTTGCTTCAACAACAGCACTTCAGACTACCCCCTGTAACCGTTCCTGCCAAGAGAGAAGATTAAACTCTTTAGTTTTGTTTAGATGAAGTAAATTGTTAGGATTTGGGTTTTGGTTTGCATCTTAAGGTTGTGTGTTTTACTATAGTCTGTTTAAATTAACAGAAAATGTATTGAAATATCATCATTTGGAAAAAAGATTTGGTTGGTTGTGACTGGGGCATGGAAACTTTCGCCTTTTGACCATTTTTACCCTGATCCAGGGTACTGTTGAAATTGAGGCTGAGCTGTCAGATGGCAAAACAGCCTCACCACAATTTTCCAAACAAAGCTAGTAGTTATCTTTGCAGTGTGGGAATGTAGCTGTCTTCAAATCTACTAGATGAAGCACAAAGACTGTTTTATCCCAGCCTGCAAGCCTGCTTAAACGCTTAAACCCGACTGATTTCAATGGGAATGGTCTGACTAAGCATCCTTTGAATGCCAGGGTATGGTCTCAGCTAAGAGGATGTCGACAGCTCTCAACAGTGCAAAGAACATCCTCTCTGAAGACAAGGTACAACTGCAGTATGAGACAGCACTTGTGATGGACTCTCAAACAACGACATGGCTGGGGAGAGTCTGTGCTACGAGGACAGGCCAAACCAATGGGAGTTCTTTTATATCATAAAAGAAGGTGCTGAAAGGGTAAGGAGAGTAAATGGCGTCATAGGTTAAATAAGTTTAGTGTCCTGAACAAAAGTAAACCTGTGAGAGGGTGAAATGCCAAAGCAAGACGACACCAAAGTAATGATTTATCCTGTTCTGCAAACCTTAGTTATTAAATGTGCAGATGCTGGAAACGCTGCTGGCTGGTCTGTAGTAGTGCTGAATGACAATGTCAGTGGGGAATATCATATCTCCAGACTGCATGCTCCTGGGAGGACAACATAAAATGCAAGTAGCACTCCAAGTTCATGAGAATTCAAGCAAATGCTGAAGCTATGCGAAACCATTTTATTTTCTTTGGCAAGATGAACTGTTGAGCAGATGTGAAAGTAAAAATCCTTTTGATGGAAGGGAACAAAACTTGGTGTTTCAGCCAAATTTATGTTTTCTTCTGTTATTCTTTTTTGCAGAAAAGGCAGGAAGAAGGGATTGAACATTTAATTTGAAGGTTAGATGTTCAAATTTTGTGTAGTTAGAAGGAAACATGCTCTCCAAGAAAGATATTTGTAATTGCTGCAGTTTTTGCTTATATTGTTCATAACAATGTATACCCATGTTATGTCAGTCAGGATGAGATATTTCTGTTTTTAAGACACCCAGTAGCTCAGCCAGGAGACTAAATCTCAGGCAATCAATGAGTGCCTCCTCTGCATCCTGTCAATGTAAAAGATGTTAATGTAAAGAATGCAATTGAATGAGATGTATAGACTCTTAGTGGAAAGAAAAGTCAATTTCTCAATTAAATTTATTCTGCATCTTTTCAGGTGAGCAACTAAATTGACGTGTCACTCTAAAATGTTTATGTCAGTAAAAGAATGCAATGAGAATAAATTTAGAGCATATGAAATTGAAATAACTCTTTTAAAAAACAGATCAAAGCCAGAATTTAGAATATTTGATTCTGGGACAAGTTTATGGGTGTTAACCAGAGAGCATAAGCCTGGTAGATTATTCTTTTCGTTTTGTTTCCCTACCTCATGTGTGGCTGGAGTACTGTGGGAAGAGGATTATTTATAAGGGGAGAGGAATGCTCAGTGTATGGGCACAAGGGCATATGGCACTATTATGGCTGGACTTATCTCCAAACCTCTGTATTCCCATTCAGAGCCTGATCCTCAGAAACAGGATCTGTCCGCTATCTTGTAGAGCCTTGACATGACCCATGTTCTCTTAGTTCCTAAGATGTGGCATTCAGCACTTGAAAATCTGGTTTTGGAGATTTTTTTAAAATTCTCCCCAACACCCCTCCCCTGCCCCATCCTCCCCTCCTTCCCCTTCCCCCCCCCAGTTCTTGTTCTCATAGCTTCTTAATCATTCTCCTCTGCCTTGGCTTCCTGAAAGGAGCCCATCTGCTCTTGCACTTCTTTCTGTCTGCACTGAAACCACAAAACTCAGATTAGGCTCTTCAAAAGCTTTACCAGGCTTCAGGAACTCCTGAAGCAAATCTGGGCCCGTTTTCATGCAAATCCAGAATACCTTTTATGGTTTCGTTTCAACTTGACATTTTGATTTTGAGATTTTTTGAGCTTCTCAGACCCTACGGCTTTATGTGAAACTCAAAGGGCGTGAACTTACATGAACTAAAATGGAAAAAATATTCAGATGAACCCACTGAAAACTGAAACTACGTTCCCACAACTGCGCTTAATAAACTGCTCTGTTTTTCTCTTAATTGCAGAAGTGGCAACTACTGTTCCACAGCTAGGAGCTGCAGCAAGGCTGAGTGTCCAGTTTATGTGTATTAGGTATATTAAATAGGGATCCTGATAAATCACAGGTGGTTTGTCCTCTTCCAACTGGCAGTCAGCAAACAGGGCACCTTCTCTATCTCAGTGTGACCTGAGCAATGTTTTCCCCTGCCTGGGTGTGCTGGCAACGGAGTGATGCAGGATTTCTCATCACAGTGGGTCGCTTGCTCTGTCACTTCCAGGAAATTTTGCAGTATGTCCTCTGCCTCAGTCAGCCCAGCTCTGATCACGGTGGGGAAGTCCTGGTTCTGCTTTGGCTGAGCACCTCTGGTACCTCTTCTATTTTTTTTCCCCAGCACAGGGTGGCTGTGCCAATCAGCCATAGGGGACACTGACCATCTGCTGAACCCTCCTTGTGAGCAAGTCACACCAGCTGTGGGACACGTGCTGCTGACAGCAAACGGATGCACCAAGGCACTCATGGATTGGTGCCATCCCTCTCCTCTGCTCATGCTGCCTACCTTCCCAAGGGACAAAAGCCCGTGGGGATTGCCCCATGGGGGGATGATGGGAACAAGAGGAGAGAGGAGGAGAAGGAGGTACTCCTGGGCTCAGATAAAGGCAGGGCTGCTGATGGGAGAGGGAGCAGCGTGTGCTCCACCCAAGCTTTAGCAAGTAATCGCAGACCTGGCTCTCATGGTAGTAGCCAGTTTGGCCCAAACTGACCCAAACCTGGCTGCTCTACGCAAAGAGCAGAACCTCCAGCATCACCCCCAGTGCCTTCCTTCTCTGGCATAGTGTTTCCAAAGCTGTTCAGGTCTTTCTGAGAGGACAAGATCATACGTTGCTTCCCAGCCTGAGTGGCTGAACATGGTGCTGGGGAGCTATGTGAGATGCAAGTTGTGGAGGAAAATGGAGCTTGCACAGGTGACCTGTGGTGTCAAGGTCTTGTTGGACATCAAAAACAGGATCGGGATCTGTGATCCAAATCACATGTCCTGTGTTACTAGTCCTGCGACTCAAAAATTGAAAGGTCCTAGTATCGCAAAAGATTTTAGAAATTACAAATGGTGTTGTGGCATTCTTTCCCTGAGTTTTTCTCTGCAGCTCTGAACCACAGCAACTTTTCCCCATCCTCTTAATTTAGCTTGTCAGCCTGGTACACCCATCAAGGTCTGGGGACTGGCTCTCCAGGAAAGCTCCCACAGATGAGAGGAGCCGGAAGCTCTTGGCACCCTGAAGTTCTCTGTCCTTTTGTCAAACCTGCTATGGGACAGGAAATTCTGCCCTGGGTGCTGCAGTGGGCAGCACTCCTTCCCCACACATGCCAAAACACAGTGGGCCTTTAAAAGGGTTTTTAGCACTTGAAAAAAAAAATTGATACTGTGATGAACCTCTTCTTCTCATTGCCTCAGTAGTCCAGATTGCTTTCCCTGCTAGAAAAGACAAAGACAAGTGCTCCCTGCAGGACAGGTGGGAGCAGAGCTGTGGGAAGTGCAAGCCAAGCCTGGGGAGCTGTTCTCACTTCTGGGCTTGATCCTGCACAGGAACCCTGTTCTGGTTTTGTCCCTCAGGCTTCAAGCACAAGAAGATGATATGGTAGGCCCCCCTAAATGAAAAAACTAGTAGTAGTGGGCTTTTACTTTTTTTTTTTTTTTAATTAAGAAAAGTCCACAACCCTTATTGGTAAAGCTGTTCTCAAGCTCTGACAGGGAAACCCCATGGCCTGTACCACTTCCATATCCAGGCAAAAGGTAGTGTATGACCTTTTGACACCACGTTCCTAGTGAGACCTTACTGAGTAAAGAACATGGAAAAACCACTGTGGATCCGGGGCTGTGAATGAGACTGTGCTCGGGCCCTGGTTTTCACTTTTTTAAGGTAAATGTGTGTGTGGGAGTGAAGGTCTGCCATTTCAAAGGCTGGCTCTGATTCTGTATGTCTGTGTCTATGGGAGAAGCGAGCCAATCCACACCTAGGAAAATGAAACCTTTTGAAACGAAGCTTTCAAAACCATCAGTTAAGACTTTTTATGTAAATTAAGAGATTAATATAATTGATTTAAAGAGCATGCAGATCACAGCAGCCTATTAGGGATGTGCTATCTGCAGTTTATATATGGTTACTCACTGCAAATACCGTATGTACTGTGAAGCAAAGAAGGTGGTGAGGTTAGTCATGGGTGCAGTGGAGCAAGTTGTCCTCATTAGTTATCTTGTGGTAAAAAACACAGTCACCTTATCTCTTCTAGGAATTTACTATGGGCTTGCTAATGCTTGGTAACCAGCTTGTTTTTGTGTTCTCTTTCAATCCTCTCCCACCACTTCTCCCGCACTAGAGGCTTTGTTTCTGAGAGTTATCTGGCTTCCACAACCATACTTTCTCCACATTCGGTCATTGCTGGGACTTGCTGCTTCAGAGCTCCTACAGCTGGTAATAGACACAAAGAATAGGTGACTTTCCCAGGGTGACAGAGGAAACTGAGCTGGAAGTTGAACCCAGGCATTCCCAGTTAAGTTACTTACTTAGAAGTGGTTTGTTTTGGGGTTTTTTTCAACCTCTCCACATCAGTCCCTAAGACTGTTTTCCCCAGGCCAAGCATTTAGTTAATATACTACCCCTTTCTTTGGAGATTTAACACCAAATTTACATAGTTCCCTAGCAAACTGGCTTACCTTTTTTTCTGACTTTTTTTCTAAGATGTTTATAGACTTCTCATGGATGGACAGAAAAATAAGGGCTGCACTTGTTTTGCTCTCTGGCAGATATATGAGAGAGAGAGCTTCCTTAAAAATATTTACCAGTCTTTCCCTCCTATTTCTATGTTCAACTCCTATCCTGAAAATGTTTTGCATCAAGAATTATATGTCTGTGAGAAAGCACATGGAGAATTTATTATATGAACATGGGGTTTTTTTGTTGTTCAAAGCTTCCTCTAGAGAAGAGGGCCATTAACCTTGACTGCTCCTCCTTTTATAAATATCAGCCTGTTCACTGAAATTGCGTTGCTTCCTGGAAGCTTGGTGAAGCACTGAATCCTAAAACAGCTTAGCACGACAAAAACATGGCAAGAAGCAAAAACTTGGAGGACTTTAGGCATGTCTGATTGTCATTTGTAATGCCGCTGTGATTGCTTTTGCCATGGCCAGGCTGGCAACACCTCGGAAGACGCCGAGGAGACTTCTGGCCGAGGAATGTCTGTTGAGGATCAGCCTGTCTCTTGGGTTCAGTTTCAACAGGTCAGCAGAACAGATAATTTGATTTCTTTCTTTTCCTTTAACCAGAACTGACTGAGTCTCCTACAGGCGTTTCAGCTTGAATGTGTTACGGGTTGTACTATTGGAAAACATGGTGCATGGCAGTTTTGGGTGAGTCTCACACTTTCCTTCAGGTGGTGGAGCCTTATGGGTTTAAAACTTCTTAAATCAAAGCCACTAGTAATGTTTCCCAACTTCCCTTACATCCGAATCACAGGGGTGCTTTTCTGTGTTGCTGATTTAAAAAAAAAGCCTCAAAAAGTTATTTAAAGTGTTGTGCATGTAAAATACCATCTGATCATCTTGCACTGGCACAAATGGTTGCAAAAAGGTGGAGAACCGTGTGCTGTTGGTCCATTTGGAATGTTTTGCTTTTTTTACATAGCCTTTTATTAACATTTGTCTGGCACTTTGTATCTGCTTGGTAATGACAGATAATTTGTATAATGAGGAGTCTGCTGGACATCAGAGTGACAGGTCAGGGTGGGTTCTGCTGAAAAAGGAAGTGGGCAACTCCCAGGAGAGTGGCCAGAGGAGATGGCTGCCTAGGGGTGTTTCAGGGAGTACATGTAATGAGCTGATGAATATGGCTCCAGTCTGTCTTTTTGGGGATATAGAAATGGTGATGATTAAGTGCTGAAAAGCAAAGTACATGCATGCTTCTTTAAAAATAGAGTACACCATTTATAGTCTTGGTTCATCATAACTTGGTTTTGAGAGGCAAGACCTCATCCTTTGAAGGCTTCAGTCATCTCAAAACAATGCTGTATCTCAGAGTGGCATTTTATCCCTAGAAGAGGCCAAGTGATGTTCTACTAAACAGCACTCAGAAATTTAAGAGATGTTTAGATTTGAAATCAGATCTCACCCACGCATGGCAGATTGCTTTCTGTTTAACGTTTCATTGTGATTTTGTCATTTGTGGCTACAAGAAGAGGCTGTAGGTGTTTATTTCTTGTGAAATTTTGCACATCCTGTGACGGTTTATTATAGCTAGCCTATCTGTATTTTCTGAGCAAATCGGAAGGGGCTGGAAAAATCATAAACCACCGAAACAGTTGCTAGGGTAGGAGATGGAAATCTATAGCCTCTGAAAATGGAAAATGAAAAATTTCAGAGAGTGGAAAGCATTTGTCAGTCAAAATGGAGGACATCATTCAGCTTCACACTGAGTTGACAAAAACTGCTTACTTGAGACACCTACTGGATCTTGTTTCTCCCTCCTGCTGCTAATTACTTCTGTTTTAATTAACCAACTGACTGCAATGGTATGGAGCTTCCTTAGCTTTACATGGAAGAAGCTGAGGGCTGTCTTGTGATAACACAGAACATAGTCTTTTATTGCAATGCAAATCTTAGCACAGGTGTAAAAAAGCATAGAAATGATGTGGATTTACCATTGATTTTTTTTTTTTTTAAGGCTCAACACTGGATGCAATTTCTTTTGCCTGACTTGTCCAAACACCTTTGGCTCAAGTTTCCAGCCATTATTTTTGTAGAAAGCCGATGTGGAGGAGAGGAATCATGTGGTTCTTGCACTGGACAGACCATTGGGCTGCAGCTTCTGGGCATGATGTGGGATGGTTTTTGTCTGAGGTAGGCTCTGACACTCAACCATATCTGCTCCATGATTATGGCCCTTAGGTACCTCTTAGTGTCCTGGTGGTAGCAATGATACGTTCAGAATTAATATTCTTCACAGAAAAGTGACCTGAAAACTTGCTGGTTCCCTGTAAGGTAGGAGGATAGCCCACAGATTTGACATGCTCAGGAGCATATTCAGGTCCTTCCACTGTCTTGGTTATAATTTTGGCCCTCCCTGTTAGATGCCTCTGCTCCTAGAGGTGGAGGCAGAAGCTCAGCTATCAGTGGGCTGTAGCCCTCTAACCCCTATTACCAAAATAGTTCCTGCAGAACAAATATTTTCCTGCTCTTCTTTACAACCCATTGGAACTCCATGGTAGCTGTGTTCCACTGCCAAAGTCACTCAAGACTATAAAAATTTCTGGGAAATGGCACCCTCTGCTACTCTAAGCATCTCCTAGGAGGTCTTAACCAGTAAATAGGGTTTTTTCGTAGACAGCTCAATGCAGAGTTGTGTGTGGCTGTCACTGAACCACCTCCAAAACATTTACCAAATTTTCCTCTGTGCAGGGCTGTCTCTTGACAGGAGTGCTCACCTTGGCCTCATATTCTCTGCTCTGGCTCTGTGTCTGATGGGCCTGAAGAGCAGCAGACTGAAGTGGCTGTTCAATAAGTGCTAGGCTTTTGCTGTACTGCATCTCAATAAGCACGACATGTCCACCCCCATCCCCATGCCTTTTCTCCTCCCTAAAGCAATGGGGCACCACACAGTGTTCATACAGCTGGGCAGTTTTGTTCCCAAAAGCCCCCTGGCATCCCTCTCACCCTAGAATTTGGTCAGCAGCAGTGGGAACCCGAGTGCCCTGCCGACACAGCAGCCCTGGCCTCTGCTGCAGTGGAAACCCCGGTGGTGCTGCCTCTCAGCAGTTCCTGCTGCTGGCCCCTGCTGCTGCACAGGCACACACCTACCATGGGCCTGCAGCTGGGTCGTGCTGTGCTTCTCCCGAATCCATTTCCAGTGTGGGTGAAACCTGGTTTCCTACAGCTCTGTGTTCAGTGGTTTGCTGTGCTGGGGCTGGGACAGAGCAGGCACCAGCCGAGGTGGCTCCTGTGCCAGAGAGAAGCTAGCCAAGGGTTTAGAGAGTAAGTCTTATGAGGAGTGGCTGAGGGAGCTGGGGTTGTTTAGCCTGGAGAAAAAGAGGCTTGGGGGAGACCTTATCACCTGCAAGGAGGGTGTAGCCAGGGGGGGGGCAATCTCTTCCAGGCAACTAGTGGCAGGATGAGAGGACACAGCCTCAAGCTGCACCAGGAGAGGTTTTGGTTGGACACCAGGAAGAATTTCTTCGTGGAAAGCGTTGTCAAGCATTGGAATGTGCTGCCTAGGGAGGTGGTGGAGTTACCATCCTTGAAAGTGTTAAAGAAATAGCTGGATGTGGCCACCACCTGGGTTTCAGAGGGGGGAGATGTGGCAACCTTATGGGTTGGCTCCCCTCTGTGCTGCAGAAAGTGCCAGCATCTTACTTCATGGCTACCTGTGTGTCAGGTGGATGGAGAGGGATGGAGCTTCTGGTGGCCAGCTAGATACAGATACTGGCCGTGGGCAAACCCAAACCTTGCTCCACCACTTCACAAAGTGCCCAGAAGCTGTTAGGTAGGCAAGCCTCTGAAGTTTCCTTGCTGCCCAGCCCTGGGTGTGCTTGTTTGACCATGTCACTTTGCATATTTATGGGGTGGTGTTTAGCCCTGAAAGTGTTTCCATAGCAAAGTACCTGCTGTTGGACCAATAAGATGGCACTGAAAAGTCATCAGGGAGTCAGCCACGGTGTCCCCATGTGCTGCTGGGAAGAGGCAGGGACGCAGAAGAGGCCAGGCTTAGAGGGAGAGGTTGTTGCTCCAGACAGCTTGGATTTTGCTTGCCTGTGTATTCAGCAACTTGTCCTTCATTCAGACAAATGCCTGAATCTGTGTGTGGTTTCAAGCATTTATTTCCATAGTCATTGTGCTGTTATTTATTGATCATTATTCATACTTTTCCTTTCAGAATGCCTCAGTCAGAGAGGCAGAAATAATGCTGCCATTACAAAACAATTTTAATGATTTGTAAACAGTTGAACAAAGTGTTTTCAAACAACTGTGAGGCTCCAAGCTGTTTCGACATCCCTGTGGCAGAATAAACTGAATGACTGACACATTCTTGGAAATCAGGACTGTCCCACAAATGAACTACAGACAGCAAAATATTTGCAAAATAGTTCCTTTCAGTCTTTCCAATAATTAATTTCAAAAGTGTCTAGTGCATTGCTTTATACAATAGAGCTGAACTGTGTACTGAACTCCATTAGAACTTTTAAAGGATTTTCTTAAGGATGCCAGTGGTTTGGGAGCCTGTCACGTTAATTTAGCAAAAGAACCAGAAGGTGTATTTCATGTGGCTTGGTCACTCAGCAGGGGTGTCCAGGGCTCATGCAATGGGGCCTTTACCACCACACCTGCTGTAGTTTAACCATATCAGTAAAGCTACAGTACTCAGCCAGCAGCTTCCTACACCACAGGCTCTGCAACACCACATGAATTTTGCTGCTGGATGCAGGGAAACAGCTCAGTAAAATGCTTTCAGCAAGGAAATGGAGCTTTCCCTCTTCATTTCCTTGTTTCCAGAAAATATCCACAGGGCTATCCTCATTCCTCTTGTTAGGAGACAGAAAGTTTAAGATTTTGATAAAAAGGTACCTTTTCTTGTACCCCAGGTTCACTCATCCTTTTGAGCACGTTGCCGAGGGAGACAACTCGCGTGTTTTAATTCAAAGCTGTTGCCGAATGACCACGGCTGCACACAATGTTACGTTAACAGGCTTTTCCCTGACGTGGATGCCACTGGAAGTCCTGCCTACCAGCACGTTCCAGCTACCAAAGCATCACCAGGGCTCAGAGCGCTGTCACCAGTTGTGGTCCACCAGTGGTGGGTATGAAATGTGTAAATTTTATGTATCAAGAGTTGCAGATTATTTCACAGCACCATCTGATTGCGAATCTTTCTTGCCTTTTCCATCTGAAAGGTGGTTGTCCTGGTTGTTGGGATGTATATCAAAGGCAACCTTGTCCAGCAGCCCCTGCCTTAATTAATGGAATTAGGACTGCTGTGGGGTGAAACAGAACAGGATTGAACAAGGATATTAGTTTGCTCTAAATACATTGGTTTTTCTGATAAGATAGAAAAGGCTGAGAGAGCTGGGATCACTAGCATTGCCTATTGGATATGATTCCTTTGATGTACACAGAGTAGAACTAATCTAGCCAAGGATCAGACAAAGGGTCTTTCCCCAGTGGAACAATAACCCCATTAATTAACACCACTGATGCCGAGGTTGTGGGCTCATCTAAGCTCCTGTGAGATACCCAGATCTATGAATAATCTCATTGTGGTTCTTTTCCCCCACCCCACTCCCTTTTAACAGAGGATAAAGACATAGGTTAGATACTTTTGTACGAGATTGCCAGTATGAACCATTAAGTTTGTATGGTGGTTGATTTGAATAATTCACATCTATTTTATTTTCCTCATATGAAAGCTCAAGTGGATATTGGCTGGAGCACAGCAAGAAAAAATATTTGGGTATTAATTAGGAAAATGAATGACATTGCAAAACTCCAGCAATTATAGATAGAATTAAATATTTTCATTCTTCACACTTCTGTCCCCTTTTAAAAAAACTCTGGGTTTTTTTATATTGTGGAGAACTGGTGAATGAACTCCTCAGCATAAAACCACAAATGTTTTCCATGAGGAGGAATAAAATCAGATGGTTTTAGGGAAAGCAGCTGAAAAAGCCTCTCAGACCAACTTTGTCCTTTCTTCTGATGAGAATCCAGAACATAAGCCAAAAGTACTGTTTGTTCTCAGGCTAAATATAAGTCCCAAGAGGGCAACTGCTTTTGGACCTTACAACCATACACTCCTTCTGGATAGCCTGGAGCATTTCTGCATGGGGCTGAGGGCAGGAGATGTGCTGCTCTGGGCACTGCAGTGCCTCCACCATGGCAGGAGGAGCAGGCATGCTGGAAAGGCTGAGCCATGCCCTGCACTTTCCTTGTTCATTTCAGCAGAGAGAATGGCTTGTCAATGTGCACAATAAATAAGGTGCTGTGGGCTGAATCCCACTGGCTGG
Organism: Dicrurus megarhynchus; assembly: GCA_013399195.1. Classification (NCBI taxonomy): domain Eukaryota; kingdom Metazoa; phylum Chordata; class Aves; order Passeriformes; family Dicruridae; genus Dicrurus; species Dicrurus megarhynchus. Next base: position 673,681 of record VXAD01012021.1, on the reverse strand, counting down.
CAAAGAAAGAGGAAACAAGGGGGAAGTGAGGGTCTATTATACATGTATGTTTATTTAATTCAACCCTACCTGTGCTAACTTCTTCCTTTTTCCTAGGGAAACACATGGGAAGGGGTGAGAGAATCAGCAGGAGGTCCTGTCCGTCGATACCACGGCTGGAGCACTTGCTGCTGCCCCTGGCACTTCCTTGGCATCCCCCTGGGGAGCTGAGAAAAGAGGATTGATTCAGCTGCCACTGTGTCTCTTTTGAGAGGGAAAACCAGGCTGGGAAATGGGGAGTGAAAGGAGAGTGGGGCTGGCAGAAGGAGCTGTGCCTCCGGAGCCAAGGAGCTCGCGGCACCACTCCCAGCAGCTAATGGGGGCATCGCCTCCAGTGCCCAACCGTGCCAGCTTTGAAGGTGTTTTTTGTCCCTGCTCTGCAATTAGTGCTCGGCATTGACGCTGCTTTGGGTCCTGCTCTCCTCTCACAACAGCTGCTATTGTGAAGGGACAAGCTGTAGTAAGAGGCTTAGGTTTGTTGGTCAGTGAGAGGGTGCTGTAACAACCACCGTGTTGTTTTTTTCCAACTCAGCGACAATGATAAACTTGATTAGCAGGTGAGGGTTTTTTTTCTGAATAGAGACAGGGAAGTATTGGTACATTTATTCTGGCATTCTTCAATGAATTATTTGTATAGCTTTGGTTACCCATGGTCCAGCAGGATTATCTAATTAAATGGTTACAGTGAGAAGAATGTTGTATCTTCCTTTGTAGGAACCATGAAAAGAAGCTGGCCTCTGAAACTGGTGACATTAATGATGTCTCCTTATAAATATGTTTTTGGGAACAGGGAGAGAGGGAAAAATCACAGAGGGAGAAGAAGCATTTAAGTTAAGTGACACTACTGGCTCCAACACTACTGGCTAGAAATGGGTCATGAGGGAGATCAGGCTTGAAATTAGTAAAACCATTCAAGGATGAAAGTTCTGGATCCATCTCTCAAGCAGTGTAATAGGGGAAAGGACCTAAATCCTTTTTAAAATGGAATGTACCAAGTTTTTGAAAAGATTGCGCATCAGAGGAAGAAAATTCTTAATAATAAACAAGACATGCCCTCAGATAACCCTGAACTAGCATGTCCAAAGGGATTGGAAAAGCAATTATGTCACCATTCACATTTCCCTTGTTATTAGACCCATGTTCTGGTGCAAAAGGGATGTAGGAGCCACGGAGGAAGCCCTTTCTTCTCCTCACAACAGATGGATAGTGCAGGATGTATGGTGAAGTAAGACACTGTTCAGTTCTCTGGTGGAGGGATCGTGCACCCTGTTTGTGTCCTTAGGTTTAACCTCTGGATTTAGAGCTGAACAGAAATTTTCCTACAAGCCAGGTGAGCAGTGCTTCCCTCCTGCCCTCAGCCTTGGGTAAGTTCCAAGGTCAGTGTGGAACCTCCCTGTGGTAGCCTCCTTCTACCATCAGCAGAGAGAAACCTGCATTTTGGGGGGGTAACTCATCTAAATATATTACATATTTACTTTGGGCTGAGACAAAGTCTGCTCCAAAGATGCATATCCCTTCTTGTTGCCCACACTGGGAATTGAGATGGGTAGTTACATGCTGGAGGAATCCTTTTGTCCTGAGGACAGGGTATGACAAAGAGAAAAAAGGAGTTTTTTCTTAGAACAGCTGCTCTGATGAGTTCCCAGGGAAACAAGCATTTGTTTAAGATGGAAGGAATTAAGTTCTTCAAATCATCAGTTTCCTTGGCTGTTCAAAACTTTCATCAGCTCTCTTTGATGGATGTCAGGGAGAGCTTTACCACCAAGCTTTGTGGAAGGAGAACTGAGCTAACATGAAAGTAGTTTGTTGTGTGTGCATGTCTGCATGTGGTTAGCAGTGCAAAACAAGACTACAAGGCCTGCAGCTTTTCTGAGATATGCTCATTTACATCAAGATGTGCTACCCAATTACTACAGGGTCCTTTCATGGCACTTTCCTTTTTCGATTGTGGTGGATCTTACACATGTGAACGTTTATGTGTGCATACGTGATGTGCATGTGTAAGCCTTTACTGTGGTACGGGAAGAGGAAATGTATTGTTTGCCCATTTAAAGAGGAGAGTGTTGGGTTTTTTTTTTCTCATAGGAAGTAATCATGCGTTGTAAGCACATTTCTTGTAAGTAGGTATGCTTGAAATGTTTATATTTCACTTTCAAGAAGTAAACTACTCTGAATATAATATCAGTTATACAACACCTGCATGACTGCATTATGATTTGAACTGATGTGGAAACTATTTTGAAAATCATCTTTGCTTTCTGGTGCAATAATTTTCTTTCTGAGGTACCTGAGAGATACAAGACTGTTCTCACATTGGTGAGGTTGAAAGTAACTGAAGTGGAAACAAGGATATTACTTATATCTCAATTACAGTACTGAGACAGAATTATTATTATTATTAAAGCATTCTGGAAGCCTCCAGGGCATATTTCATTGCCTCTTTGTGTTAGTCTCCTTTCTCTTTTGGAATAGCAGTAAGCTGTATTGTGAGGAAGCTGGCAGGAATTGGCCTCAGTCAGCCATTAGGTTAGATGTGAATTTGTGAACCAGAGGCAGAGATTGGCGTTTTGCTCACTTCCTTTTGGAGACAAGGCAGTGAATGTAGAATAATCTCCTGAGTGACACTGTATGGGCCCATATGGTCAAGTGTGGGTGATTGTGCTTCTGCCCAGCTGTAGATGTGTCATCTTCTACCAGAAGGCAGCTCCTTATTTTAGTGTGTTTGTTCTCTTCTGTGCAATACAGCCTGCTGAGGTAGGAAGGAGTAACTTGCCTCTATAATCTCTCTACATCTGTGAATGAACTCTATCCTGAAGCTGTTGAGGTGGAAGTCATATCCCCAGAGAAGTTACTCTCTAGGCTTTGCTAGCTGACAGCTCCATCCACAGTGTCTGCATGCATGTGAACTGGATCATGGGGGCTCAGCCTGGTGAAGGGTGGGTGGAGGGGGAGAAAAGCAGTTTTCACCCCAGCTCAACTGGTACATTAAAAAAAAAGATCAGCCTTGATTTATAGCCACAGTCACCACTGGTTACAACTGTTGTTGTTAGCAGAAGAGTTACATTCAGCCCCTAAAAATTGACATTAGAACCAGATTTATTTCTTCACCTGATTTTTGTGTGGAAATAAGGTGGAAAACCATGCATGTCTCCTAGAAGCAGCTCTTTGGGTGAGCATGGCTGAGCCATCCCACCTGGAGCACACATCAGCAATTCTTAAACTGTGTGGCTTTTCACCTGTCAGGAAGATGTGGTCTCCTGCAGCAGCTTTACTTTCAGCCACCCTGGGGAGCAGTGGCAGTGTAACCCCTCTCCCAGGCATGCTGCCTAGGGTATTTTCCACACAAAAATCCATGTGATTAAGGGAGGTCTGAGCTCCTGTTCAGCTCTTTGTCAGAAAGGAGGGAACCTAAGCTTAAAACAGAGTGTCTGGAGAGTTATGCAGCTTGAAGAAACAAATCCTGAACACCTGCTGAGGTGGGATGTTGCTGCTATTGTGAAGCATGACTTTGTCTGGTGCCCCTCTACACCCATGTCGAGGTTCTTCTGCCTGGGGTGAGCTTCTCATGTCAGCTCACCTTCAAAAACCCCCTCCCTTTTCCTTGAATTAAGATTCAGGATGAGAAAACTTGTCCCTTTCTTCCAGAGAGATCTTTGCTAAGAAATTATTCTTTTTGTTATCTTGGTCTGTCTGGCCTTTCTCATAATTGGCTTGGCTAAGGCAGCCTGCTCTCCACCACTGTCATTCTGAGAATAAAATGCAATTATCAGGTTTAAGTTGCGTTATGCCTTTACTGGAGTTTTACATTTCAATCTGGAAGTTAAATCACAAAGCAAACATTGCAGAGAAGGTTATAATAACACTCTGGGGATTTCAGTTTGACACAGACCTATTTCTGCTGCTCATCACAAGATCATCTAATCTCCCAACGTCCACCTATAATTGCATCAAATGGATTTCACAGTTTTGATTGCTTTTGAAACAACACAGCCATTGTGTAACAATCTGAGTGTGTGTGAACTAACATTTCTTGAGCACTTGAAGCAGGGAGCAGAAAAAAAGAAGGCATCAGAAACTGCTGAAGCCTTCTGTGGTTTAACCAGCAGAGCTGCATGTGGGAACAATGAACTCCATTGTGAGCTCTGGAAAGCTCAGTGAAATAATGTTTAGCAAAGTATTGTCACTGTCACTTCATGACCCATTAGCTCCTGTCCCACTGGTTCAAGAGGGCATAAAAGCCAAAGGTCTGCTCCCACCTGGCATATTTTGTGGCAGCCAGTCACAGTCACACGTGGTGAGGGTAGGTGCAGGTCTGGTCCACATGTGGGCTGCTCCTGAGGCCTGGGCCAAGGGCTGCTCCAGGAGATGGGACTGCAGCGTGCCCTCCCTTGTAAGCCCTGCACAGGCTGATTTACCCCGAGTCAGCCTGCCTGCCTGTGTGCCCACAGTGACTTGGGGCCAGTGACCAGAGAAGGGCAAATGAGAGAGCAATCACCCTCTGCTGCCCTCAGAGGGGACCTCGGCACTGTTCTGGCAGGGCTGATCTGGTCAGGTTGTGACCTGCTGGCTCTTGATTTCAGCTAATTCCAACTCCTGTAAAACGTTCAGCCTTCTTTTTTGCTTCCCACTCTTAACAGGTGAAGCAAGTTTCTATCTATAACTGTTTTCATGGACTTGCCAAGGGTTTTCTACCTTTGTGGCAAACACAGACAGACAGTGAGTATAAAGTTACCCTTATTTTGCTGTGGCTTTAGCCGTGGCTTCTTGCTTTTTTTCCTACTGAGACATTGTGCAATGCACTTTTTGGACTAAAGTACACATGGGATGAGGTATTATTCAGCCCAACCAGTTGTCTCTGCTATCTGGCAGAATGGTTTTGGTTGGAACAGACCTTAAAGATTATCTAATTCCAACCCCCCTGCCATGGGCAGGGACATCTTCCACTAGACCAGGTTGCTCAAAGCCCCATCCAGCTTGGCCTTGAGCACTTCCAGGAATGGGCATCCATAACCCCTCTGGGCAACCAGTTCTAGTATCTCACCACCTACACAGAAAAGAATTTCTTCCTGATATCCAATCTAAATTTACCCTCTTTCGGTTTGAAGCCATTCCCCCTTGTCCTACCATTACATGCCCCCATAAAAGTCCTTCTCCATCTCTCTTCTGGGCCTCCTCAGGTACTGAAAGGCTGCATTAAGGTCACTCTGGAGTCTTCTTCAGGCTGAACAACCCCAATTCTCTCAGCCTTTCAATCCCCATTCCCAGCATTTATGTGCCAGGTAAATGGCAATCTAGTTCAGTCAGAAAGATCTGCTTTTAAACCCAAATCCAAGTTTACCAGAAATTCATCTGGAGCACATTGGTAGCAGGGGGTTTAGGAGCTGGCTCCGTGGATTTATGTATTGGCAGGGTGAAGGAGACACGCTCTGCTCCCAGCTCAGCTGCAGCTGGAGCAGTGTGTCTCCTGCTTTTCTGTCAGCCCTGACAGCTGGCCTGCAGCAAACCTCCCTGCATTACATATGCTGAGGTAAGAGATAGGAACAGCTTGGATCAAAGCAGTGTTTGAATGGTTCTGGTAGGCTCTGATTGTATCTGGTTGTCTGACAAATCACTTTTACACTCCTTGGGTATGTTTCAGTCTTCAGGCTGAACTGCTTTGTGACAGGCGTGCCAGCGGTGTGAAAGGTGGTGAGATGAGACAATGTGCTTTGTTAAGAAAAACCCACCTGGCAATGTGCCATATGCTCCTTGAAGCACCATGCTCCCAGTTACTGTGCCATTGGGGAGGATTGGACCCGGCCTTCCCAAAGGAACCTGCTCTGGCTCCTGGCATGGCACCTCTGCTGGTGCTCCCACGCCTCTTTGTGTGAGCCTTGCCCTCCAAACGTGTCACATTTGGGGTTAACATCACCACCAGCTCCTGTGAGAGGGTGAACAATGCCCACATGCCGGCAAGCAGCTTGGAAACCCTGTTGTCTAAGAGCCATATATAACTTCAGGCACTTCCCCCCGGCCTTCCACCTTGCAGGGGTATCATTTCCTAAAGGAGCAGCAGACGTGTACTTCAACACCTGGTGGTGACTGAAATGCATGAACTGGGGCTTTCACAGCGGGGGCAGAGGGTATTTTCCAGATTATGGCATCACTTTTCTTCTTCCTCAGCCTGTCACCCTGGCGGGGTGAAGGAGCTGTGGGCCGGCACTGGCAGGTGCCCTCGGAGACCTGTGTCGTTGCCCTGCAGGTTTTGGTGCCTCTGCAAAACTGGGTCAGCTCTCAAGTGTGTGCCTGAGCTCCAGCTCTGGAAACACCAACATGTGCTTGGACTTAGAACAGGCAGGCTGCCTACAGACTCCCAGTTTGGGATAGGTGCTGGGGATTGCAACAGAGTCCAGTTCCCCTACGGTTTCCTAAATGGGACCTCCTGCTCCAGTTCAGGGGTTAGAGGGGCTGTTAAAATGGGCAGGATCACTTTGGCTGGTTTGTTGTTTCTGTGATACTTCCTTTTGCAAAGCTGTAGTTTCCCCTTTGTCACTGTTCAGTGGATAGCATTTACGGTTCAACCACCAACAAAAAATGTTATTGCACTCAGGTATAAATAATGAAGAGCTTAACCAGGATATGTTCACTACTGTGACTCTGAATAATGCAAGCTAAAATGTTATAGATATAGGTTAGTGTGATAAACAAGGGAAAGCAAAGACAACTAAAGTATCTGATAAAATAAATAAACAGAAGGTCTCAGCCAGAATCTAGATAACATTGCTGAGTTCCAGAGTGTGCCTTTGGTCCCACATCTTTTTTTGCTTTTCTCCTTTAGCTGCCAATGTGGTATGACCCAGTTCTGGGGGCAGAGGGAAGGAAGGAAGTCCCATGTCCCCTTCCTTCATAGAGCTTTAGCCAGTCTGAGCCACAGGAAGAAGACTGCTTCCATCTCCCTCCATCCAAAGGGAACAGTGGCAGGAGCAAGGAGGTGATTTGGGGCAGGACAGGGTGAGGAAGCAGGACAGCTTCACAGCCCTGTTGTCTGGTGTTAGGACTATCTCTTAGGGGGCTGGAGGTGAAGAGGGGAGCTAACACCTGCTGCTTTCCCTCTGCTGGCTCCCTGCTGGGTTTTGTGGAGGGTGTGGGGTGGAGGCTGGGGTGCCCCTCCTCTTGCAAGCACAGCTACATGACAATGCACCCCTCTAGCACAGCTCTGTTTGCACCAGAATCTTACAAACCCCATCAGCCTTGGACCTGCCTGGGTGCCTGGTATGCAAGCACTGTGGTGTCCTCATCCCAGTGCCCCTCAATGGTTGCTTTTTTCCTTAAACTCTTCTCATCTGTCCTGTGGTAGGTGCATACACATCTTGCACATCTGTTTCTCCTGGTCACTTCAGGATTTTGTGCAATTTGTCCCCTTTGCAAAGAATTTTGAAAGCTTGTGGGTGTGCAAATATCTCTTTTTGTCTCTCAGCTGGAACCTCCATGAGCAGCAATGCTGTACAGTACAGCACAGCTGCAGTCTTTAAAAAAAACCTGGCTACCTGCAGGCAAACAGTTATGCCTAGAAAATATCAGTGAGATCCTCATACACTGCAGGATCATCTGTCTTGCCCTCTTGTAAAGACATCTCCTCGTTTGTGCATGGGTGAGTGTCCTGTACCCTGCTGGTGCCTTGCAGCATGTTTATGAACACCTCTCATTCACGTGAGTGGCATTCCATCAGGAAACAGGAGCAATACGGGGCAATTAAGATAACCAGGTCACAATGTGAAATGTCACCGTGCCATTAACAAAAAATGTATAAGCAGCCCAAAGACTGTAAACAGTTTTCACATTGATTAAGATTAACTTGTGTTTCTGACTCATATGCAGTAAGAATAAGATCAGAATTAGATCAAAAGTCATTAAGATCAGGATAAGGAAAATGGAAGAATGTGCAGAATTTTTTCATAATGGATCATAGAAACAAGTCTCAATCTACTATGTATGATTAGCATTGGCACATACAATAAACATAAGAAGGTGGTCTGTGGCATGACCATCCAATTTGGCAAATCCAGAACAAACTCAGGATTGTCCACACTGTCTGCATTTGAGGGTGGAGACCAGGAAACAGCAATGGGGAAATGAGGGCAATAGTGACCATTAAACCTTAACCCAAATTTCATTTGGCTTTAGATGACAGTGCTGGCATCACATGTGCAAGATGATTTACCCAGACTTTTACTTTTGCTTTCACAAAGTCTAGGTAAGGCTTTAATTTTGAAGGTGGTGGTAGATTGTCAGTGTACTGCTCCACCCGCAGTAAAAACCACAGTACAAATGTCTCTACCATGAAACAAACAGAGGCTCAAGATCTGTCTGGATGACTGGNGGATCCATTTATTGTAGATATCTTCAGAAAATAAAAGAGATGGGGAAGACTTTTTTTCTTTGTGTTCTGTTCTTTTGCCACCTTTAACACAATATAGCATTTTATATTTGAGCTTGTAGTGTTGTTTATTGTTGCCATTAGTGGAAATTAATGTATTCCCATCCATTTCCTCTCCTTTACAAAAGTGATCCAGACCACAATGAAGTCATTTTGGTAACATGACAGAGATATTTATAAAAAACTGTTGATGTGCTGGTCTCTGTAACTCTCTTCTTTCACTCGTGTAGCACTTATTAGAATGTCTGAAACTATTTACTAACTGCTCTGAATCTATACAGTACTTGGCTTAAAATATTGTTTCTTTAAATTTACTAAAGTTATGGCCAGTACAGCAAGGATGAATGATGTTGTTAACTGTGTATTTCCCAGCCTGTGGATTTTAATCCGTGATGTGTAAAGGAAACACTGTACCACAGAGCAACTGCAAGTGGTGTTTATTCATTACGGAGTGAGGGGGTGAGGGCTGGGAAATGTGACTGAGTCATAGAATCCCAAGCTTTCCCAAAATTTGGGTGTGTTCAGAAGCACAGTTTTCATCCCTGTGACTGTACATGAGACAACTAACATGGTCTCTTAATTCTGGAGAGACGCTTGAAAAACATCAATATTTTGAACCCAGTTTCTCACAAGGAAAGATGATAAAATCTTCTCATAAACCTTATCTTACTAGCACAATCCCTCTCTTTGGGCATCTCATCCAGCTCAGACCAACGGGCAGTGCTGAGCTGTTCATCCCTGTGGATGGAGAAGGCACTGGCAGCACCGAGGGCAGGGCTGCAGACTGCAGGTGCTGCCAATCCTCAGTTGCACAAAGAGCTGCTCCCCTGTGTCAGGCCAGGGGCTGGGGGTAGCTGGGCTCATCGGGAGGAGGTTTGGGTGCTGGATGTCACTTCCCATACGTGTCTGGCCAAGGAAAATGTTCAGTGCTGTTGCCTCACCAAATAAGTCATTATTCTAGAGGAGACTCGGCTAGAGGCTTGGAAAACACCCTCCCATTTTGGCATGACTTGTGCCTATGCTGGGACTTCTCAGCATTATGGGGAAATGAAATGAACACAAACAACACAAACTCTGATCCTTGGCCACTGCCATCCAAAATAAACAGGGCGTGGGGATAGTGATCCCACTTGGCATTTTTCTGCGTCCTCCAGTCATGGCTGGGAGGGATGAATTAACCCCACTCCTGCTAAGCTGCCCTGCCGACCCTTCCGGGCAGGAGATGGGTGTGTTGCTGCTGGCATTGCTGCTGGTGTCCCTGCCAGCCACGGGCACAAGGAAGGGACATGTTCCCTGGGGTTGGGTTCCCATGCTGCCACCTCGCCGTGTGCAGGTGTCGCTGGCGCTGACTGCACCCTGCGGGGCTGAGCTCTCCGTGCTGCCTCTGAAGAGTGGGCAAGCTCCACACTAAATCCTGCTCTGATCCTGACACAGCTGTGCAGGGTCCTCTTCTCTCTGTTTTGTGCTACCTGCAGGTGCTGTGGCTCCTGCATGGCCCATCTCCCCCTTCAGCCCTCCCCTATGTCACTGGCATAGAGTTGTTTTGTGATGAGATGGTGGTAACAGCGCCCAACTGTCTCATCAGGTAGAAGTGTGTAACTCTCACGGTGTGTCTTTGCTGCAGTCGTCCCAAGGAATGTCATCTGTCTTTGCTCTGAGTCAGTTGGGTGGCAGATCCAAAGAGCCACCCTAAAACACTTCTCATCTGCAGTCTTCTGGAGCAAGAACAAGGCATATTGCTGTTGACCCCCAAAGCGTGGTAAGTTTGTGCATCTGCTGTTGAGTTTCCTGATCTCTGACTGTGCAGCAAGAGGAGGAATTGCAGCTGCTCTGCCAGAGCCTCTAGGTGTCCCAAAATCCCAGAGCTGTGCACCCTGCCTGCCCAGTCCCTTGGACTGAAATGTCCAGGCTGACCAGAACTATTACCAATGCTTTCTCACAGCTGAGATCTCCAAGGCAGAAATATGACCCTTTGTGTTCTGTATCCCCAAATATTTTAGTGTTTGTTTGTTTGTTTGTTTGTTTTCCCCAGGGTAGGTTACTGTACTAAACATAATGGGTTTAGGTGCTTCATCATCTATTTTTCTGACCTATCTGGGTTATTGTATTTCCCCAGGTCCCAATAATGAAAAGCTGTTGATGGCAGCAGCTCTGTGCATTGATAAGAAAGAGAAAGGTGTTTAGGAGCCTAGAAGATTACATACAAAGACAGGTAACCCTCAGTACCCCAACTAACAAAGTTTTAACTCAGGAAGGTGTTTATTGAAGACAGCCTGGAGGACAAAGTCCTGGAGGAAGAGGTCTGTTTTGTCTGGATCTTCACTGGACAAATGACTAGAGAAAGTATTAACAGTGCCAATCTGGCATTGAGTGTCGATTGATTGATTCTCTGTGAATCCTTTTTTAAAAAAAAAAAAAAGTAAATAAAAAATAAATACAACAGCTGTTAGATGGGCCATGCTGTCCTTCTCTGAGCTGGCTTCCAGGAGAGTGGACAAGATGACCCAAGAGGGAGTTTCTATTTCTGTGCTTTTAATGGCTGTGTCAATTTTTGAGCTGAACTGAAGAAATCCATCCTGGAAACAAAACTGAAGAGTCCTTGGCTTTTTGCCAGCCTCTGGCTGTCTGCTTCTCTGTTCCCAGAACTTCCCTGAATTTAAGGTTTTCAGGGCCAGGCTGTGCGAGGCGAGGTGTGCCAGGAGCCTGGTGGTGAAGAGCTGATGAGGGGACAGAGACCTGCCCACCCAGCACACAGGGCAAGACACAGCCATCTGGCAGTGGCCGGGGAGCCCTTGGCTTCCACAGCACCAGTGAGTCGCACTGCTGAGAGCAAAGAGACAGCGTGGGCAGATGTCCTGCTTCTGCAAACTGCGTGGCTGAGGTTTTAGAAAAGTGAATGGACTGTATGTGACAAAGAGTACCCGAAAACGCTTGTGCACAATGGCTTGTTCCAATCAATATTGGAGCTTTTTAGTATCGGGCAAGCATGAGCACTTTGTAGCACCCAACCTAGGATTAGAGCGGGTTTAGCTGTCCTGTGCTAAGGCTTATGCTTCCACACATATACTGATTAACACCAATTTTCATGCTGGTTGACTCACAGCTCCTAAGCAAGCAGTATGTTGTAGGCTTGTTATTGTTTCCAGTGTTCCTTTACCCATGCCTAGGATGTCCAACCAGTAGCATGGGAGCACATCTGGACTCTCAGTATGATGCTTCTTGAGGCAGTTTTCTTGCATTTGGCCAGCTCTTATGGGCTAGAAAAACAAACTCTATAATGATTCAGGCCTTGGTGTTTGGCAGGGCTTTTTTACAATGAGGGTGGTGAGACACTGGAAGCGGTGGATGCCCCACCCCTGGAAACATTCAAGGGCTCTGAACAACCTAGTCCAGTGGAAGGTGTCCCTGCTTATTGCAGGGGGGTTGGATGAGATGACAAAGTGTCTTCCAACCCAAACTCTTCTGTGATTCTATAAACAGTTTCTCATTCATGTCTATATTTATCTCTGAGCTTTATCACTGCTGTGTGAATCCCACAATGCTATCATAACCCAGTATTTCTAACACCAACACACACACACAAATTAGCAGTTGAGCTTCTAAACCTGATCTGAACATACATGTTTTTACAAACTCAGGTTTCATGCCTTTGGTTTTGATTCTTAAAAGATACCTGCTTTGAAGCACTTCTGAGCTCCGGGAACTTAATTTTGTTTTAATGAGAGTCCAGATTCTCTTAATTGCATGATACTTGGCACTGCTAAGAAAAACAGTAACAATCATGAGACCTTTGATATTTGCCAGAGGTGTACCAGAACCTGTGGGTAATTTTTTATGTCTTATTCTCCAGCCCGGTTTTCAGGTGTGGCTGGCTATTACTGCTTTCCAGTTAGTGGACATGAACTTTAGTCATGAGTAACTTTGTTTTCTACATCTGATACGACACTCGGTACCTGGAAGTTCTGTTTATTTTTTAAGGATAACATGAAAAACTGCTTTGTCATAGTTGACTGCCTCAGTATTTATCATCACAGTGCTAAGCCCCACCAGTTCATTTAATGTGTGTGAGCACGTGTGTTTGTGGGTACACATCACTGCTAGCAGATTTCTCCTTCCCAACCCATGCTAATTGCTCCATCCATTAGTTCAAAGTCTGAGAGATGGGGGAAGGCAGAAATGATAATTAGTCATGGACTGGAAAGCTTGTGCTGTTTGAATAATAATAGGATGTGTCAAGAAACAGGCTAATTTTTGGTCATACTCCATTGGAGCTGGATTCAGTGCCCGCTGGAGTCAATGGACTTGGCTTTGTTGAATCCAGCAATGCAGAATAAAAGCTTGTGGAGGCTGACCCACCTCCAGCTCAGACCAAAGTGGCCCCATCTTTAATGCCATGAGATTTTTCTTTAGGGCTGAGTATTTCCAGGCTCTCTTTCCCACTATTCCAGTGCAATTCCCCTTTGCTGGTAAGTCACCAGTGCTTCTTTAAAGGAAGTGGGGTGAATGATGCCAAGTGGTCCACCTGGGCTTCATTGAGAGGGAAAGGCAGCAGTAGGGCTGAGGAAATTGGAAGAGACTGTGGATAGTTACATCAGTGTGCTGAAAAAGGGATAATCACCTGTGAATAAGAGTTAAGTGGGCTCAGAGGTGCCTCTGGGCTATAAAAGGCCTGGAAATGTATTATCACATTTTTATTTTCTTGTCTAGAGGGGTGGAGCAGAGGCAGAAAGATTTGATGGGACCTGCCCCCTATGACTGTGGCAAAGAGAGTGCTTGTATGTTGATTCTCTTCCTGGCTAAGAGAGCACGTGGTGACAAAAACCTAACCCAAAAGGTGTGATTATTCCTCATTTCTGTATGTGTTCTCCAGGAAGCAAGAGCCTTTTCTTGTGCTGATGCTGTGCAAAATTTCAGTGAGGTTTTATACACTTTTTCCTGATTTTTTGTGAATCATTTGACTTATCTGCAGCTTCTTTAATGCCTTTGTTTTTTCTAATCCACCCATGAAGAGGTAAATGAATTTATGTCAGTGTTTTTCTAAAGGGGTATTTGTTAATTAATTCAAGCTACCTCTATTGTTTGCCTGTACCCACTGAACTGGTAGTAGCCATAGACAGACATAATGGCCCTCCCTGAGCAATTATAGTTTTATTTCCTTCTGACAAAACCAGCCCAGTTTAATAAGTGTTTGAACCCTGGGCCTTGGTTTTGTTACAAAAGAGGGGTACTCTTAATATGCCTTAGTTAGCACTTGGTAGGAGCCTAGGGAAGACAAAGCATTTTTGTATCTGTGACTCTGGATAGTGAGCTGAGCTCATCAGCCTGTTAACTTATGGACAGGACCATGAATGGGACTGACCTTCAAAACCACTTTGATTTTGCAGATTTGTTAGGTCCACAGATCTGCAAATAAATCTTTCAGGTCTAAACACCAAATACAGGTGTGAAATAAGTTTTTTTGTGTGCTACTTGGCTGCAGTTACAAGGAAATTCTGTCCCTCTCATTGTGAACAGAAGGGAATTGAAGCAAAAGGGAATTTGGCTGTCCATCTCTTATCAAATGCATGTAGCCCTGGCGTGCAGGACTTGCCATACATAGCTTAAGAGAATGATTTTTTAGTGCCTGTGCTTACAAAGGTGGCTATTCCTTCCCGTTTCCCAAGTGCTCTTCCTCCCTTCTCCAGTGTAATCTCTCCTGCTGCCGCTTGCTTGCCTCAGGCTTTCATTATCCTAGGAATATGATCTCAGCCTGAAATCCAGACCAAGATGTAAACACAACAGCAAGTGGCAGAACTGTTGGTTTGGGGTTGCTCTGTTTTTTTTTTTTCCCTTAGCCTGTGTTGTCTGTTTCTGGAGAAGTCACCCTCGCGTTTAGCATCTTGTTTAAATTGCTGAGCTGTTCCCATGTCTTTGAAAGGTTACCCTGCACTTGCTTGTGGCATGCTGTTCCTAATGACCTCCATTTATTGCTGACACACACTTGGCTCGTTTTATCTGTCTGTGATCTGGAGATGGGGGCAGGAGGAAGACTTGTGCTTTCTCAGCCTGCCACGGCGGGTAGCAGTGCAGAGCCCCCACACGACCTGACAGGGTGAGATAACGATGTGAAAAGAGGGAAAGAGGATATTTATTAACTACAGTTCTCCTGTTAAGGCCACTCTGGCGAATAATACGGCTGCGTTAGAAGAGTCTGGATACACATGGATGTCGCCGGCCAGCCGCGGGGACAGGGTGCCGCACTGGAAGGGAGGTTGTTCCCCCTGTGCCAGGCTCCTGACAGTGCTGTCAGCATGAGCACGGTGTCTGGGAGCCCCCTGAGCCCCTTTTGCTCCTATTCTCCCTCCCTCCTCGCCTCTTCGTGGAGCCCAGACTGGGAGCTGGTTGCACCACGCCTGACCGATACTCGAGTCACCGCGGTGCGTACGGGAGCTGTTGGGGAGCGAGGGCAAGCCTGGGGCACTGAGATGCTTCTTGTTGCAACACCTCCTGCGTGCTGCGCCGGTTCCAGTTCTCGCACTCCTCCCCTCCTCGCTGACAAACACTACAGGAATGCGCCAAGCCAAAGTCGCTGGGTTTCTGTTTAAATTTTCACTTTTTGACTCCTTGAGTAAAATAAGCTAAAGAGATGCACGACTTTCTGGGCTCCTAAAAAAGACAGTGCTGTTCTGCTGGTGTATCTTCAAAAATTAGCCATGGAATTTTAGGTCTTCCTATTACTCCAGTTAGAGAAATCTCCCTTCTCAGAGAGCAGGTACTCAGCTCCCTTGTGTCCTGCTAAGATACATTAAGAAGAGCAGCAAAAGCATTAGCTGCTCCCAAAAGCTTGGCCTGTGAATTTAAAATATGCTGTCCAAGAGGATATGAAGGTTTGAAAGACAACTATATTGTGGCTTCTAGTGTGGTCTTCTAGGCAGCACAGAAATGCAAACAACATATGAAGTTCTCCTGAAAAAGCAAGTGCAATTCACATGCTGTGCTCGTGTTTCTGGTGAGATCTTCTATGGTTATTTCAATGATAGCCTGATTAGTTACTAAACTTTCAGAGTGGGGACACGAATTGCTACTGCTACTGTGGGTTTTCTTTCTGCCTTACAACTGGCTGAACAGTGATTTAAGGTCAAGTGAAGGCTGGGATTTCAAACTCTGAAAGACATTTTTGCACTTGGGAATGTTTTCAGCCATCCTGTCTAACTTACATACTTGTCTTCTACAACCTGGCATAATGTTTTCTTGCCTCACTCAACACCATCATTGAAGTAATGATGTTAAATTAGTCATGATCCAGTAACTTACAGCAGGTTTTATTCCAAAATAGGATGCTTTGTCAGCACAGAACATTGTGTATTTTAGATTGCAGGGTTGGAGTCCACTCACTCACTTTATTTTTAATCTTTAAAAATAAACAGCACAAGTTGGGATGCTTTCTAAAATGAACAAAAATAGAGAAAGCAAGTATGGTTATTTTCAGGGCTCCAGCTCAAGGGGGCAAAGGTCAAAGACCTGCAATGGATTGAAGTTATTAATTAACGACTACTTACTGGATTCTTCCTAATTTATGACTTCATGTATTGTAACTCTTTCGGTAAAACATCATAAACATGGCCATTGAGTAATCATACAGTAAGAACTGACCAAAAAAAATTTTGGAACAGAGCAGCTACAAATTAGTAGAGCCCTTTTTTTGACTGGAGCAGGTCAGAATTTACTCAGCAAAACACTTTGTTGAAAGAACAACTTCTCAGTTGTTTTAATAAAATAGAGGAATCCCCCTTGGTGGTGGAGGGGAGTCAGCTCTGCCAGGGTGTGCTCCCCACGCCTGGAGCAGGGCACGGCTGCAGTGCTGGGGGCTGAAGGGCAGCCCCACAATCAGGCCAGAAATCGGCTGCATCCTTATTAGGGACACTCTGTGTGGCTCCCTCCGTGACTGTACTCCAGCTGTGGGTGAGGGCTGTGGTGCCATAGCTATGCTGAACCAACTAAGACACACCCTGGAAGGCCAAGGAATTGCTGGGCCAGGTGGGGGCCCTCATGGGAGACCCCCAAGAGGCTTGCGATGACAGACATTTTTCTGTGCTTTTATTTAAACAGTGCTGTGCAGTTTGAACAGAATATTAAAGCTGAAAATGACTTGGAGATGATCTGCTTCCCCACTAGCCTGCAGATTTTAATATTTAACCACCCTCTATAACCAGGACATCATGAATGTTTGTATCCCTTCTGGTAGGAGGGGGAATGGAGAGGGAGAGAGGCAAGCCTGAAAGGTGAGTGTGGAGGTGGGAAGGTGAAGACCAAAGATCTGGACAAGATATTTTCTCTCCCTGTCAGCTGGAGAACTTTTTGTGTAGGGAGGAACCCACAGTCCACCTTACTCCGATTTAGCCATATTTCAACAATAAATGCAATTGTGAGAGGCTGAAACACGCCTAGAAATCAGTGTTAATTAGACAGTGGCCATTTTACTTGTGGGAGGTTTGATCTCAGACAGAATCCCCAGGGGATCAGGATCCTGAAGGAGGTGGATCTCCCTATCTGCCTGATTGCCTCTCTGCCTCCCATCATCATGGCCATTTGCAGTCACTAATAACCTCATAACTTGCCTGTAAGGCATTGTCTTTGTCTTATGGATTAGAAGCTGAAGTGCAGCACAGACAAATGACTTGCCCAAGGTCACGCAGGAAATCTCTGTGTGAGCCAAGAACTTCAAAACCAGTATTTCTGAATCATGGCTTTAACATCTCTGTACCAGCTTTGGCTTGGTTAAGTCTGTGTCCCTGCACAGAAGGAAAGAGAGGAAAAAGCTCAAGCACAAAACACACCAACCCCCATGTTCACATTCTTTAGTGAGAAACAGTGCCTTTAATTCAAGCTTTTCTCTTATGCTCTGATCCTTCATATTTCCTCAGCTGTCAGTTACTCTAAAGAGCTTTCCCAGTGTGTTTACTTGGTCAATGAGTGGACCTTCAGGGTCACAAAGCCTTCCTGCCCGCTGCATCTTGTCTTTGTTTTCTTTTCCTTTTGGTGGTGTTGTTGGAGGGCAGGCAAGGGAGGGACCTCAGAGGCAGCCAGCCAAGGGTGTGAGCAGTGCCAGGTTAAGTAATGGCTTTGTTGACATGGATTCTCGTAACTGCTGCCTATTCCTGCCCTGCCAGGAACAGCCCATCAGGCGGCAAGTTTTGAAAGTCTAATCAGTCCAGACCAGTAATCTGTTGACCTATGCAGGGCTGCATGAGAAACCCTGCACATACGTGTGTGTTTTCTGAGGGAACTTATTAATTAAATGTAATAATATTTAATTATCTTGGTAATAGGTGGCTGGGAGCTACAGGAGGTTGATGAAGCGCCTGCGAGAAGCTAGGGAGGTTGGTGTGATTAGGGTGCAGGACGGAGGGCACAGGTTGAGCTCTGGGGGCATGCAAGGGAGCTGCTTCCAGGAGTGCCTGAACCCAGGGGCAGGATGCTGGTAAGTGCTGCCTCACTCAGCTCATATCTGCTCAGTAAAGGGCATGATTCCCTCTCACCTTTTTTGTCTACCTCCTCTTTTGTTCATTCCAGATCTGTTGGAGATGGTCTGCAGGGGTAGAGTTACAGGCATTTTGAATTGCCCAAGAAAATCCTCTGTGTTGGTTGGAGCTTTAAAGCCATCTGAACAGGCTGGATACGCCACTTTATGATGTCCACAGGATTGGAAACTTTATCTTATTTTCGGTAATTGCTTAAAATGGGATGCTACCCTAAATTTGCTTCATTAAGCAACGTCTAGCTCTTTGACTGACTGATAAAGCAAACCCTGATATCTCATTTCTGTATTTTTTTCCTGCCCACTCTGAGTTCATGAATTTATCCATGCCTCCTCCTTGTCACAATGTCAGAGAAGCAGCTCAAAGCCTAGTGCTCTGAAGGTGACTGTTCAAAGGAATAGCTTGATGCGCAAACTGAAGTTTAGATATATTTTGAAGTCTTCTACCAAAAAGAGACATTAGCTTCTGAATGCCAAAGTATCATCATGGAAAGGTTTTGGAGAAAACTAAGTCTGTTCATGGACTTGTTTTTGAATTATCATATCTATTGTGATTTGTAGTGGTCTGTATCTGTGATAGAGTTGCAAATGGTTTCCCTGACTGGGATTCTTTCACAGGCTTTAGCACTGAGCAGATCTGTGCATTTTTGCATGTTATTCCTTGGTTTTAAGAAATTTGTGTTTTCAGCATTTGAGCCATTAAATGTGGCCACTTCCATAGGGGTGATGTGAAGAGCAGGTGAATTCTTTGTGAAATGCTCTTGACTCAAGTTTTGCTGGGGCATGGGCCTTTGCACAGAATCTGAAGTGGGGCTGGAAGAAACTGGGGAACAGAGGTGGAGGTGCTCAGTGAGACCCAGAGCTCCTTTCTCTGCTGGGGCAGACCTGAACTGCTGTGTCACTGGGGAAGAGAAGGGTTCATCTGGGCCTTTAGTGTTGACACAAGGGAGCTTTGCATTGCTTAACTGCCTTACTTGAGGCAATACTTCACCTTGTGGGGAATGTCTCTGACATGATACCATGATTTTAAACATCTGTTTGGCCTCTGTGGGCTGCATGCGTAGGGATGTTGTCCATTCTTCCTTGGTGTGAAAGGATGTGCAAGCTTGCCACAATCCAGCCTTCTACAGACACCAAACACAGTTGCTGTGCAGCACTTGTGGACAGTATCACAAACCTTAATTTCTGCAAGCTGATGTCAACCAACTCATACCCATAAAACCAGCAAGAATAGATTGCTGTTCTTTAGAATTTTCACTTAATCAATTAAAAAAAACCCCTAAATATCTGCTGTAATTGAGATTTTGGTATTTCTCAGAATAGATAATGTGAGGGGTAAATACTTGTGACAATAGGAATGAGTTATACTGTAAACACCAGCTGAAATTTGCTTTCAATGTTTTTTAGTTTTTTAGAAGGAGCTCCACTCACTGGTAGAGAAAATTTCTAGGCTGTTATTTGTGATGACTCAATCCTGAACTAAAAAAATATCAATTGGAGCAACTACTCCAGAAGAAAATGTGACTACCCTACTGGGAAATTCTGTGTTCAGTGCAGAACGAACTTGTTTCATTACTTATTAAAATCAAAAATATGTAATGGTTTACTAATCTCATGCGTAGAAGCTAGTGTATATATTGGTTTAGAGAAAGTGTATTTAGGGATGAGAAGGGAATAGGACTGGAAGGTCTTCGAAAGAATTTGCTGTTTGGCTCACTACATGTGTGGCTGATATGGCTGACGCACACAGCATGCTTTGGTTTCACTATGACTTAAAAGAAAATTCCATCTTTCACCAAGAAGTGACCAACATCAGTTTTGTTGTTTTTTTTTTTCCTGACCAAGTCAGCACTTCTGCTTCCTCCTTTCCTCTCCACAAAGAGGAAATGTCATAGAATCATAGAATGGTTTTGGTTGGAAAGGGCCTTAAACATCATCTTATTCCAACCCCCTCTGCCATAGGCAGGGACACCTTCCACTACACCAGCTTGCTCAAAGCCCTGTCCAATTTGGCCCTAAACACTTCCAGGGTTGGGGCATTCATAATTTTCTGGGCAACAAGTTCTGGTGCCTCGGCACCCTCACAGTAAAGAATTTCTTTCTAACATTTAATCTGAAGCTCCATCTTCCAATTTAAAATTTTTACTCTCCATCCTATCACTACACTACCTGATAAAGAGTCCTTTTCTGTCTTCCCTTCAGGCCCCGTTGGGTATCAGAAGGTTGCTATAAGGTCTCCCTGGAACATTCTTCCCTAACAGCTAAATAACCACAACTCTCTCCTACAGGAGATGTTCCAGCCCTTGCATCATCTCCGTGATCCTCCTCCGGACCTGTCTTATGCTGGGGACCCCAGAGCTGGACGCAGCACTGCAGGAGGGGTCTCATGAGAGTGGAATAGAAGAGCAGAACCACCTGCTTCAACCTGTTGGCCACACTTTTGATGAAGCCCAGGATGTGGTTGACTTTCTAGGCTGCAAGGCTGCATTGGCACGTCATACCTGGTTTTACATCCACCTAGTGCTGTGCAGCTGCCTGCTGCCTGTGTGCTGGTGGGGCTCTGGGGGGCTTGCTGTTCCAACAGGCACCAGTTACCTCCTCAACGAAAAGTTCACCAGTGATGGTCTGGAGACGCTCCAAATTAAATATTGTAGGCTTATCCATGACAATACCCTTCTGAAAGAGATCATGGTTCATGAATTACTGTGTCGTACATCCAATGCAGGACAAAACCTGCCTAGTTACAGTCATGATGGGGCCGTGTGTGCAGAGATGCCTTGGCTGGCTTTGCAGGATTGGGCGCTGGCCCTGGAGGCACTGTTGTTTCAGCAAGGCACTGCTGGGGTGCTGGTTCTACACTCTGCATGGCTTTCAGATCCCAGCCAGGTATGAGCTGTGTGGATGCCTGGGGCTCTCTTGGCTCAGGGGTCTTCTTTGGCTGCTCCTAACCAAGTAGAGACAGGGCTGTTTCTAGAAACAAGAAATGCTTTGCACGCACATAAAATGGTTACAGTGTCATCCTTGTTACATCACCGGGACTACTCCACTGCCGCTGACTATGAACAAAGTCCCTCTGGCTGCCTCAGTCTGAGACTGGCCAGTTTACCTGCTGCATGGCTGGTGGGTAGGAGGGTGTATGAGCGAGTGGTGTGCCAATATGATGCTATGGTAGTATGGCCCCAGGCTATCTTGTTCTTTCTGGGGGCTCCTGGGCCAGCAACTCTGGCTACATGGCCATACCAGCAATCACAGTCACAAAAATGGTGGAGGTATAAATTATAGAAACAAATTCTATCTGAGGTTGAAATAACTGGGTCATGCTTTGGAGTGTCCAAGTCACAATTTGAATCTGATTGGATTTACTGCCAGTCACAAGAATTGATTCTGGCAGCAATAATCAATATTGCCTCTTAATTCTCTTGAACAGTGTCAACACATTCGTGTCTAAGCGACACATTCCCTGTGTTAATGCATGGCAATTGAAATGCTTCAGTGCTGGGTGAACATACTGAGGGACCTAAATACAGAAATCTGTGTGCTAGCTCAACCATGATGGGAATATTACCTGATTTTAGGTCTGGACTGAAAACACACCCTTCTCAGTGGCAGATGATCTTGTCAGTCCAGCTAGCTCTAGGCAGAGCAGATGCACCGTGTGCAGGCTTGTGTTACCTAGCACATGGTAGGGGGAGAAATTGTGCTTGTACCTTGTGGCCTGGATACATCTGGGAGAGATGGAACCCTTTTAAATGTGGAGCCTCACGTAGCTGTACTGTTTAAACCTGCCTTATCCATGTGTTGTGTGCAAGTTGGTCATAAGGAGCTCACTTGAAGGTCAGGACTGCAAACTCTTCTGGGCAACTATCTCCAGCAGTGCCAGGGTGAGCACACCCGAACAGCTGCACTAGTTTGTCTGTCCTCTCTCCAGGAGTGGCCATGTAAATGGGCACTGGGGTGGAAGGCAGAGCAAGGCACGTGTGCATGTTACTGCTCCCCTCGTGAGGGGGTGTTCACAGTAACTTCCTGAAAGTCACCCAAGAATTTCTGTCATGCACTAGTTCAGGGTTTTTATGATATTATGTGATCATGTGGTTTTACAGTCTTCTCTGCCTGCATGGGGAACTCCCCATGAGTCAGGGTTTTAAGCAGCAGGTAACCTCTATGAACAACGCAATGTTTCGCACTTCCCTTCTCCCTCACCTTGTGTCCCCAACCCTCAGGGCCGGGTTGGCAGTGACAGGAGGCTCAGCTCCTGGCTCTGATGCAGGCTGGCCACGGGCTGTATAAGTGGTTCAGTCACGCCCACTGTTGCAGAGGATGCAGTGCCTTCAGGTGGGCTTTGGGACAGATAAAAGGAAACCTCTGCTCTTAGATGTTGCTGCTGCTCTGCACTATAGATCTGGGACCTCTCTGTGCTAAGTGATGCACAAACAAATGTCCCAGCTTCTGGCATGCTGTAAGCAAAAAGAATTCTGCCACAAACTCAGACAATCCAAACAGACATCTCTACATTCTCTGGCTTTACTAGCAAAGATTTGCCAAGTCACTTATGGAAGTGAAGCAGTTTCCAGAAACTCTGCAAACCTGCTTTGGCAGACATTGTATTAGGCATCTTTGCCAGGAAACTGAAGCAATAACATGATATGGTAAGGGACACTTAACTCCCTTTCAGGGTCAACATAGTGTGAACAAATAGCCAGCTGACACAGAGCTGTATGAAAAGATACACATCAAATAAATGCTTGTGTGTAACGGACGACAGATATTTGTCATAACCTTAAGCATATAACAATATGTAGCTATCTGGACCAGAATAATTGTTAGAAAAACACTTCAACTACATTCTGAGTATTCTCCATTTCAGTCCTGCTGAGAGCCGTATTGTAGCCAAGATATGAATATTTTAAATGATTTAGCTTAACACATAAGCAAAAATCTCAGTTGTAAAATGATATTCTTGTTATTTTCCCCTGTCTCTTCCTGAAGTAAGAGTGAACCTCTTTGTACTGACGATCAGCATTTTGTCAGCTTATAGAGTTTTACATAGCATTCAGTGAAGACTGGAAATTCTGCAGTTAGCTCTTTTTTAAAGGAATAGATTGGTAAATTAAAAGAAAAGCAGAGATGCAGAGCTATATCTGCTTCAACAACTGATGTTGGTAAGTGGGAACAAAAAATCACTTGAAATTTCTCGCACTACTTAATTTGCATTTCTGGGATTTTTAGAATAACCAAATATGCATCTTGTAAGGTGTAACTGAATTCAGTTCATGCAAAGAATGTCAGTATTACAATTTCTTTGGTTTGTGACTTTCAAATTTGCTGTCTTTCTGACAGAAGCATATAAATTTTCACATTAAGATAGACTCTGCTCTCTTCATTGTCTCAATAAAAGGCAGAATCTGACACTTGTGTATTATGATCTTTATACTGATGCACCTTTTGATGCAAAACCATTTTCTTTCCCTACTCAACTGGCAGCTTCCTTTATGTGGTACTGAGTGCTAGACAATGAACCTCAAGTGATTGTAATACTCTCCAGACACTTCAATTATGTCACTTTTCAGATTTCTGATGTGGAACAGGATCATCCAGTCTGCTTGAACAGCCATCCTCCTCCCTTTCACAATATTTAAAAAGTTTTCCTAAAAGGTGAAGTTGTTTCAAGTGCTCTAAATGTTGAACCAAGAATGTCTGGGTAAGTCAAATAGCAGAGATTCCTTATTTATCATGAAGTGAATGAAGTTGTGATGAATTCTTGTGTCATGAACAAACTGGTCATTTTCCCATCACGCTGGAAGTGCCCCAATTTCACAGCATGTACCTCTTGGGGCAGAAGGCATTCAGCATGTGAAAGCTGAATGTCAGTTGTGGTTTTAACTTTTAAAAAAATGTTTTGTGGAAGAGCTGTTGGGTGTACTCTGATATGAAGGAATGATGAGCAGGGGCCAAGAAACATGAAGGTCCTTTGGCTTTATTGCCTGGCTAGGGCATTGTTGTATATTGGGGCTCTCCAGGAGATCTGGGATCTGCCTTCAGGGCAGATGCCATTCATCTGTTAGAAAGTACACCTGCCTGTTGCAGAACTGTGGAAATTGGGCATGCTAGCTTGTTTCTTTGAGAAATGGTGGGGCTGCAGGGAAAGGATGCAGCTTTCCAAAACACGGTGTAAAGTTGAGATCAATGGGCAGTCTGACACTGTGGCACCCAGAGCCGCCAAGGATTGTGGTTCAGTCCCAGCTGCAAGCTGGTGCCTGTGGGGTGGTGGGCAGGATATGGACATCACTCTTGTTCTCATCAGTCTGGCTGAAAGAGTAGGAGCAGCTGTGCTGTTATGTCTCACTCATACTGGTGGGATATCTAGGGAAAGGTCCTGATAATGAGCAGTACCCAGGCTTGGCCCTCTCCTGCCTCATGTCACTTAACCCAGCTCTTCCACCTCATCAAATGCTCAGCTTGTGGAGTAGACTCTGCGCAAAGAGCTCTATCTGAATTCGTATTGTTCATCTTCTAATATGGGTTCACCCCACTTTGTAGAAAGAACAGAGGTTTTTAATTGAAGGAATAGAAAATAATGTGGTGGTTGCATTTCCAAAGGTACGGCAAGCATAGGTTGTGGCACTAGGGCAAAGAGTGTTGCAACTGGTCATTGTTGGTGGCAACACACAATGAGATCCAGCTGGGTTAAAGCTCTGGCTTTTCCACCAAAGCAGATGACTTTTGCCCTTGCATGGTGGGCTAACAGGCTGGGAGCGTTGGGGGCTGCTGTTGGCCAGCTCTCTTTAGCACCTTCCTCCTTGAAATAACCTCTTTTGTTAAGGCACTGGGGGACATAATGAGGAAATGAAACAGGCAAATATATCTTTACTCATCCTCCTGTTGCTGTGAAGGGAATTTGAATACACTTTTGAAATCTGCATTGACACAATTCCCCCGAGTCTGAGGTAATAGGGATCAACTTCTGTTG
Source organism: Dicrurus megarhynchus (assembly GCA_013399195.1). Lineage (NCBI taxonomy): Eukaryota > Metazoa > Chordata > Aves > Passeriformes > Dicruridae > Dicrurus > Dicrurus megarhynchus. The sequence goes on along the minus strand of VXAD01012021.1, from coordinate 648,742 downwards.
TGCCAGGATGTGAGTCTTGAGATCAGCATGGCTGTGAGCCATTGGAAATATTTTAGTTGCTATGAGGAGAGATGAATACCAGGGTTGTATGGCAGGTCGAGCTGAATAAAGGCTCCAGTTAATCTCTGCTCAAGATTTTCAAAGGGAAGTTTTTATCCTCGTGCAAAGTATCCGTACCTGATATGTCTGACCTTGGGTGTTGTGTATTTCTTCTCTAAAACATGTGAGATTTGAAATGCTGCTGATCTGATTTGCTAGGTTTTTTTTCCTGAGAAGAGCTGATGTGCATGTGTACTTCTGCTCTGTTTCAGTGCACCAGTGTGAGAAGTGAAGGCAAGCAAAGCAAGGCCCTGTTGAGGGGTGAAAGAGGGGAGACAAATGTGGGTCTGCCTGGAGTTCAAGTTGCAGCTTCAGACCCTAGAGTGACTTTATTTGGGTAGGTCAAGGTGTGCACCTGGCCTGTCAATCAATGTATCTCAAATGCATTAAAAAATGTAAGATGGAACTCTTCCAACTAGAAATTGTTCTTATAAAAGTGTGGACATACACACAGAGAAACAAAAAGCTTTGGGGGAAAAGTGTTTATCTGCTGGATATCACTGTAAAAACCAGAAGGGCTTAGTCTCTTTCATTTTTATTAAACAAGAAAAAAAAAAAACCAAAAAACCTCACCTCTGTTTAACAGTGTAACAATGTCTTCAGAATTCTTTAGGTTATGGTCTCAGAGCAGAGGGACCCAATTATTGAAAGATTTAGCTTTGCTAGAAGCAGTGAGTGTGGCTCAGCCAGTGGGCTACTGGAGACCTTATCTCTAAAACCACCTGAAAGGAGACTGTAGCCAGGTGGAGGTTGGCCTCTTCTCCCAAGTAACAAATGAAAGAAGGAAAGAGAATGGCCCAAATTTGCACCAGGGAATGTTTAGATTGGATATTAGGAAACATTTCTTGATGAAGAGGGTTGTAATCCACTTGAACAGGCTTTCCAGGGAAGTGGTTGAGTCACCATTCCTAGAGGTATTTAAGAGATGTGTAGATGTGGCAGTTAGGGATATGGTTTAGTGGTGGACTTGGCACTGCTGGGCTAATGGCTGGACTTGATGATGTTTAGCAGTCTTTTCCAACCTAAATGATTCTATTATTCTAGTTTTATGCTCTTTCTGGAGGTTTTCAACATTTAAGGAAAAATTGTGGAAGTGTGTATACATCTGAAAGCTGAAAGCAAGGTCCCATGGAAAGGAGCAAGAATATACCTTGGATGTTCTTGCAAGGCAATTTTGAACTGAGAAACAGTGGTGGGCAGGAGGACTCCGTTTTGGAGGAAAAAACCCATATTCTCTTCTTTCCTGCAATCCAGATCAAAATTTGTAATGACCTGAATGTTCAATAAGACTTATGCTAAATGCAAACCCAAGCAGTGAGGTGGCAATGCATCCTTCTGTGGGATTTCCTTGTATGTACCAGCAGAAAGTTTGAATTGATGCTTGGTATATAAAGCAGAAAGGAGAAACAAGCTGTGGAGGGGGTGAGAGCCACAAGATGGCTAAGTACAGGTTTGCTGAAACTCTGTAGTACTGGAAGAATAAAAAGTGGGGGGGCTTCATGCTCTTCATGGGGTGATCCAAGCAGGCTGCAAAAAGTCTTGATGAAAATTTTTGATGAAAAGGTTGCAGCAAAATGAGAAGTGAAAGGGTGGATATGTGCACACTAAAGAAAACGTAAAAAAATGTGGTTAGAATTAAAAAGAAACCAATCCATATACTTTGGGAATGGAATTTTCTCCGGTTTCCCAGACAATGCTGGCATCATGTGGCCACTTTATTTAGCTTGCCTTGTACTAAAATATTTCTGAAAAATCTTTGCTCTTTGTCAGCATCTTTCTGATGGGGATTCCAATAAAAAAAACCAAACCCTCATGAACACTCAATTCAATGCTCATGGTGTAACTCTTGGGGACGTCCTGTGCAGGGCTAAGAGTTGGGCTTGATGATCTCTCCAACTCAGAACATGCTGTGACTCTGTCACTACTAAACTCAGCTGCTTGCCTTGCCTGGATGTCCTGCGACACTATCTCAATTTTTAGAAGACACAAGAGGACTCTTAAATTGGTCATTTTGGGGTCTTTTACTTTCTGACCACTGATCCTGTTTTTAAAGTGATCAGTCAGCCTCTTCTAACACACAGAAGAGGTTTTTAGCTGTGCTTGGCTTTTGAATCTAAATGAGAGGAAGAAATTGCCATGTGCATGGCAGGCTGTGGTGGGAGTTTTCCCACTGTGGGGATGTTTGTAAGGAGGGGGAGCAGTGTTAGAGGACAGTAGGTTTGCAGGGAGGTAAAGAAACTGAAGCAGCAATTCTTCCTAAACAGAAAGAATGTGGGGTGCAAGAGGAGAGGTGAAGCTCGTTTTGGAAAGACCAGGAAGAGAAGAGATGTTGCAGGGGCCAGGACATACCCACACAAGAAAAAAGGAGTGAGAACAAGGAGGAAAGAGAGCTGCAGCGATGCTTTTCATGTGTTCTCTGTAAAGGAGCAGAATCCTCTTTAAAGATCTTAGAGGAGTCTTCTGTGACTGCTGGGCTATGGAGAAGAAAATGATGCATATAATCCTGAGTTGAGCTGAGTAGTTTAATAAATCAGGCTATATGGGAGTGTTTTTACAGCAATTATACTGGTATTTTTGAGGAATGGAAATCTGAATAGAGACAGCATTTAATAATACCTGAAGTAGAATTCTCTTACACAGACCAGATGCAAAGAGCTTTGCAGAAATGCTCCTGAAGTTCAGGTAAATAATGCTTGGGTAGAGTAGCTTTAATCAATGATACTAACAGCTTATTAACATGCATCTCAAATAACCTGTCAGGACCAGAATCTGATTGGAGGAGTTCCTCTTAGAAGTTCTGTACATCCAGATAAAATGGAAAACTTGGCAAAAAACATAAAGAGGCATAAAACTATTTCTCCCAATCAAGTTTCAGATTGAATAAGAGATGATGCAGCAATATTGAATTTATTATAAGACAGAGCACATGTGTAATTGTACAAAAGTAATGTGTACAGGGGAGTGGTGCATGCTTGTATACATTTCTGTATTTATAAACACTTGCGTATGTATCTATACATATATATATATATATATGCACAGACACACTCCTTTTTGTGAAGCTTTTTTTAAAAAACCTCATACAGTTAAAAAAGAAATGAAAGTATAAATGTAAAATGAATTGTAGAGCTGTTAAAGCTGATAAAACCAAAGAAGTCTCAGTCACAAATAAGTGTCAGGTGTCTGGATGACTGATAGCAGCAAGCAGAAAGTCAGTTACTAGGAAACACATGCCTCATTCTAAAGTATGCAGTACTTGCTCTATAAATGCAGGCATTTGTTTAAATAAATATTGACTATAATTATGGCTCTGTCTTTATGGCTTTTATGAACTTTTTACTATGTGTTTAGGTGACAGGAAATCTTTAATCTGACTTGGCTGAGATTTAATGTTCAGTCTTGTTCATATTGGTTGCTCTTTGTTAAAATATCTAGCTTTGATTCTGTCAAAGCTAGCAGGGAGTAGGATACAAAATTCCATAATCCATTATAATAGAGTTACTTGGGCATCTGCCTTGCATAGTGCAAAATAGATAGTTAAATGTTTTTGTATCTAGGTGAAAATTCAAAGCAGATCACTAAATTCCTTCTCCTTTATCACTTGGAATATAAGTGCAGTTTCCTGGGAAAGTTTTCTTTATCTAGAGTAAGCCTAGGAGAATCAGACCAATTGGACTTAGTACTGCAAATCCATGAATGCAGGCTCTTTGCCTTTCTATGGTAGATTCTTTTCTGGAGCTTCTATCCAAAAGGGAAGATATTTTTATTTCTTTGGCTATACATGATTAAATATAAAAGTAACAAATGCACATACCTATTCTGTGTGAGGTTTGCTTGACCATTTCTTCATAAAGACTGCTTTTTCAGATCTTTCTTAGCTGTATTGATAAAAAGACAGTTAAGGTACTGTGTGTGCTGTTTTATGTGTTCTTTCATTTTAAACAGGAGACTGTCCGCATTGTTAAAAGTTGTTGGGCTGGATGCACATTGAACTCACCAGTATGTAGAGGTTTTACTGTTGGGAGTATGACTTGCTGGAAGCTATTAAAGAAATTTTCCTGAGTGTTTTGAAGGGGTATAAAAGGCTGAAAAGGAAAATGAGCAAGTAAATGTGACTGGGGAAAAGAGAACATGTTCTTCTGCTTAAATGTGGAGCTAGGGAAAAGGTGAGCTTTTTGGTAGATTGTGCTTTCTCTAATTGTAGCTCTGCCTTTTCAGTTCTCCTGGTTTGAAGAATAAGAAATTCATTCCTTAATGTTTGAGAGGCTTTTGCCTAGATCTGTGGGTGAAGGGTGGGATGTGTCATTAACAAAGACCTTAATCATTTTGAGCCACCGTACTCCTGATGTCTGTGTAGCTTTACCAGAGCCATAGAGAACAACCACTGGCATGTGGAAGTGAAGTGCATCTTTACAAGGCAAACAGGTTTACACCTCTTTCTGTCACAGAATGAAACTTTGTCTGTGAAAAAAAAATAATGAGCTGGTTGAGGGTTTTTCCTAAACTGTTAGTTCCCCCTATCACTCTGGTTTCTCAGTGGAGTCAGAGCAAGTAACAGCTAAAGATACCATTAAACATGCTAGCAAGGCATACTTTATGTTCCCCAGAATATTTTCTATGAGTATGCCCTGCAGGAAGGACTGGGATATCACATGCAATGTAAAAGGATGTGTCAGAAATGGACAGTACTAACATGTTTGTTGTAGCTGATTTCAAATCTAAATCTATTTTCAGGGAAAGAAGAAAACATGCTAAATATTTTTTTCTTTTCAGGGGGAGAAAGGAGGAGACCTTATTAGCTGATTCAGATCATGGTTCCCTACCTAGTTTGTTAAAGATTTAAAGCCTTAGAGGGTGTGACTCCACGTATCTTTGGTGACAGAACCTCATATAGGGAAGTTTCAGCCCTAATTTGTGAATGAGAAACATCACAAGAAGTAGAGTACAGACTTGAGTCATCAGCTCAAATGCCCCATGGAAAATTTGACTGAACTGGAAATGACGTCAGATTCCCCATGAACTAAACTACTCTTTCCTTAAACTTCTAGAGAGGTCAGCAGAGGTCTGGTAATGGTAGGAGAGTGAAGTAGCTCTTGCAAAAAACCAACCAAACAATCAAACCAACAACCCCCAACAACAACAACAACAACAAAAACCCAAGCCCAAAGAAATCAGGATTTGTAAGACTGCATTGCTGCAGGAATTGTGGGTTTTACTTTTTGGGGAAGAGTGGATAAAGTGTTAGAAATTCAAGATCAAAGCATTCTTTAAAGATAACTTTGTGGCTATTAAATTCAGGCTGAATAGCCTTACTTTCCTGGGTTGTACCAGTTGCTACCCTGTTCAAGGACAGACAGAGAGGAAGCTAGTGCTTAGTTAAATGGCAGAAGAATGTAACAGCCCTGATTCAATATATGTGAGGATCAGCAGAAGGGAGGATTGCACTTGACTCAGGTTGGCACTGTGCTGCAGAACGCTGCCTGCTCAGAAGGAGACAATGTGTAGTGAGATACTCCCTCAGCTTTGGAATGTGGGAAGTAATGGACTATTGAGGGAACTGTGTGACCTTAAGCAGCATTTAGACAGGCTCTAGGTTTTAGATCTCATGTGTTAGGTAGAGATGCCTGTCCACTTGTTGCACTGCTCCAGAGCAGAAGAGCAAGCAGGTGTTAGGGCTTGGGCCAGCTACTTTCTGGTAGCTCTTCTGGTTCCCTTGCTACCAGTGAGGCCTTGCACAGCCTCAACAGGTGGATCTGGTCTGTGGGATTGGAGGCTGATGGAAAAGCTTGCAGGGCTGCTCTGTAAAAAGCAAAATATGTACCGACCTGAAGGAAAGAGTGTGGGAACTATGCCTCAGTGGTAAGTGAGAATAAGTGAAAACAGGCAATACCACAAAGGGTAGCAGGAGTCTTATGGATCCTGGCTGTGGACTGACTTAGTGCTCTTGAAAAATAATTGGAAGCAGAGTTTAGTATAAAAAACCACCACCCTGGGTTTCTGTTAGAGGCACACAGGATTTTGTCTGCTTAACACATCCTTTCTTTTCTTTTCCCAGCCTTAGCTGTGTTTCTATCTCATTCCCACCCTACAATATATTTAATATTTTTAAACTTTTCTTATGTGTCCTCGCCATGGCATGTGCTCTTTTGAGCAAGTCACCGTGAGCTTTGTAGGCAGTGTTGCTTGTTCCCCACACAATTGCTCTGCTTCAGTGTGGTTTGTGAAACTGAATTTGAGTTTGCTGCTGATGTTCCCTTTCCCCAAATATATATCATAAGATATATCAAAGCTGTCATGGGATTTTTAAACTTAGGAGGTGGAGTGGATAATTGAATATGTGAGACATGGAACTCTTTTAACATCCCTGAAAGAAATCTGGATATTTTGCCTCTCTAACATTTTTCTTTGGTGTGCTTGAGCTGTCTGTAATTGATAATCAACTCAACCCTTCCAACGTTTTTAATGAGAAAAATACCCGTAATCTATAGCAATAGCTTCAATATAGTGTATTTTAGCCTGGTAATAAAAACATTCTACAGTATTTTAATCTAGTATTGTGGAATACTCTTGGGTGTTTTTTTTAAATGAACATAAAGGCTGAATGCTGGAAGATACTCCATGAAAACAAATTGTATTATTAATCAAACCAAAACACAGAATTCTTCATGTAGTGATTTGAAAATGCCCATGACAGTCTTTAATTGAAATGTAACAGAAAATAACAGAATAAGAAACTGTGTACTTGGTGTTTAATTAACTTTACAATGTATGTTCAGAAGCTTGTTAGATGGATCAAAATGCAACTATAGGATGTGAGAGTGTGTTGGCAACATAAGTCCATTGATGTGTTGTCCAATAATAAATTTCAACTTAGATTAATAAGCACCTTCTTAATTAAACAGTCTTACCTTGCTGCCTGCTGAAATGGCTGATGCTAAGTGCCATTTCCATTCATTGTCTCCCATTAACTTCAGCACTTGCTCTTCCTTACGAGCATTATCTGTCACACAAAGAAACAGGTTTTAACAAGGATTTTTCTCTCAGCACCTGTCATGTAGTTGATTTTTTTTTGCATACTCTTATCTAAATCCAGGCTGTGTTTTAGCCTTCTGTGGCTGTGAAAAGGATGCAGAAGATTTAAAGAACTCCCTGGGAGTAGGCACCAGAATTGCGTTGTCCACTTTGTGGTTTTGCTCTGGGTCCTTTTCAAAAAAGCTACAGGAGGACATCTAGACTTCACCAAAAGGTCCAGCTTGTGGACTTGCAGCAGCGATGGATAGTGGATGACTGGGGAGGAATACAAGGACAGGAAAACCTATGATGATACCTTCTGGTTATGGTCTGTCTGAATCACACTGCCATGACTTTGTTCAAGTTGTGGATCTCCATGCAACTAAAAGCTTCTTCCATAACTGGTCAGTGCTTGGGCCCTCAGGGCTTTCTCACCTATGCCCACTGTCCTCTTGGGTTAGCAGATGTGCTCTCCCATTCTACCATCACAGCAGCTCCAACTCTGCAGAGGCCCAGCTCTGCCCCGACACTGCTGTTTTGGTCATGTCCTCACCACTTTAGCACTGGCTGGTGAAGCCCCTGGCTGTCTGGTGTGGTGGGGCCACAGGCTAAATCAAATACGAGTCATTTCTCTGCACCTGACAAAAGACTCTTCCCTCTTTTTTAACTTTATAGCAGGTTGTGTGGGATGGATTATAGTACAGTGTTGGCAGCCCTCTTGTTATCCAGGTAATATAGAATGAGCACAGCCTGGTGAGAAGGGACCTTAAAGTTCATCTCATTCCAACCCCCCGGCCATGGGCAGGGACACCTTCCACTAGACCAGGTTGCTCAAACCCTCATCCAACCTGCCATTGAACGTTTCCAGGGATGGGGTGATGCCTCAGGTTTTAACTTTCATATTTTTCAAATCCTGTACTGCCTAGTGTGTAACTCTGAAGTTCTCTGTGGCCTGTTAGCTGTTGTTCTCTCATGCTGGTTAGACATAACAAGCATCTCTAGGTTTGCTCTTCAAGGACACCAGACCCCAAAATGTGTAAACTAAAAGCCTCTAAAGGGGGAGGAAACTTGGGGTAATTACATCATGAACTGAAGCTATAATTGGAGAATTAACCCTGATATGCAAATGAACCAAACTTATAAAAGTGTGAAGGACTCGTACCCAGGGTCCATCTTGGGTGTAGCCCTTGGCCTGCCCAGGGTGTACCTCTGAAGGCCCTTCAAATAAATACCTACTTTTATTCTCTTATTTTTTTGTCTAGCCTCTGTTTTTAGGTGGCCGTCTCAAGGCATCAGGGGGCTCCTATAACCTCTCTGAGTAACCTGTCCCAGTGCCTCTCCATCCTCACAGTAAAGAATTTCTTCCTCATATCTAATCTAAACCTACTGTGTTTCAGTTTAAAGCTGTTGTCCTATCACTACATGCCCTTGTAAAAAGCTCCGCTCCAGGTGTCTTGTAGGTCCCCTCAGGTACTGAGAGGCTACAGTAAGGTCACCTCAGAGCATGTGCTGGGCTTCAGCATAGGACAAGGGGTAACAGTTTTAAACAAAGGAGGGTTGATTTAGAACAGATGTAAGGAAGAAGTTTTTAAAGTGAGGGTGGTAAAACACTGGAACAGATTGCTCAGAGAGGTGGTAGATGCCCCATTCCTGGAAACATCAAAGGTCAGGTTGGACAGGGCTCTGAGCACCCTGATCTAGTCGAAAAAGTCCCTGCTTACTTCAAGTGGGTTGGATTAGACAGCCTGTAAAGGTCCTTTTCTATGATACCCACAAAAAAGCAAGGAAAGATGGTGAGCAATAATCTTGCTTCTATTCAAGTACCATTTGATATCTCAAGGAGATTTGAGGACCACTTCCCTGCTGCTTTATTCTAGCAGGCCTCCTCTCTAAAAGAAAGAGTGTGGCCTCTAGTGGTCTGTTAATATCAGATACTGAGAGTCAGGGCATTCTGGGCTGCTCATCTGCTGGGGCGTTGGTGTTTCGTGTTAATTAAGATCTGCAAATCTGTGAAAGAAAAAAAACCTGACCACCAGAGAGCTGGGATAAGGAGGTTACTTGCTATCAAGCACCTGCTCAGGTGAGGTCAAACAGCACTGTGGGCATCAGTACTGCACTGAAAGAGCTGCCACTATAACGCGTGTGCAAACTTTAACTGGCGCTGCAACTGGATCTCACTGCCAAAGCATCGGTACTTCTGTTAAATATACAGAAGAAGCTTTCAGTAACTTAAAAGCTGTAGGTTACTGTAATAGATGAGAACATTTAGACAAGGACAAAGTAAATATTAGGTCACAGTATTTGTAATTTATTAATGTTTACTTCTCTAATTTGCAAAGCTCTGTTGTAGGGTCTTTGGCCCACTGTGTATCAGAGATGTTTTCCTATAATCTGTGTGGTAGTTTCTTAGCAGCACACATCCGGTTTGGGTGTCAGACGACGTAGTTTCAACGTCTCCAGTCCATCTCACTTGATCTATAGCAGGTTCCACTGTCCTCCACAAGAGAACTGCAGAAGCAAAACTGCTCACTCTGAGTGTATTAGGAATGGAAGCAAGTCCTAGCTCAACAGGATCCATTCCCCGAAGGACAGATTTAAATGACAAGCAATAACCATGCTACCAAACAGCTTATTTGTTTACCTGCTATCTTTCATTTTAATCCCAAGCAGTATAAGCATCTAGCAGATAAGGTAAATCAAGTGGCATTTCTGTTTTGCTTTTAGTTTCTGGGGGCTTTGTGCTTGGGGAATATGTTTCCCGTCTTTCATAGCATTCTGCCACAAATGTGTTTACATCTGTGTTTGGCCACAACTTTGAGGTGCTTAGATGTCTTCACATTGAAGAAAGTTATTACTAGCACTTGTTAAGTACAAAACATTCTTTGCAGTAAGAAACTTTCACAATTCTGTACTTCTGATCTGTGGTGCTGACTCACAAACATGAGTAAACTGTAAAATTGTGCTTGTGAAAAGTGAGCCTTCCCTGGACATCCATCATGCCCCTGACTCAGATGTTATTTCCCTCTGAGGTATCTGGCCCTGCTTCAGCAGTGACTCAACTGTTTGTGGCACTGAACAGCAGAAATAACAGCCTGGCATACTGAGGAAAGCTGAAACTGGCACTGATTATATATTAATATGCTGCAGCTAGGCAGCTACTTTGTCAGAAGCTGAGTCATGCCTGCAGCTGGCCAGAAAAGTCTGTGGTAATTTGGAATCAGGCATGCTGCAATTCATGCTCCTCCTTTCTCCAACCAGAGCCCTGTGCCATCTCAGTACTTCAGCAGCTGGGGAGAGCCCTTCTTACCCTGCAAGAGAGAGAAACCTAGGAAATGAAATAGAGCTTAACTCCCTTTCTGTCTGCTGCAACTTAACCTGCTTGCAGTGGTCTCTGCTGTGTGATTTGTGCTGAACAACACATCCTGCTAGAGCATTGCAAGCATCATTAGGGTACATTTGAGTTTTCAGAAGTGTGTAACACAGAACCCATAACAGTGTTTCTAAAAATTGGCTCTTGACTATCTGTCTACAAAGGCTTTCTACCAGGTCAGTTGACTTTTTATTGTCAGATATCTTCTGACTTTTTTTTAATCACTTTTTTGTACTTGTCTAATAGGGACATGGATGCTCTCACTGGTGAGGTTAGTCACCCTTGGAGAAAGGTGATGTGAGAATGTTCTGAAAAAGTATACCTTTTGCCTTTCTTTTTCTTTCTGTTTGAGGGCACAGCAAAGACTTCAACAGCTGCCTTCTCTTTAGACAGAATCTCCCTCATCTCTGCTTTTTAAAGCTGAGCCAAAAAAAGGAACTTTTTGGGGTTTGCCTGAAAAATACAGTAGAAACCATCTTAGTCTTAACATCTGAAGACTGTTATTTTTCTTTGTAATGAGATTGGGAAATGGTGATGTCTCAGATAAGCCTGAAAAGATATGGCTGGCAAAAGCTGGCTTGGGTAAAACTGGTAAACTGTAGTTTAGCCACAAAAGTCTTCCCCACCTGATTCCTACAGAGCTTAGGAGGTTGACCGTAAAGAATCATGTTTTCTTCATATGTGGAAAAAGCAACAACGTTTGGAACAAAAAAAGTATTTAAATGGCTGACTAAAAAGTGTCAGTAACTGGCAACCTGGAAAAACTGTCTCCCTGTCTAGCCTTCCTGAGGGAGCTGCTTTTCTTGGTGAATAGACTGTGCTCTCAACACCTTGTGTGTGCAAGTGCATGCTCAGGAGAGGCAGGATGGAGTCAGCTTCATAGGTGCATGTGCAGGATAACACCATCAGTCTGGGGCTAGGAAAAGCATCTGTGCAGGGGAAAGGGTAGGGAAATAGGATAAAAGACAGCAAAGTAGACCTTTGTTTGAGCAGTGTTTTCTAGCATATCTGTTCCTCACAGGCCTAAACTTGATATACAACTTATTTTATAGCAAGAAGCTGCAGTACCTTTGAAGTCCTTTAACTGAAGAAAGTTTTGTCACATTTGCCTTTTCTCTGCTAGCTCAGATCTTGCTTTTTCTCATCAGGTGTTCTAATTTCTATATGAGTGGATGCTTCAGGGAAAGGCAAAGAAATAAAATGAACACCTTAAAATGTAGTACAAGTGTAAAAAGTGTGGAGAGCTATGTGTGAGAAATGCTTCCTTGTCTGCAAGGGTGATCTGCCTGTGCAGTGAAGCACGAAATTTGGTTATCATCTTATTCCAACCTTTATTGTAGCTTGTGGAACTGAAAGCATTATTAATGTAAATAAAATGATTCAGCCTTTCCTAGGTAACATAGTACTCTTTAATTTTCAGAGGCAGAGAGTCCTGCAGATGGGTGCTGTGCATCCAGGCTGGCAATTGTTTTTTGCCCCACAACTTGCTTTCACAGTAGCTGTGGGATAAGGGACTCACAGAAGGTCTTTGTGTTCTGATCCAGTGCAATGTAAAATTGAATGCTTTCAAATACAGTTTTTTTGTTGTGTGCTGGTCTCTTTAAAAACAAAATCCCTTGCGTGCCTGGTCCAAAGCATCCCTATTACCGTGGTAGATCAGGAACACATGGTGTGACTGTCAGTGTGTTTTGGCAGATGCCTCAAGTCCGGGTTGGTCTGTACCCTGGGCTGCCTCTGCTGAGTGCCAGGGGAAATGAGTGAAATCAGAGCTGCAGCCGAGCCAGGCCCTGAAGATGGCAGCAGAAGAGCACCGAAGGCAGAGCCCCGTCTGCTCGGTGCAGCAGCATCCCCAGCTCCGCCTCAGATGGAAAACTTCGGACATTCTCCACTGCGAGGCTGAAGAGTGAGGGCAGTGAATTCAGATATTCAAACCGTGTGCGAAGGTGTTGGAGCTCAATGATTTGCTGACAAAAAATAACACTTTGAAAGAAAGTGAACTGTAAAGAGACAGAAATCCTTAAACACAAAGTACATACTAATGTATTATATGGTGATGTCTTGTCAGTGTGTCCTGTTCTTGTCCTGAGTAAATACGGACAAAGGAACTCAAACAAAGGTGTTGTTTCCCATGCTGGGGTTCTTAACTGTGGTTATGATGAATGCTCTTGTTCCCAGGCTGAGTATTCAGGGATGCTTTTGGCAAAGGGAAACAGGGTACCAATACAGACTGGGAGAAACCTACTTCCAGAGTAGCTCTAACTTCATGTTTAACAATTTCTCCCCTGATACATGAGATCAGAAGCCCTCAGACAGAAAAAGAGGTGAAGTAAGATCATGAATGGTTCTTTGACTGTTGAGTAGCAGGGGCTGTTGCTGCTGGGGCTAAAGGGTGAATTGCAAAAGCTGTAGGACTCTCAATATACCTTGCCCTCATCGTTGCTCTCCCGCATGTGTTACAAGGTGGGAGGCAGGATTCAGCTCTGAATTTCCGTCACTTCCAGGACGAAGTTTCTTCTGGGAAAATCTTCAGCCAGCTGCTGAAGCTAGTTATGATCCTGTTTTGCATGGTTAGCTTATGTGCCAGGATCTAGCTCTGGGTGTCTGTTATGATTATTTATTATTGTGGGTGAATGTAATCATTGTAGCAGGCTGAAGAGGCCATTTACTGTGTATAATAAAGGCTGATTTTATTTGTTGGTATGTTTTACTGTTATTAAAAGCCCTCCCAGCAATGGATCTAGTGTTCTGATATCAATCAAAATAAGACTGCTATGAGAAAAGGCTATTGCCCATGCAACACAGCACTTCTTCAGCAGCATTTTTATTATGTATTTTTATACACATGCAGGTGGTAGTACATAACCTCTGGAATACGTGCAATTAAACAGTGTACTTGCACTCTTTTCAGAAATCGTGCCAATATACCATTGTTGTCTGCAGTCATGTTTCTGGTAGTGGTTTCTCACAATCACCATAATAATTTAAAAAAAGGCAGTGTTCTATATAATGGGGTTTGTTAGGCATATTGAGCAGTAATACACAGCTCAGTGAACTTGTGTGTAGCCAAATAAGTTATGGATGTAGTACTTGCTGGCTTGAAAATGAGCTCAAAATGGAGTTTGCTTTTAGCATAAGGGTCAGCAGGATGGGTGCTTTGCTTTGTGCTTACCACAGTTGACGTCTAGAGCACTAGACAGGCAGCTGGGAGGGTATATTTCCCCCCATATATTTGTTTTAAATAACAAAAAGCTTCATCTGGCCCCTGATATTCTGCAGCACTGTCAAGTCAAAACAGTCAAGTACTTTTAGCCAAATGAAATACGGTGAGTCTCAGTAGTGCCATTGAGTTATTGGTTTCCTGGTCCAAGTTGGTGTGATACTTAAGGCTGTCACAGTACCAGTGTGTAGGAGCAAACAGAGTGGATCCCAGTATAAAAATTCAGCTGTGACATGAGAAATCTAGAGTTTAAACATGTAGGCTTGGCTTGGGTAGAGACTGGAAAAAAGAACCATCTCAGAACAGTACCTGTTGCTTAAAGGATGTTGCCAGATGTCACCTGCAGTCTTTTAGGTTAATCTTGATCTGTTTTGCTTAAAATACTTATGATTTTGAGAGAATGGCTTCTGCAGTGGTGACAGCACTTCTTGGCATGAGAAATATTTGGATTTGTATTTTAGTTCTGATAAAGGATTCCAAAATTTTGTGCTTAAGGTAGCAGATCAGCAGAAAGGACAGAAGGCAGGTGTCATATATGACTTAAAGAAAATTGACTTTTGCATATTAAGCTCTGTCAGATCACCACCAAGGTTCCCAAAGTTTCATGTTTATTAATGTTTTAATTGTTAATTAAATGTTAAAGAGTTAAAAATGTTAAGAGTTAAAAAGGTCACTCCACACTGCCCTGAGCTGACTCCGAGCACCCCTTTGGAGTGGCCATTCTCCCATTTTATAAGGTTTAATGTTCTATAAAGTTTTGGAAAGCTACTATGGGTTTTATCAAGTTCTGAAAGTTTTTAACTGTTGGGTGTTGTAAAATTTTATGTTTCCTTAAATAAGTATTGTTTATAAGAAGAAAAGTTTTATTTAAACTGTATAATTTATGTTTTATTCACTGATGTAACCCTGTAAAATCCAAAGATCAAGTCAGCCCCACTGGACTCTTCTAACCGACAGTTACTAAAAATAGCTCCCCC
>VXAD01012021.1:518964-631315 GCA_013399195.1 Dicrurus megarhynchus | reverse complement strand
GGGGCGGGCAGAGCAGGCGTCCGGGGGCGGGCAGAGCAGGCCTGCGGGGCGGGCAGAGCAGCGGGGGCTGCCGTGAAGGTCACGGGGAGGAAACCTGTGCTGGTGCCCGACAGGGAACCGCTGGAAGAAGTTTCCCGAGGCAGGGATGTGGTACGCTCTGTGTTGACAGGCGTATTCAGTCAGTAAGAGAAGGTTTGCTGATTTCTGACAGCATGTGTGCAGTTATTGTTCACTTTCCAAGCCTTGGAAAGCAGGAGCATGATCTCCTGGTGGTCCTTCNAGGCCTGCGGGGCGGGCAGAGCAGGCGTCCGGGGGCGGGCAGAGCAGGCCTGCGGGGCGGGCAGAGCAGCGGGGGCTGCCGTGAAGGTCACGGGGAGGAAACCTGTGCTGGTGCCCGACAGGGAACCGCTGGAAGAAGTTTCCCGAGGCAGGGATGTGGTACGCTCTGTGTTGACAGGCGTATTCAGTCAGTAAGAGAAGGTTTGCTGATTTCTGACAGCATGTGTGCAGTTATTGTTCACTTTCCAAGCCTTGGAAAGCAGGAGCATGATCTCCTGGTGGTCCTTCCCAGCCCTGCTATTTTTTTTTTTCTTTTTCTTGAAGATCCAAAGTTCATTATGAATGCTAGTCCCATTTTTCCAATTAGCTGTGCAGGCCTCTGAGGATTACATAGCTATCACTCTAGGCACTTGAGCACCTTTTCACACCTTTATGTTTTAGAGTTTTTCTGTCCTCTTTGGAGCAAAATTTTGAAGCATCCCTTAGGTGAATTTGAGAACTTACTCAGTGACAGAGTAAACCTGCCCCATTTACTGGCCACCTCTGCTCTGAATTCTTAATACTGAGTAGTGTAGCACGTGACAACCTCAAGTGCAATGTGACACGGTTAACTTATTGTTCAATATTATGAGAAGATGTAATTTTGTATGACCCCTTTCAAGTCTTATCACCTTCTCTGGGGCTGGGAGCAAATACTCAAGATTTATGTTGTTTTGCTTTGTTAAGTGGTTTTACCTTAGGAAGACCATTTGGGATGTACTCCAGGTCTCTGAAAGCAGGATTCTGCATGGTTGAAAGACCTTTTGGTTTGACTGCAAACTGGTCCCACATTTCAAAGCTATCTGCAGCTGTGTCTTCTCTCTTGTTCCCTGCAAATGAAGGGAAGCATTTTGCTATTAATTCACTTTCAACTATACTTAATATGAATAATAACGATCTCATTAAGGGCTGACAAACCTGTCTATTTTAGAAACTTTATTTTAACATGGGATGATTGGAATTTCCATAGATAAATTAGGTGCTAGCATTGAGTAAGTACAAATTTGTAGATAATTAAAATCAGGATTAGTGAGAGAAGAGGTGAAAAATGGGGGTCAGATGCAAACCATCACAGGTCAGGCACCGTCAGTTTTGCTCTTGCATTTTTGTGCTGTTCAAAAAAAAGTTTTTGATTCTAACAAGTTTCTGATAGTTCGGTGCACTGAGCTACTCATTTCTAAGCAAGGCCTTATCTCAGCAACAGTGATAAATTCTCTCACTTAACTAAAAGTTGCAGACTAAAAGGTTCAACTATATCCTGAGTGTCCTAACCTTATGGAAATGCTCCACAGACACCTAAAATAGGTGCAAGAAGTTCCTTTTAGGTTAGATTTTTTTTATTTTTATTTTTGTAATAGGGGGGTATATTCTTTGAAATTAATTTGGGATTTCCTTATGGACAGTGCTTTAAGTATTAATGTCTGTTTGTTTTGCTCCTTGCCTATCTTATCTTTTGGCAGCCATTTTGTATGGGTGGTAAAATGGGGATTCAGCTTAATGTGCTTTGAAGTGGAGCTGTTATTCTTGGAATAAAGTGAAGTGCTCGAGGTAACATGCAAAATTCATGCGGCTTCATTGTTCAAGGAATGAGATAATCATTTATGAGAAGTGCAGGATATAGAAGTTGTTTCGACCTCTGTCTGATTGCAGTGGTCCCCAGCCTGAGACCTTTCTGTGGTATAGTTAAGAGTAAATGCTGGAAAATGTAAGTTTGCGCACTTCTGATTTGAGCAATAAAGAGCTTTATTTCTCACTGCTGGTGGAGCACCATTCATGCAAGTCTATCCCTTTTTAATGCACCATTATAATGCTACTCCCAGCCTAAAGGTTTTAAAATTTTTAACAGACCTAATCCTTCTTATGGATATTTTTTTTTGTTAACTCAGAAACTATGCAACTTGTAAGTGTTTCAATGGCAATTATTTAGTATCATGCAGAAGTGAAGTCTGGTGTGGGAGACTCTCCTGTAGTTTAATCTAGGGGGTTTGGACTAGTCATCAGAGCCTAGAAGAAATTCTATCTTGTGCTTTGGGTAACACAGCTTCTTAGCATTGCTGAAATTGAACCTAACGTATCACTCTCAGCTGCTGGAACAGCAATAACATAACCTGGAAGTAGCCTTTTAACAGAGGTAGTGATGATAAAAGTAAAGCCAGGTCACAAAATTTCCCAGAAGGTAAAATAGAGGGAGAGGAGTCCTACTGACTAACGCAGGCTGGCTCGGGCACATGGCTTTGGGACCTTGACTCTAGACTGAACTGATATTCTTTGATTACATCATCCACATGCCACCAGTGACTCTTCTGGTAACAGGAGATCAGTGATTTGAAGAGCTATCTTACGTTTTCCTTTTTACTGTTTCCCTTTGTGTTAGGTATCCCAGAAGTGCAGACAGGGGTTTGTTGTAAAAGCATGGTCTTGTTCCTCTGAAGACCTCAGGAGTACAGCTGGAATTTGGCTGTTTGCTGAGGTTTCTTTGGTTATTTTTAGAAATAGGACATCCATCTCCTGAGGTACTGAGGCTTCATCCTGTAGCTTGAAGGGAGTAGGGGGTTCCAACAGAGGGTTCATTAACCCCTAGGGGAGTGAAAAAATGTAACTGCTATCTTTTTTTGTTTGTGATCTCTACAATTTTTATGGTAAAAAGCTCATTTCTGTTCTATTTGAAGAGCTGAACCTTTGCTTTAGTTGTCACTGAAAAAAACCCAATCAATGAACCAACGAAAAAACCCCAAGCAAGCTGTTGCATTCCCCCTTTTGTCCCCACCCAGCCTCCTCAACAACCAAAACCCTAAAAAGGGAAATGCATTTTGCCACTGTGGTAATTTGCAGGTTGAAGATCATTGGAGTGGAGAGGGAAAAAAACCCCATCACCTTCAGGGCTTCTAGCTGCTTGCAATTCATTCATTTTCTTGTAGGAGAAAGTGAAAAGTTTCCCCCCACATGATATAGGGGTGGTAAGCAAAAGTCAATGCTCCACTGCATGTTTCCTAGATGTATCAGTGGCCTGGTTCCTACCTCTTGCAATACTTAAAGATTTTAGCTGAGAATCTTCTCCTACTGTCCTTCAGTTCCCGGTCCATATGTGTAATGTCTACTGTAGCTGGCAAGTTTCTGCCCCTCATGATTACTTGGCTGTTCAAAAGAAGGGAACTGTGGAGTGTTACTGCATGGCAGTTGTGTGGATGTGAGCTGAATTCCACTCCTCCTCCAAAAATCAGGAGCAGAAGCTGGTGAGTAGTAGTTAGCATATACGGAGGGACCTGAAACTTGTCAGAAGCCCTTGAGAGGGGCACCTGGTCAGGGTAGAGCAAGGCAAACAGTTGAAAGTGGGCAGTTGCCATTATCACAGCGCTGTGATAATGGCGACTGCCATTATCCCAATGGCAATTGGGGGTAACTTGTTCCATGGTTGCTCCCCTGAGGATGAGAAGGCTGCAGGGGTGGCAGGAAAGGGTGGAACAACTGCTTGTATGGAAACGGTGATTCAAAGAGGACAGGCTTTTTAGAATGTACACCAATCCCCTCTGCTTCTCACTGATGCTTTGTAGAGGTATTCTGCAGAAGCTGGATTACTTCTGGATTAGCTGTACCTTTACGCCCTTGTGGTGACTTCCATATTTACAACTTCGGTGGAAAATAACTAATTATGAATAGCTATTTTACGTCACTGGAGTTGTTAGAATCATATGTGGATATTGGCCTTTTAAGATGTAGCTGAAATGAAGCCAGGGTACAAACCCAGTAAATTAGCACATACACTTTTCATCCCTTGTTTCCATGTATTGTGCTGTTTACAGCAGTGTGAGAATTAGAAACTAAATGTGTTTCTCTGTGATGGTACCGTTTGCAATAATTTCAGCACAGACAAAGTTTCCTGCAAATAAAGAAGAGGTTGAGTCTTATGAATTTACTACTTTTATTTTAAAATTGCTTCTGCAGTTGTTGTAAGTGCTTGGAAAGCAAGATTAGAACATTATTAGAAACTTGTCCCTCGGGGCACATCTTTTATAGTATTACCACTGGGAAAGAGGTGGTTGGTAGGGAAGCATTTATACTGAAACAGCAAGGTCAGGAAATATTTTGTGAAGTAATACCCTACTGAATGTACAACCTAGTGCCCCTTCACTGTCACAAAGAAATCCTTTGCTAGGCAGAGTGCCATTCATTTCCTAAGTGCCCTCTCACCTCCCTTACTTGTGCACTGGCAGTATTTTTTTCCCTCTAATTATTCTTAAGGCATTAGGCAAAAGAGTCTCTAGCTGAACCTATTCAAACATGGGTGTTCTGGTGAACTGGGATTTACTTTTTGGCTTTTCAGCATTCTCTCCCCTGGCGGTTTATTGTCACATGGCACCCATGGAGAACTTTCTTCATCTCTCTGACAGTCCATACAAAACAGATTTTCTTGTTTTCAGCAGCCCTCCAGCTGTGAAAATCTCTAATAGGCTGTAGGATTAAAGAGGAAAGCAGGGAAAGAGTAGGCTGTGGGGAGGAAAGGAGGTGGTAAGACCTGTCCTTTGGTTTCTAGGATTCTTAACTGAGTTGGTTTTGTAACTTTTTTTGACTGTTGGGGTTATGTTAAATCTACAGAAAAGGCGACTGGGGTCCCACAGAGCTAGTGTCATTTCCTGTGTGTGGATATAAGGATTGGGATCTGTCTTCTTGTCCCAAGTGGTTTTTGTTCTACATCTAAGGAAAATCTTCTGTGTAATATGTGCTGGCTTGCAATGGACAATGTGATCCTCATTCCTCGTTTTCCAGTAAAGCAGTGCATTTTGAGGTGAAAACCTTTCCTGCCAACCTATTTTGGTTTAAATCTATTTCTACATATTATCCTATTTTCTTTCATGAGGGTTGAAAAATCTTTTTGAAGAAATTTTTGATTACTTTGCTCATTTAGTTTACTGAACCTCTGGCCCCAGTCTAGGTGCTGTACAGAAAGAGGTATACCCTCATCACGTTATTTCAAGTCTTCTATCTGTGAGGGAGTGTTTTTTGCATGCCCTTTCTCTTGAAACTTCCTCATACTGAGGTGGTAGAACAGATCAGCACCCCAGAAATCTCAAAAAAGATGTAGAGTAGCTGGGATAGCTCTGGGTTTTTTCCTCCCTCTCCTCAGTGAAAATGTTTGCCAGTTTTAATTATGAGCCCTGGATGTGCATCTTGAGATTTGCAGCATCTGGAGCACGGTGCAATGATTTCTGCTCTGTGAGAGGCATGCAAATAAGTAGTAGCTTAAACTCGCTCTGTATTCTTACTGGTATCTATGTCTCTTCCTCATGCACGCTGCCTCATCAGCCCATACAAATATCTGCCTCCTTGTGTCAGTGTGAAAGACACATTTTCAGACCCCCTTAGCTTTCAAGGCAGAGGGATGGATTCTCTTAGGGGAAAACCTTACATGGCTTCAGTGGTTGACTTCTTGAATTAAATGAGTATTTTCTAATTGGATAAACTCAAGTGAGTCACGCAGCTACATACGATAGGGGAGGGAAGATTGGCACTGAAATGGTTTGTTTATTGCTGATATCCATGGATAATATTCTTCATCGTACCAAGTTTTCACTCCCACTTCCCCATCCTGTCCATCACTTCATATATTGCTGAGGATAGCTCTAAATGGAACAGCTGTGCCATCTGCCTCCAATATTATTTCAGTCCTCACTGTTTTGGGATAAATTTCATAAAGTGTATTGCACATGCAAATGTTTAATTGAACAAATGGGAAGCCTCTCCAGTTAAGAAAGCTTTGCAAATGACAAGTAGTGTCCAATTTCCATTCTAATGGTTACTCAGGGGCTTTAAAATATGTGTGAATTCATCTAGCAGGGGCTGATTGTATATTGGAGGCAGATGGCTTGGTTCTGCAAAGAAGAAATGTAAGTGGCTTTTACTATAAATCTTATTTTTTTTTTGGCAAAGGGTTGACACAATAAAGATGTGGCTATTACTGAGAGTGCTCTTTAATAATTATACTACCTTATGTTTTCCCTCAAGAATATGGTTAACTGACTAGAAAAATCTATTCTGAATTTTTATGTTTAACTATAACAAACAGGTTAGGAACACCCTTTTCTTCCTCTAGGAAAAAGACTGAAGAGTGGGGCAAGTGATTAAGCAGAAGGCAAACACCAGTCCTTGCAGAAACATTGCAGCCTCTGGAAAGGTGTTGAACCTTGTGAAAAATGCAGCCCAGCCACATTCAGTGTCCTTGCCTATCTGAGGACCTTAAGACTAAGTGTAGACCTCACCTTCCCTATAGATTCTCAAATTTTTAAAGCAGTTAGGAAGTGGGCAATCAGAAAATATATGAAATGTTTCTCTTAAAGCTGTGCTGGTGACCTTTGCTTGAAGCTTCAATGTCTTATATGTCTTACTGTTCACAAAAGCTCAGCTGTGAAGCAGAGGATTTCTCTGTCACTTGACTGAGTGGGCAGAGACGAATTGCTGAATGCAATGGAGATGGACATGCCTGTGGGATGAGTAAAAGGGAAAGGTCTTCAGAATTTTGATAGTGCTTGTCTGAATTTGCATTCAATGAATGCATGGAAGTAGGGTGTCTAATGTAGGTTTAGCTGTTGTCTACGTCTTTGAGACACTTATGATACCTTAACGGAATAAAACATGAACAAGTATAAATTTGTCAGTAAAATTTAACTGCACAATAAGGACAGATCTTGCTAGCAGGAGCAGGAAGGGTGGACATCCCAGGTTTGCATAACTGAGGATGTCTGCGTGTTTGCCACAAATTTGGTCAAAGCTGCACAGTCATCACACCTTTCTTCTCAAGGTTTACTGAGCTACACTTCTTCCCTGATATTTTCCCTCCAAAATAAACTCTTATCATTTTGCTTCCTCCTACCTCAGGATTTGGATGTATGTATGGATTTTGTGGATTCTGGTGTTAGGATTGTAAAGATGTTACTTGGATAGTTTTCTGAGCTCTCTGTTTGGAAAGTTGTGACCAACAACCGAGCGCTGGAGTTAATTTTAAATCTATCATAAAAATAAAATTAAATAGGAACAGAGAACTAAATGTACTACCTACCCTGGGGACCAGATCTTGACATTAAATACAAAGAAGACTTGAATTAAATCCTTAAAGTTTCAGTAACTATTGAAAAACCCACAACAAGCATACACAAACTTCAAATAAAAATGATGTGGTAGAAAGTCTGGGCTTATGTGTTTGAATTTGTATGCTAATGAATACTTGCATATGTCTTAAATATTAAAATATGCTTGTCAGGGCTCCTTTTATAAGAACAGGCTGGATTATTGAGTCTTCAAATGGCATTTTTTCATTGTTGCTTGAGACAAGTTGTACTAGAAAAAAGACAGACACAATGAAACCTTGACAGACTCCTTAACTAGCGTAGTTTTGGCAGACACCAAACTAGTGTTCCTAAGCCTTCTCAGTGATTCTTATTCTAACTGTAATAAGCAGGTATTGACTTTGTTGTAATCATCATCAAGATTCATTGACCTGAGAGGTAAATAGTGGTGAGAGCAAAGCCAGGGTCAATACAATCCTCAAGGGACTGTTAATCTCTGTAGACTGAAAAGGAAGTCAGTATTGGTGGTATTACCTGATTCCAGTGTAAAAATTTCTTTTATATGCATACACAAAGGAAAAGAGGAAGGATAATCCAAAAATGTAATGTAGCTATTTCAATGGACCCTGTGTATAGCACTCAGGTCATAAAAGTTGCATATGTATCTAAAAATATTCTCCATGTAATTTTTTCCTGTGGTGCAGTCTGAATTTGAATCAAAAGCAAAGGAAGGCTGTGAGGTAGGGTGAGAAGGAAATGACACTGCCCAAGTGTTTTTTCTACCTGGTGGGCACAACCCTGACAAGTGCTAAATATTGTCTTCTTAATGCAGCAGACTGTTGGAGTTGCTGTCATTGCTCACATCAGAATAACTAAGCGCTTGCTGCTTCCCAGGCTCAAGAGCCACAGTTCTTACAGTAAGGCAGGATCTACCTTAAAGCTGGCTGGAAAACTGGTCTGTGCAGACCAGGTCTTCTGGTCAGTCTTCCTAAACAATTACCTGAATTTTAACTGAACCATGGTTTTGAACACTGCATGTTTTTTTGTGTCATCTTGGTCCCTGCTTGTCCCTCCTGTGGCCTCTATTCAGTTCTTCTTCTCTGATCCATCTCTATCTCAGCATGGGTAAAAATCTCAGAAACTAGCTAACTTGATGAATATTCCATAGTTTTGAATGCCATGCCATTTGAAAACAGTGGTGAGCTTTTGGAGAACTTATGTCCTGGTTTGAGACAAATTCGGAGGAACGTCCAAAATGAACGTCCTCTGATAGAAGACAGGTTTCAGCTGCCTCTCCCCCACCAGGTTCGGGAAAAAATTCCTCGGAGGAAAGTGAAGGAAAAAACCCCTATTTATTTGACAGACCCCATGCACAATGGGAAAAGAATAATGCTAACTAATAAAACCTCTTGCTATGGAGACAACCTGGTAAATTTCCAGAGTCCTTTGTGGGTGTGGCTTTCTCCTCTTCGGAGCTGAGTTGACTTGGGCCCCTCTGGGCCAAGGTGTAAGGTCTCCTGGTGTGTTCTGGTATTGTTGAACAGTACAGAAGAGAAGAAGAAGAAACTGAAGTCCCAGGAAAACAAAGGAGTTTAACTCTCCATTTCTCTCTTCTGAGAAAAGGAGCCAAGAGCTGGGAAAAGCCGGAAGGTGCCTGCCTCCGCTCTGCAGCAGCAGCAGCAGCTATCGCTGTGTCCTCGGAGCACAAACTGCTTTGGAAAGTTCGTCTGGCTTTTTTCTTTGTCTCACACTCAGTTTTACAGACACAGAAAGGCACAGGAATCCTGTCTGGCCATCGAGTGGCGATAGGGGATACAACATTGTAAACTCACCCCAAGACAGCTTATTTTGTACGGGCTCTTGCAATTCATGATTTGTACAGTACAGCAGTAACGTGGCACAAAAGAACCACGGGGTCACAGTGATGCCAAATAACTGCTTTAGGAATGAATGCAGAACATGTAGTCTTGCCATTGTCTTAGGGAGGTCGGTGGTCTGAAGGGTCCTTCTGGGCTTCAGAAACAAAAGAAAAGCCATTTCGAGAGCCTCCTGTAGCATTTTCCCTGCTGTATGTGTCTGAAATGGGATTTGCCTTCAGATGAAGCACCCTGCCAGCCCTGCTGCTGTGGTTCATGAGTCACACTTCTTGATGTGCTTTCTGAGGGAATATTGTCAGCTCCTAAACAGCTAGGTAAAGATGGCTTTTCACTAGAAAACAAAATTGACTGTTCCTGATTCGTGATTTGTTATTCCTCTTGTATGGATATAGCA
The DNA here is from genome assembly GCA_013399195.1 of Dicrurus megarhynchus. Classification (NCBI taxonomy): domain Eukaryota; kingdom Metazoa; phylum Chordata; class Aves; order Passeriformes; family Dicruridae; genus Dicrurus; species Dicrurus megarhynchus. The sequence continues at coordinate 621,668 of VXAD01012021.1, read as the reverse complement.
GCTTAAAATTTCACTCAGTCACTTGCAGAGTGGAAATAAAATTGTATGGCTTGGGAACCTGCTCAAACACACTGGATGATAGGCAGGGAACAGTAAAAGCAAACAAGCTTGCAGGCAAACCCTTAGGGTGTATATCCTTCATATAAATTATTCGGTGAGTAATTTGCAAACAGCAAGGATGTTTGTAGAGAATGGCTGTGGTTCGTGAATGACTCAACAAAGTAAAAATCGATTTCGAAGCACTGGACCATTTACTCTCAAAAAGTAACTGGACTGACTCTTTTCTCTCTTAGGATAGCCTGCAACTTTCAAAATTCACATGTTTTTAGAAATACATAAAACTCCTCTTTTTGCAGTTAGTAGCATCTACTTATCTACCCATCAGCCTACAAACACAGGCTCTGTGATTGCTTTTTGCATAAAAATTTTTAATTCAACTCTTAAATAGGAAATAACACTTAAATAGGAATATAACTTAAATGATGTAGATATAAATGCTTTAAATGTGCTGTATTCAGATATATGTACATATACAACAAAAAATATTGAGGTAATTCTGTAAAATACATTTTTAAAATGTCAATAATAAGAAAGGAAATACTATCTTTTCCACTGTAAATAATCATCTTCAACAAGACTTTCTGTAGGTATAACATCCTAGAAAGAATGTTTTGAAAAGTCAAATTAGCTTTTAAGTTTGGATCTTATTTGGTATTATTTCATGTTTATTGTCGTATAGGATGGAATTAGATCAATAAAACTAGTTTAATATGGTGGTGCTGTGGTTCTAGCCATTTTAAGCTTTGACAGCTCCTGCTGTCCTTTATATCCCACCCCATTGTGTCTCCAGCTACCTGTTTTTCTTCAAGCGAGAACTTCTATCTAGAAAAACTTATTTTGTTGGCTCTTTAAATGTTAGAGCAATATTTTTGTGCAATACCTTGCAAATCATCTGTGTTATACTCCACAAAATGTGAGTCAGACTACTGAGAGGTAGTTTTCCTTGATTGTCTACAAATTAATTTCCTTCTCTGAATGTTCAGCTCCAGACTTCAAGGTAGTTTTCCTGCATGGGAGATTATATTCAACCCAGCCTTCTTCTCAGAAGTTGGCTAGAGCTCACAAAGCCAGACTGTTTTGTCTCTTCAGTGCTGTCCCAACCCAGAGCTTTTCCTAAAATGAAGTGTTGCATCCAATATTGAGAAGTACAAAGAAAGAGGGTGCTGCTAGGTGTATGTTAGAAACAACCATAGATAGATAGAAAACATGAAACAATTGAACATTTTCTGTACAGAATTCATAGAGCTTAAAAACAGGAGCTGCATAATTGTGACAAACTTTGTTTAACCTTGGGTTCCAAGCAGTTTTGTTGAGAAGAGGAAGGGAAAGAGTGATAGTTCTGCAAAATATTGAGGTTTTTGGTGTTGTTTTGGGGGTTTTTTAAAGAGAGGGGATTGCTTTTTTTCACATAGCTCTTTGAAGTAGTTTCCTGACGCTCTGTAGTCATGGGATTATATCCCAAAATGAAGAAAAAAACCCCAAATCCCTGACACATTGTGTCTATTATCATGTATAGGATTTCTATTGTCTGGCATCTCTATTTAATAGTAATAATTATAACCTCTGTTACAATTTCTCCAGAAATGGGGCAATTCCTCTTTCCTGAGGTAGAATTAATTCTATCTTAGGCAAGGAAACCTTGAGCATAATGGTGATCTGCTGAAACACCCACTTTTAGAGAATTCCAACATTAAGGAGGTAGATAAATTACTGGCAAGAAAATACTTAAATAGAATACATTTAAAAGAATTTGATAGAAAATATTTAAAAAGCCTTCTGTAAAAAACTTCCTAGGCAGGAAACTGTACCCCGAGTGCTTATTGCTATGTGTGCATATTGTGGGTACTATAAATTGTGGAATGTATGCCCTCTTAATCTGTCATGAGAATATCGATTTGTCAAAAGTTGATCAGCAGCCCATCACAGATTCATGCATCTACTTTTCGCTGTGGGGTGGTAACACAGTTTTGTTTGAAAGATTCTTGCACAATCCAAGTTTCTTTTTTCCTTAAATACAAATGAGACTGAGATATGTATAACCTGGTAAAAGGGAAGAAATGCTTTTTCTAAAAGCTCAGTATTTCAGTGCAAAGTGTTCATTTATCCCAGGAACTACTTGCTGGAGATGTTGTTGCTGTTAGCACTAAATGGATGTTCCGTTTCCAGGCTCACAGCAATGGAGCTAAAGAATGTTGCACCAGCATGACTCTGTGAGTCAGACACATGGCACTGGACTAACAACTTCACGTGCCCAGCTCAATGGTAATCAGCTTCTACCCTGTGGATCCTCACATTTGTTTTTAAAATACGTACTATCCATTTTATGTAAAGAGCAGATGTGCACTTCCAACATATGGTGCAATCAGAAAAGTCCAGAAGACAGTAGAGTACGCATTGCCCATATTTTATTAGAGTTTGCAGCATACTGATAGCACATAGAGCAACTCTCTCAACTTTTCTGTCTGCTGCTTTGGAATGCCCCATCTCTTTTCTTGCAAATTACAGTTAGAACTTGGTAACAGTTTCACATTACTTCCATTTGCCAGAAACGGTGTTCTTTTCAGTTTTTACCTTCTTGTGTTCTTTGTGATACTATTTCTGCAGCTGTAGATATCTCCCTGCCTGTCTCCAGTCCCTTGTTTTAACTTTTGAAACAATGTAAGATTTTTTTTTTTTTCCTGCATGAAAGCCAGAAATAGTTTTATTCTGTTAAGGTCTCTTGGAAGGAGGGACTTTCCTCACTTCTGAGTTTGCCTAAGGGACTGAGGGCAGGCTGAGTGTGTTGTAGGTCTTGTAAGAGCCCTGTTGTCTGAATTCAGCTTTGTTGTACTTTGGTGGCAACAGTCAGTACCAAAGTGGGTAAGATGTGTTGCCCACATTGCAGGCTGTGTTTATAGTGTGTTAAATCTAATTCTGGATCCTTTAGCCATATAAACCTCCTGTTCTACCTGCAGGCTAAAATGTTATCCAAGTCTTTATTTTTTTTTAGGTTATCCGCATCAGAGGCTGATCAGATTTTTGCCCTTGCTAGCCTGCCTTTGTGGCTTCCTCCTGTGCCCTTCACATTGAGAAAAGCAGTGTAAATTTGTGCTCATCGAAAGGCGACATTCACCTGGGTATGCATTTCTTCCTCTGATCCAAGATCTTGGAATAAGACAAGTCCTCATTAGGACATGGAGATTGGAGAAGGTTTTCACTGCAGAACTCTCTCATTGTTCAATCAAACAAAGTGGCCAGAAGTCAAAAAAAAGCTTAGTTAGGGTTGAAAAGTAATCCTTGTTTCTGTGGAGTTTTGAGTATGCCTTGTATCTGTTCTGCACAGATACTGAGCACTCCAAATACTGTTGGCAAATGATGTAACTTCCAATGCTGTCTGATCAGAAAGCGTCTGAATAATGACCCTGTAAACACATGGAAACACTGAGTGAAAAGATTATTTGCACAGTCTCACATGTGGGCATTGCCAAATGATGGGGTTAAATGAAAATAACTGGCAGCTGCATGCAGAGCTGTTTCCTCATCATAAACATATGGACAGAGTTCCAGAGGAGAATAGAATAGTTTGTCAGGGTTTGAGATGACTTTGCTGGTTTCCACTTGGGAGAGTGGATCTGGGTGGGCTTCTCTGCCCTTCTTCTACTTTGTTCCCATTTGCCTCAGAGGGTTAAGCTGAGGGGACCAGAGAATCGGTGTACCACAACTTGTTGCTCTCTTGGTGTGACTGTAGGAGGTGGCAGAGATAAGATCCCCTGCAAAGCTCCTTCTGCAATGCCTGTGCCCTGCTGTCCGTTCTCTGCGTGCCTCTGAACCTGGCTCTTGCAAGCACTACCTTGTTGTGACAGACTGATGAACAACCAGAAGGGTAACCCGTGGGCAAAGGCTGGTAACTAAACTCCTACCCCGCGGCTTCTGCTCATACAAGATGGGAACTGGAGGAATAATAGCAGAGACGCCGGGCTCTTGTGAGTCCCCCACCCCCCAACTTACGCATTGTCTCTGAAACACTGAAAAGGGATTTCTGGGGCCTTGTATGAAACATGATTTCCCTCCTGTCCATTACCCAGGTACTGCTATTATATGTGTATCAATTTTCATCTTTCTTTCTCTTTTTGTAAACCCCCTTTTATCATTGGCATTTCTGCCTGTCTCATCTTATAGGTGTGTGGTGGGAACCAACCAGCCTTTTGTTTTCTGCAGATGGAAGGAATATGACACCAATGTACTTTTCTGGTATGTTACCAAAATTAACATATTTCCTTCTCTGCCTCTTCCTCAGCGTTAGAAGAGTAATGGGAGTGATTTGCCTTGGTTCTTTAAATCTGTGGCAGGAGGCATCAGGGAGAAGTATATAACTGCATGTTCTGCAATGGCACAAAGCTGAGAGAAAAGCTTCAAGGGTAATGTTCTGTCCTTAATCTAATAATGTTCCTTGTTCAGTATTAGTAGAAAATGACTCTTTCTGCATTCCTTCATATTGCTCTGTAATAAACAACAGCATAATACTGAAAATATGAAGTAATTTAATAAGTTCAGGTTTTGTTACAGATAATGGATAACTATGCACAGGAGTATAGTAAGTCTTGAATGACAGTTTTATTTGATTACCAAGCCTGAATGCAATGTTCCACGGCACTGCTTTGCTGTAACTCTGTGTCATGCTGTAGGAAGTCTGATTGCCCTCAAATCCCACTGAGCAGTACTAATTCTGTGGCCTCCTGTCTCATCAAAGCTGACAGACTATGCCCCAGCAGTGCTTGGGTGGAACCTCTGGAGAAGATTTATGTGTGATAGGGAGAAGTCCTGGTGACTCAAACCCATCATCCCCGCTTAGTCCAAACAGAACCAAAGTCTCTAAGATAGTGCTAAGGATGTTAAGTTTTGGTGCAGTTTCCATTTTCAGGTGTGATATACTGCTCAGACTCATGCCAAATATTGAGCCATTAAAATAGCTTGTGTGGTTTCACTTCTTTTCTTTCTTTTCTTTTTTTTTTTTTAATTAAATTAAGGTTTTTATCAGGTATTCTCACATTGTCCCTTGGCTGCGTTTTAATGATCAGTGTAATGTTTTCTAATGGAGTAGAAAGATGGCAAAGTGCTTTGCTGTATTAAATACATCTTTCTGTTAGAAAGTCACAATTATGAAATAATTATTTCTCAGACACTGATAGGCAGATGGAATATGTTTCTTCCTTCTCTTGTGCCCATTTTTTTCATTCAGCCTCTTACCACTGTGCTACTTTGGCGGGGTGACTTTGAGCAAAACAAGATGACATTTGCCAGCTTTCTAACGAAACACTGACACTGTCCTTTAATCCTGCCCTGAGAGAAGTCATGGTATTTTTCTTTTGCTTGATAGGAGGCAGCCAAGTGTTGTGACATTTTGTGATGTGCAGGAGCTGGGGATGAGATTTTGTCCTTAGGCACTGAATTAGTTAACTGGTACATTTGTTTTGCACTCAATAAAGTTCAGTCCTGGTTTACTGAACACCCAAGACCTATGTGTCCAGTTTGTTTTATTCCTCACAGGCACACCCTGTGGGTGTGGAAGGGGCTGCACTTCAGATAGGTTGCTGTTTTCATTGTGGAGATTGCCAGTTTTAACAAAGATTGTGTTGCATGTAGTTACTTCGTTGGGTTTGTTTGCAATTTGCTGGTTTTAATTTTTGGGTGTTTTGGTAAGGTGCTTTTTTTTTTTTTTTTTGATTCCTACATTTACACCTATTTTAAGGAGGTATAAAATTAAATGGGTTTCAAATTATGTTTTTTGATTTTGTTTTCCTTTTTGTACCTCCTTGACAGAGATCCCGGGACAGGAGGAACTCTTTCTCAATTAAATGATAAATTACTGGAGTGCTCTGTGCTAAAGGTTGAAGCTATATAATACTACTTTGCTGGGACACCACAAGGACAAAGAGCTTGCTCTTTGCTAGCGAGAGAGATTTGAGATTGGAGAGGTCATTTGGATATGCTCCCAGTACCACTGTTAAGTCTGAAGACTGCAGTAAAAACAGCATTGCATCAGCATCAAGTCTTTCAAAGTGTGCTGTAAATGGTCGAAATAGGGACTTCTCTGTATCCCAACCAGTGGATATAATTTATTTTGACTTTCAAAAGGCTTTTGTTTAACAGATTCATAGAAGATGGCTGAGAATTCTTGGGTGAAGTGTGAGAGGAGGGGGCCCTTTGAGAGAAGGAACAAAGGCTGAGAATAAATAGCTAATTCTCAGTGTAGAGAGAGGTTAATAGTGAGGCACACCAGCTAAGATCTTGAAAGGAGTACTGGTAGAGTGAGGGAGATCAGAGAAGCTCTTTTAAAGAGTCCATCACCTACTCTTTAACATCTCATTCACCACTGAAGCTAACTTACACATCTAAGGAAACTTCTTTTGTCTTCCTAATTAGACTGAATGTTAAAAAGCAGCTGGAACTTCTGCAGCTAAACTGAGGCCAAGTATATGAATATTGAGGTGTTAGGGCCCTATGAAGGCAGTATAAATATAGTGTGATGAGGGCACATGTAAGGCAGAGCTCCCGCCTTCTCTCTACACTTGCGAAGAGAATGCAAGTTTGCGGGATTTGACTCATGTTTTATAATTCTAGACAAGGCACTTAAATAGGGAAAAATCAGCTGAACTTTTTATTTCTCCTTGAAGAAGGTATTTCTATATTGTTAGGCCCAGTAACATCTCTTGACAGAGACCAGCTGTTATGTTTTGTGTTTTACTAGTTGGTTTATTTAGATCACATTGGTGCATCGAGCAGACAGTGAGGGGACCAGTAATATGCAGCATGTGGATACAGAACTCAGATGAGAGTTTTGCTCTAAGGAGCTGTAAGTCAACCTGAAAAAAGGACAAGCGTCACCTTTTTTAATCCACTGCTATGGATTTCTCTAATGTGGCTCTTTTTATACATAATGAGGCTCATTTTTGCAGAATGCCATGTTTGGATTATGCATGTCATGTGTTTGGGGAGAGGAGATAAGGACTGAAATGAAGTAAGGAATAGAACCTGATTTACTTCTGGTCCCATTACATTTGAATGATACTTATTAAATCAAGTATTTGGCCCCAATTCACATGGCTGAATGAGCCTGTGTACTAAGGCTCTGTGCTTTATATACCTTAATGTCCTTATTTGCAACTAGCTATTAATGTATTACAGTTCAGTAAATAACACACAATCAGTGATTTATCCTGCAAATAGAATCTTGTTTTTCTGCTTTGGAAAATCCGTGAGCAGTGCAGTCATCTTGGCACCAAAAACTGTTTAAGTGTAACACTTGCTTTTTGCAAATAAGCACCTTAAATACTTTTTTTCCACCTTATCTTCTAGTGTGATTCAGTGACATAAACATATTGGAAAATGAATGCAAAAGAGGTCCATGTGGTCAAAGGATGTCTTCTGCATATTTTGAGACTTAAATATATATATGTATTAAAATTTTGTGTGTAGTATTCACTCAGATTTTTACTCCTTGTTCTTTTACTCAGGGGAGTTGCTGAAGTTATTGCATGTCTGCGAGGTGTTTGGTAATTTGCTGCCTCAATTAAAAAAATACTTTGGGAATGGCATATTTTTATCTAATCTGTATATTTAGGGTCAGAAAGTGTATCCAGAATGCAGCCAATTAGAGATTGTCATGATGACGTAATGGCCATTGGTTGCCTGGGGAGAAAGTGGGTGGAGGCGACAGAGCACTGCAGGTACTCCACTCTATTGCCTGCATTTCATCACGGCTTTTAATCAACTCTCGCTCCCCCCTTTTTCTCTCAGACCATCAAACTGATTTTGGGAAAAAAGTGTTAAACCAGGAAGAGAAATCCATTCTTTGTTCTTGAAAGGGTGACAGTGAGCACAGACATGATTCGCTGTACAAGTGCAGGTAGAATTTCTCTAACACGGACAGATTTGTCTATAGTTAATATGATGGGGATAGGTCATGGCTAAATTGTGTCCATTTCACTTCAAGGGATTAAACTGTGCCCACTGAAACAAAGTGCACGGCTTGCCCAGAGGAGGCAGGATATGGCCCTGTGTGATGGAGGAGCTGGTATTGCATGTAAGAATGTCAAGCAGAAAGCCACTGGAGCTTTAAGTGGTTTTTTTTCAGCTGGATTTAATGAGTTAAGTCCTGTGTCTAGGACCTGCTTAATGGACTCCTTTTCCTCCTTTGGGTGTTGGGTGTGTAAGGTAGATGTGTAATAGGTACAAACAGCACTCATAGAAAGGTAAAGACAGCAGGCTTTTATTTATTTAAGTCCATCTTTAAGCAATGGGTGAAAGCATCCATAAGCATGGAGAGTAAAATGAAGATATTCAACAAATACTGTCTTTGTAATTAAGGGACAGGCTGAATTTTAGCTTAATTGTTAAATTTCCTTATTTCCTATGTGGCTTCAAGTCACCTTCTGTTACTTTCCCTTGGTTCTGTTGCATATAGATACAGTGTCTTATGCTGGAATGGCTGAGAGGAGTCTGCTAGGACCATCTGATCTGTATTATAGAGAGCTGACACACATCAGAATACTAAGTTGTGTCTTTGGTGCCAGTAATCTACACAACCCAACAGGCTGTGACTGCATTAAATTGCTGTGATTTTTGACAGAAGAGACCTTGTTTGCATAAATCCCTTGAATACCGATGGGAGTGTGATTACAGCTTTAACAATGGGAGAGGTTGAATACAAATTTGGGAGGGCCAGAAAGTGTTTAGTATCTCTTATTGTTTTCATCAGAATTCTAAATCTTATTCATGCTGATGACTCTGATCTTTATATCAGTGCACAAAAAGAGAAGAACAGAGGAGCAGAAAGACACTTCTCTTTTGACTGAAACACTGATTTTGTTATCGTGTTACCAATGAGGGTCCATTTGGGATATTATTGAAGCACAGAGATCAGTGCTGGCCTTTTGTAAGAGCCCTTAAATGTTTGGAATACATTTGCCCTTGAGGGAGATAACCTACTGCAAAAAAGTTAGACGCTGGCAGAGCAGTTCTGCCTTAAGCTTAAAGCTACCTGCATTCTTTCACAGCCCTCTATACTTAATAGCTGGGTTCTGTTTTCTATGTCAGGTTTTGTTCATGAAACAAATTGGCAATTAGCCACTGGCTGAGGCAACAAAGCGTATTTGTTTGGGATAAATGTGGTGATCGGGATGTGTCTTGCTATTTGGTTTCTTTTGAGATCAAAAATACCAGGCATGTGGGGTTTTTGACCAAGTAAGTTAAACAGACTGCTTATTATACTTAGAATACACATTCAATTTTATTTTCTATGCCCCTTATTGCCTCTTGTTGCTTCAGGGTGGTAGGGATGCCTTCCAGACAGACCTGGACAAACCTGAGAAGTGGGCCCATAAGAGCCTTATGAGGTTCAACAAGACCAATTGCCAGGTGCTGCATCTGGGTCGGGGCAATCTCTGCCATGAGCACAGACTGGGAAAAGAATTGGGAGCAGCCCTGTGGAGAAGGACTAGGGTGTTTTCATGGATAAAATGCTGGACATGAGCCAACACTGTGTGCTCATAGCCTAGAAAGTGAACCACATCCTGGGCAGCATCAAAAGCAAAGTGGCCAGCAAGTGTAGGAAGGTGATGCTCCACCTCTACTCCGTCATTGTGAGACCTCACCTGGAGAACTGCACCCAGCTCTGGGGTCCTCAGCACAAGAGAGGTGTGTACCTGTTGGAGTGAGTCCAAAGGAGGGCTGGATGATCAGAGGGGTGGAGCACCTCTCCTATGAAGAGAAACAGAGTTGGGATTGCTCAGTCTGGAGAAGAGGTGGCTCCAAGAAGATACCATTGTGGCCTTCCAGTACCTGGAGAGTGCTTTATAAAAAAGAGGGAGAAGAACTTTTTATATGTGCAGATAGGGATAGGTCANCGGGCTCGGACCCCGTTAACCTGCAGGCCGGGCTGGGAACAGCCAGGCTGGCAGAGATTTTAACAAAGGGGAAATAATTTTAAATCTAAGGAGGAGAAATTTAGACTAGATGTTAGGAAGAAGTTCTTTAATCAGATGGTCATGAGGCACTGGCACAAGCTGCCCAAGGAACTTTTCCATGCACCATACAGGTAGAGGATTTAGATGCCCTTTTCTAGTTCTGATCTTTGTTTGCTTCAAGTTGTTTAAGAACAGTCCTGACTCTCCAGAATGTTCTGTATGCAAAATTACTCTCCATATAGGCAATGTAATGGCATACTTAATCGTATGTTGTACTGACATAGGTTTTTTCCATGGACTTCCACAAATGGACGGGGTCTATTTCTGTCTTTTTTTCCTGCTTATCTTCCTTCTCCACCTTTCCAACCTAGAAGAGCTGCCAACAAAGGACATTTCTTCTTAAAGGAATAAGATCTGAGTAATTAGAATAACCTTTTTAAGGATTTCCATGGGTCATTAAATAGCACTGTAGAGAAAATAGAAATATAAATAGCATTATTGGTTTATGCTTTTATCAATACATAGTGCCTTGGGAGTGAACACTTTACTTTAGGTCATAAGTTTTGACAATCCCAAAGAAACAGTTGTTAAATGAATGCTCCTAATCAATAATGCAGGGTTTCTAGGAATACTTATTTATTTTAGTTACCTTTTTTTGTGCCAAGTGGATGGACTGCCATAGGTAGCAGCAAAAACAGCTCATGTACTGCAAAGGAGATACAAATTTTATTGATCTTATCCAGTTCCTCCAGTAAATGTGCTGCTCTGAACCTTCGTATTTTTTTCTTCAGCACTGCTGTCAATCCCATAAATGCTACCAGGGGAGCACAAGCACAGGAACAAGAATACTTGCAATGTCAATTGTCAGTCTAGCAGCAGGGTGCAGTTGTGTTACTTTGTCCAGTGTTATTTTTGTCATGACACTGACAAAGATGGATACTTCAGCAGTGCTGCCATGGGTTCCAGTTGATGCAGATGTGCCTAAATGAGTATGGGCAGTGGAAAGGGTTGGAGTGTGGGTGTGTGTCATGCATGTGTGTAGTGGTGACTGAAGGTCATAGGAGGGGGGGAACTGAGGAGAAAAGCCCTGCATTTACCTGTCTTCCCAGTTCCTTAGTACCAAAATCCTGTTGTCTTTAAGTGCCCTTGCAGCTGTGGAAGAAGTTGGACTGCAGCACTGTGCCATGACCACTCTGTGTGGTTGAATAGGTTACATGACAGCAGTTTGACACAACAGCAGTTCCCCTCACTGGTCACAGGAAAATGATAGAATGCTGTCCAAATATTTCAGTGTATTAGTCCAAGACCACTGTAAGAGTTGTTCTGTGTGATAATTCAAATCAGAATTATCTTTAAAACTTGTGTTATTCTTCTTTTTTGCTTTCCAAATAGATTGATGTTTCTAACTAAGGAAGTGTTGGTGTCCTCTGTTGTATTTAAAAAAAGAAGTAAAAAAAGATTAGGAATATTGAAGTAACTCAATGTCTTCCTGCTCAGTTAGTTCTGTCTTTTCTCGGATTACTTCAAAATTAAGATGATGCTGTTTCTAAACTACTTTATGCTTTACTGGAGTTACTAAAACTGGAGTTTTAGTGACATTCAAGCTGAAAACCAGCTATTTACAAGCTCCTAGTTTTAACTTTCTTGCTATACAATGACATGGCTAAAGTGGAAACATCTGGAGTTCATTCTGATTCCCAGTAGACCACTTTTGACCTAAAATACTGTCACCTATTTCATATTTTGGCTCTTGTCTGGGGCTCTCTAAGCAATTATTCAGGAACCACTTAAAGGAAGTCAGTGAAAACTTGCCACACTCCTTTAGAATCATATGTTGGCTTGAGTAGCACTCATTTGTGAAGGGAATTCTCCTCCTTTTCACGTTTTATTTGCTTTCGTAGGAATTAGAGCCATGCATACCCTGTGAAGCCGAGATCCTAACACGAAGAAAGAAATGAAGGCCCCATGACCAGCATTCATTCCTCTCTCATCTTCTTCCATCTTCATAATTTGCAACATAACACCTTCCATGCATCTGATTAATACCCAGATTTTGAAAGTTGAATCTTGAAGATTTTTAGTTCTTTACCTAGCAAAAAAAAAAAATATTCAGAGTAAATGAAGCATCTTGAAATTCTAAAACCATGCTCTTGGTAGCCAAAAGTAGCCAAATGATGGGCATCAATATTTAGCTTGCTAGGGGAGACTGATGTTGTCTGTAGGCAGAATGTAATTAGTGATTAATGTATTTTTTTTGTGTGCAGGGATTGGGACTTCCTGAACATGTGGAGGTTAATCCTGGGAGATGTTGAAATAAATAAACAAAAAAGAGCGTACAATCATCACCACTGGTTCAGGGAATGAATGGGACAAATGATGTGCTGGATTCTTTCAAATTTGGACTGGTTGATTATTACATTTAATGGCATACTTGTTTCACCTTGCTACTAGGTTTTATGGAACAATACTTTTAATACAGAATGAGTATATAGCAGACATTCTGTGACTTGAATTCGTCCAGCTTTGATTTGAAATGTTGCTTGTATAAGCCCCTGTTGATAGGCATGAAAGCAGATATTTATTTTCCAAATGTTTGATGAAATCAATGGACATGAGGACTGTGCTTCAGGCCAAAACTTGACCATCACATCCAAGCCAAGTGTGAAGCATGAGTGTGGCTTGAAAATCAGCAGTGGAGAGAAAACATAGTTGGGGGTTTGCCTTGCAGGGTCCCTGCTGCTTTAGAGTGTTTCTCATTTATTTGTTTTTTGTTTTCCATGTGAGAGCTTGCAGAGGGGCCCATCTTGCCAATTTCTTGACAGGGCTTTTCCTGGTGCCTCTGTGGATTGAAGGTATGCTCTGGCCCAATTCCCATTAGCTAATGGGAAAGAAGACACTGCTGTCTGTGGGTCTCAGCCCTGGTGGTTCAGGTTCTGAGTTCCTGCTTGAACCCAGTAGTTACCTTCCCAGTTGTGTCTCTGGGTCTAGAATCTCCCCATGGAAGCAGTGTGCTGTCTGCATCTGCTTTGGCTTGCACTCATCTTGCACTGAATTGCATGAGGCCAGCAGGGAGAGTGGGAGAGCTGTGAAAACCTGCTTAGGGAGAAGCTTTGGGAAGGAAATATTGTCCTCTCTTTGCAGGCATCTTGAAAAGCCTTGGGAGCGACCTTATGAATGTTGGCTTTGTCTCCTGTGTTTAGGAGTAGGAAAAAGGAGGGGAAGGAAGCTGTCCTTTGACTGTTGGAGGGGAAATGCTCCTTATGAATAATGAAACACCGAGCACTTAGGTGAGGTGTGACATGAACACGCTTATCTGCCTATCTTGCAGGCAAACAGCATTGTGGATTTTTGTTTTACTCCTAAAGAAAAAAGGGGGAAAAAGACCTGTAAAGGTGCAAATACTGTAATACAGCCTTCACTGCTTGCAGCAAGTAGTTATGACTACAGACACTTCAGGTTACAAAAAGGCTGTGTCATTTCTTGCTGGCATGTGGCACAGCTATCATTTCTCTGCTTGGATAGGGCTGTCTCATCAATCAGTGCTTGTGCTGCTTGTCCAGGCTGGGAAAAACATATTGTAATAATGACAATAATAGTAGCAATCAAAATAAAAGGGCTGCTAGAAGAGCATGATGGGCCCTCCCATTGAGAATGCATTGTAAACATATTGACAAATGGAAATGTACTTCAGTCCATTTAGTGCTCTGTTTCCCTGAATACATTTTGATGATATAGGATTGCCATGTCTTGTGTGGGGTGGGCAGTTGCTTCATGTTCTGTTCCATTTATGTGTGCTGTAATTATGAAGTGGGAATGGAATTTCACCTGGGGTATGAATCTTCTGCTCAGTGCAGCCGAATGCACACATGCTTGTTTTCACAGCACCAGCAAACAACTACATTAAAGAGTGTTAAGGCTGTGATATAAGTGTGGAGAGGAAGAGATGAGGAGTGAATCTCCAACCCAGTGATGTGGGGTTTAAAGGAATGTCAGGCTACTGAACCACACTCATCTGCTACTCAGCAGAAGTTTAATACTTGGGGCTATGTTTCTGTGCTTATTTCACTACTTGAATGGATTTTCCCAGGTATTTGGAATCCTATGTCAGCTGCTATGGGTGGGCTGGTGCTTCTCTGGAGAGTCTATGCTTTCTTTTTCTTTGAAATAAGAAAAAGCAAGTACCCTTAAGAAATGGCAAGGGTGTGTGAGCAGTGGCTGCCATGCATAAGAAACACGTGTAAATTTATTCATATAAGCTTGCACTTGATATGCATTTACATATACATAGCTATATACAGCTAATCAATTTTTATAGCTATATACAGCTAATCAATTTATGTAATTGGCTATTTTCAACCATATGTTTGTATGTAAAGAAATACATGCTCTTTATTGACCACAGTTTAGGTTTTTTCAATAGATTGTATTGTGAAAAGAACCTGGGTATGAAGAACTTGGCCATCAAAATAGCTGCTTGAAAATGTGGTGATTCTTATCCAAGAAATTTAAATTGAAAATAATAGTATCCTTCTAGTTAATGCAGCTGTCAGAATTCTGTCTGGAGTTGCTGCTGTTCATTGCACATGCGGTATTGTGTGTACAACTCTAATGGTGTTTGGAAGATCCTGTTTTAATAAAATTGAATTAAATATCTGCCTTCTCTTGTGAGGCTACTAGTGCAAATTGCTGTATTTCTATCATATGGAAGTCTTTTAAGTACAATTTTACAAATGGAAAAATAGTATAGCATTGTAAATTAGGCATATTTTGACAACTGCTTTTGGGTTTACAGAATTAATTTTGGGGCTTGGCAGGGCTTTTCTTTGCATTTTGTAAGCTTATCTTTTTCATGTATTCTGCCTGCTTGAGAGCACAGTTGTTCCTAGAAGTTAATGGAATTTAAACAAGAACAAATGGAGTAAGATTTTTCTTGTTAATTTTCCCTATTCTATTTCTAGATAAAGTGTATCAAAATTCAGGGTATTCGTAATATATTTAGGTTATCTGAGCCTCAAATGTCTTGGTATTTTATAATGAAGTACAATTTTTTTTAATCAGGTTTTTTCATCTTGTCTTTTTGATCTCTAAGAACATGAATTTTACTTTCCTTTTGTAATTATTTCCTTTTTTTGTGTGTGTCTGAACACTTATCTCTTCCATAGAGCTGGTGCCTGAAAAAGATTTTGAATAAGTGAGTGCTGCTAGATCCAGCAGACAATGTTCTCTTGCAGTAAAGACCAATCAGTTTTATAATCAGTTTGTCAGCTGTTGAAAATGCGATTCTGTGGTTTACAGAGTAAATTTAAATAAGGCTATACATTAAATTCTCCTATAATGCTTCTGAATTAGTGTCATATTCTAGGGGCAGAAGCAAAAACTGTAGGGAGACATTCCTGCTTAAGCCTTTCCCTTTCACAAAGGAAAGCTGTTCCGAACAGAAGTCGTACTTATTACTAGAGTTACTTAGACTAACTTTTGCCTTGAAATAAAAAAAATTTCTCCCACTGCTTTACATAGTATGCTCCCATCTCCATCTTTATTGATGCCAACTGATTTTATTTATTTTGGTTTTTCTGGGGGCCAGTGTCACGGTCAGTCCCTTCAAAATAGAGAGATTTCCTCCGATCAAATGTGCTGTGTTCTACCATTTGTGTCTTTGGCCACACTCAGCTTCTCTGCTGATTTGGAACTTAAACCAGAGAAATAATTAACCACTAATGAGGTATGACTAAGTGTTGTGTGCCTTACCCCACTAATAATGTACGACTAAGCATTGTGTGTTCGTTGTTCATCTAATTACAAATTTGATTTTGATCATTGAAGTATTTGTTTGAATATTTTACTGTTTGGCATAGCAACAAAGCTATCTAGTTCTCAAAGCTGATTGTGGAAGATTGTATGAAAGTAATGACATTTGTTTCTGTGCTTGTGCCATTTATGTAAGGTGAATAAATTCCTGAATGCTATAGGGAATGCATAGATCAAACCCACTTTTGGCCCTTGATCCAAAACTCTGATTACTGTTTAATTTTTTTCTGCCAGCACTAAGATTACAAAACAAAATAAAAGAAACTCAACAGTTGTTCAAGCAGGAGTTAGAACCTGAAATAGAAAGAGCAGAGGTGGCTTTCTGGTCTGTTGTGCAAAAGCTCAGACTAGAACTTTACAGGGGTTCCTCTGGCCTTCCATCTTGATTTGAAGTTAGAACAGTTTATGCTGTTCTGAGACTGAATTGCAGCCTAGAGAGGGAACATAGAAATGTTTCTGATTGTGGTGGAGATACCAGTAACTGAGTTCGCACTATGGAGCATGATACAGAGAACTCAGAACTTTGCTTTTGGCACTTGTAAAATCTGATGCTGGTCATTTTTTCTGCATGCCACTGCCTAGATGGTTCTGCACTTTGGTACTTTGCAGGGTTTGGAACAATACCAGTTTTCATATGACATATTTTTGCTGGTGGTGTTTTACCTCTACTGTGCCTTTGCTTCATTGGTATTTGTTTTTCCTGGAGGTGTTTAGTGACAACTCCAGCAAGGAGATGTCTCAGCAAGAACACTCAACACAGGCATGGTACAATGTCCCTGTTTAACTGGTTCTGGTGAGTGCATTTCCAGGGCCCTGGCATAGGTACTTTGCAGCTGAAAATGAATGGATGATGGACTAGAGTATTCATCTGGAGGCTGGTAACTAGGGTAATAGTCAGCATAACAAGGAGTCCATGACATTGATGTGTTTATATCCTTCTGGTATATACAGGACAAGTAAGAATATTTCTGATTATTCAATAATCTGGTTTAAGAAATCAAAATAAATTAAGAGCAGCTAATTCTTAAGATGGACTTTTGGATGATTGATAAAACCAAACATTAGTCACAGTCTCAGAGGTACATCTTTATGTATTTTCTTGATGAGAGAAATAAGCATCTTAAGTTTGGGAGCAGGCCAGGTGCTGTGCTGTGCTCAGTCCATGGGATGGTGGGCTCCTGTATCTCCCATGCATGAGCAGCCAGCCATGCATCAAGGGCACGTGAGGCCTGCTGCCTTTCAGGGAGGCATGGGTAGCAGCTGCAGTGAAAGGCAGTGGGAAGCCAGCCTCATTTCCTTGGATGTTGCTGAAAAGGAAGGTCCAGATCTGTGGCTGATGGGAGGAAAATCTCCCTGCCCCACCTGTGACAGCCCAGCCCCACCTCTGCTTGGCTGGGTGAGCAGGGTGGCATCACTGCCTGGCTCACAGCAGAGTCCAGGAGAGAGCTCTGTGTGGTCCTGCCTGTGGCTCCCGGAGGGGCCTTGGATCTGGTTCGATTTTGATCTTGTCCAGGGGCATTGATGAACCCCACGACCAAGGTCTGCCTCTTGTCCCCAGATCCTGGGACCTGGTGCTGAGGGCCACCAGGGCTACTGGCTTGCCTTGCCCTGGCGAGCAGATGGCCCTTTGCTGCTGCCCGACACTGGGTGACTCAGGTGCCTGAAGATACTGTGTGTCTTTGTCAGTGCTTTCTTGAGGAATCAGGTCCTGGAAACCACAGGGTTTGATTTGCCTGGTTTTTATCTAAGGTGTTAGCTCTAGGGGGGAATTAATGTTTGTATTTCTAGTAGCTTGTGACAGAAAATATCTCTTTGATATCTTGCTTGCAGAGCATAATGAAACAATGCCATGATGGCCCAAGACCTTCAGTAGTATAACTGTGGTTTTCTGCACAGCAGGGTCTGGAACATGGTACATGTGCCATTTCTTTTGACAGACATGCAGCACTTGAAAAATCTGGGATTTCAACTACCGAATGCTACTTTACAAACCTGAAATGTGCTGGTGGTATGAAAGATTTCTAGTGAGATGTTAGTGCAATACAGTGAATGTGGGTACCAGCCAGGCCATCCAGAAAGGTATTGCAACATTTCTACGTGTAAAAAACCATGAAGCATATGCAATGCTTTCCTTTGTGACAGGAGGACAGAAGGTGGCTGTGCGAAAGCTTGGCTGTAGAGACGGTGGAACCAGTGGTTTGGCTTGGGGTCATCATGCTGCAGGACTCTTTCAGAGGTGCTGGAACAAGGCTGGGAATGGTTTGGAGTTCAGCCATTTGAAAGTGTAGAGAAGCTATGATCTTGCAAAATGTTTCAGCTGGTGGTGATGTCTTGAGAGGCCACCTAAAAACTGAGACTAGATAAGAATAAGGGAATAAAGGTAGGTATTTATTTGAAAGGCCTTCAAAGGTACACCCTGGGGACTCCAGAGGCTACTGCCAAGATGGATCCCGAGATGGACAGCAGGACACGGGTTTGGTTCATTTGCTTATCAGGGTTAATTCTCCAATTAAAGCTTCAGTTAATGATGTAGTTTCCCCAAGCTTGCCCCGCCTTCAGAAGCTTTTGGTTTATACTTTTTGAGCCTAGGATGGTCTGAGTGTCCTTGGAGAGCAGGCCTGCAGAGGCTTTGTTATGTCCACCTAGCATGAGAGAGAAGTTAACAGGCTACAAGAAACTTCAGAGTTACACACTAGGCAGTACAGGCCTTGAAAAATATGAAAGTTAAAACCTAAGGCATCAGGGGAAACTTCTTTTTTTTCCCCTTTTTCTATGACAATTTTAAAATTAGGGAGGGATTGTACAAATTTTATTCATGTTACCCACATTAATGCAACATCTCACCCTTCTGTGAAGTCTCCTGTATGCATCTCCTGAATGGAGAAGAGAAGAATAGCTACATTAATGTATTGCAGTAAAATGGGAAGCTAAATTGATGGAAGTCAGTGGTACAAGCTTTTGTGTATCAGGGAAGCAGACAAACCACGTGAGTTCTGCAAACAACCGAGCTTGATTCCCATCTGGATCCTTTGTTTTGTGTTCTCTTGTGGAAGAAGGGAGATGCTTGTGGCAGTGACCAAAGCTAAGGTGCTAAATACGGAAAGTGTTGGGAAATGTGAATTTTTAGGAAAGTAGTTACAATCTGATTTAACTGCCTATACCCCATTACCTGCCTGCTTCCATCTTTTCAGAGTACTGGATTATGTTGCTAGCTTCTCTGTACCAGTGCTGCTAGTAGATTATATACTTTATTTTGCCCTCTATGCTTGCTTCCAAACGCTAATCCTTCTGTCCTGATGTACACAAGACTTATAGGCACTTCCAACCTACTGTGTTCCTATTTAGTGTTTAAAAGGCCTTAGTCTGGATCTAAGCTGAGGTAATTTTTCTCCCAGATAAATAACTTAATGGTACAGGTGATGAAATAATCATGTAAATATAAGACACCCTAATTTAGTAGAGACACTAAATCTACTTCATCAACTATTTACTAGGATAGTAAGAACACACATGCATAAAAATAGGCTGAAGTCTCAACTAGGTCTCTGCCTAATTTTTTCCTAATATAAATATTTAGATAGAAAGCTTAAGGGGCCTGAAGAGTTGTGTTGGTTGATAACCTTTTTCTTTAAGGCATGGGAAAATTGTGTGACCTAATTGTTACTCCTCTAGGTGTATTTTAGCTCCCATACTTCATAAATTTACCATGCTAACTTAAGTCAGTAAATGAACTCAGATGAAACTTATTTAAAGCTAAGTCTGTCCACATCATTAATTGAATGATGTTTTATATCCCTAGAATAAGCATCTTTACTGTAAAAGAACCTGCCCTCAAGGTCATCTGTCCTTGCAAAGTTGTGGGTTATAAATCTGGCCCAGGTATTTATGCTCATAGTCAGTTTTGTTCTTCTCTTGCTCACAGTTCATGGTATTTTTTAAATAATGGCATTATGGAACCTTATTTTAGCCCAGTATGAGCATTTGAGTTATTTACAAGCTGAGATCCTTATCTGGTAGTGTTAATGTAGATTTTTGAAATAAAGCAGTGAAATGCTACAGTTTACTGTGTGCATAGAAACAATGTGAATGTAAGTAGAAGTAAGTGAATTCTGGAAGTAATTACTTTCAAACATTGGTATGCATACCCAGTGTATTGATCTGTGTTAATGTGATTATCTCTAGGCAGTGCCTAAGTACTGCTGCTGCCTTCTGTGAAATCTCTAAGTTTTTCCTCATTGTGCAAGCAGATGAGACTGCTCTTGTCATTACACTCTGTGTCCTGTTCCAGAGATGGGTCTCTGCATCACTGTCTGTTGGCTTGCTGCGTGTATCCATGCTCTGTTTGTACTCCTCGAGGATGTGAAAGTATGGTTTCAGCTGGCTGTGTCAGTGTTGCCTGTTTCTTTATTGACTTGGTGCTGCCTTCTGCACTGACCTCTGTCTGTGCTCTTTGTAAGGTCCTTCGTGGCCTCAGATGTTCCAGCTCCTTCCTCATTCAGTACTGGGAATGTTGCCTTCTCCCTGTAATCAGTGATGTGTCCTGCTTAAAACTTAAAATAGTATCTTCATCATTGTGCTTCCTCTCATGCCCAGGTAAGAAATCCTAGCAAATATCTCTATATCTTACCTGTTCCCCTCCCTATTAAGGCTCTGTTGTGTTAAGGCCTGAACACATCTTGGCTGGACTCCTCATGGTCTAAGTTGTTTCTCTTACATTCCCAGAAGAGATGCTTCAACATGACAGGAAAGAGCATGGAAAGGCTGTGAGGAAGGGGCTGGGGTTATGGCTGGGGAAGGAATTTATCTGGCTTATTTCCCCTGCTGCTCCAAGAGAAGGGCCCAAGGACTTCAACTCCTCATGCTGCTGGGTGGGGTCTCATTGCTTTACTGACTGTCCTGTCTGTATCCACATGTTCTCGTGCACTGCAAATATAATTACTAAGCTTTTGGGACAGATGCTATCATCTCGGTGCTTATGCAGTCTCTGGCAAAAATGTAGGATTATTACAATAGAAACAGTATATAATAATCAGTGGATTTTATAGGGAGCTCTTTATCTAGTTAAAGTTGTTTAAGCAGCGCTTTAGCTGAAAGAAAATAGAAATACAAAGCTGAAAGAGAATTGAAAATGTTATTTATTTAAGAAAAATGAATTTAAGTGTGGGCTTTTTTTAACTTGTGCATTATGTTGTATATTCTTTCCATATATTATTTTTATTCCCACTTAGAGTGTTTGGCATTAAACTAGACAGTAAACTCTCCAAAGCACAATTGTTTTCCCAAATGTATTTGTCTTGCAAGTAGCGTGCTTTCATCTTAAGGGAGCAGCTTCTTGCACAGAATAATAAAAAGCAATAGTAGTAACAAAAAGCAGTAGTAGTTACTTTTGTTTGGAAGTAAAGCTGAAAAGGATGTGTAGAAAAAGTGTGAAAACAGTAGGCTTTGTTTATGATCTCCCTTCCCATGTGCTAGCTTAAGCTATAAGCTACGAGTGTAGTTGTGGTCTGTGGATATACCGCTTTAAAACAGATACAAGATCATGTCCTGATGCATCTGTTTAAAGATTATTATAATCATTACTGTTTACAGTTGTAGATTATTTTAGTAGGAGTTTTCATCTACTTTACTTGGATTCCATTTTTTACTATTGGTGGTGTTGTTGCCACGATCTTGCATCTACTTTGACATCAAAAACGTGATTCTCCCTCAGATGTGATTGTCTCTGAGGTTGTACATGGGTGCTGTTGAGGGAAGAATAATTTTTTTATGTATAAAAAGATGTATTACATAAGTAGGATTTGTGTGCGTGTGTGTTGGGCAGATTTTTAAAACATGAACTTAATTTTCTGCAGGTCTGCAACCTGATATGAGCTTGCTGGTTTTCTCCAGTATTTCTTTTAAGTTAATCGTAGGTCTGCAGCTCTCCATTGCTCCAAGGATGTTCTCAAAACTGCGATTTGTATTTTATTCAGGAATACTTTTGCTAAAGTTCGTGCTTCTTCTCTGTTTTGTGACCCATTGTTATTCATATGTTCTTTTCTCTGTTCTAATTTTAAAACCGTCTGTGTTCCAATTTAGCTGGAGTGTTCAATGTATTCCTTTTTATGTTACTTAAAAGTTTTTGTATCTCCTAGTGGTTTGATTTCAGAAAGAGATCTGATGGAGCCAGCTGGCTGAGAAATGGATTTCTCCATTTCACGAGAGAACTTCCCAATGCTTATTTTAGGAAAATGATCTCTTTATTTCTCCAGCACCCCAATTTGAAATGGAAATGAAGTTCCAAATGTTCTATGGAATTCAGCTTCTGAAAAAAATCTTTCAGATGTATCAAGCTGAAAAAACCCCAAACTCAAACTCTGGTGCTGTTTTAATGATTTATTTAACATTTTACTTGAGATGTTTTCAACGACCAACATGCTAATGTTTTGGTCCTTTTAATTCGATTTCGTTTTCACTGCTCAAAAAAGTGTAGAGAGAAGACTAAGTACCTTTACACACAATAAAGTACAGGAGTCTCTCTAGCCACAGTGTGAGAATACATAGAAAAAGAAATAAAACATCTGCTGAACATAGCTTTACCTAAAAGAATATGTTTTGGGAAGAATTGTTGTCCTTGTGTAGCTGGTAATAAATGTGAGAGTCTGTGGCTATCCCTGCATCATTTCAGCCACTGCTGCTCTGCACTCAAAAGCCTGACAACACTTGTGCAATTTGTGTAGGCACAATCGAGTGTGTTTTGTCCATGTTAATGTGCTGGGTATTTACCTGATTCTTGGATAGATTTTTAAAAGTGCTTGGGGTCCCCTGCTGCTGTAGCCTGGCTCCCACGGGTAGAGCTGTATGTTTAAAACGCGCTGAAGTTAGACACTGTCTCATCTTGCAGGAAAAGCCTTCAAACCATGTTTGGTGTGGTTAGTGTGGGTCTTTGGGCTGAGCAAACGGGGAAGGGCTGTCTCTCACAACAGTATTTCTCTATCAAAGAAAAATAAAATCTCCTTTTACACCCCAGAATGTCTTTCTTGGCTGTAGCCATGCAGTGTGTCCTTGGTACAGCAAGCTTTTTGTGCTGCCACACATAACCGTGGGCTGCAAATTGCTGTGATCGGTTGCTGCTACATTTAGCAGTAACAGTACTTTTAAATCAAATGACTTCTGAGTGGTTATCTTGATTAAAGCACTTGAATGAATAAATAATGCAGTGGACTTAATAGTAAGGAAAGAAATAGATCAAGTGGAGCTGTAATCCTTGAGGATATATTTTCCTCACTTTTTGATTTTATGGATTATTTTAACATGTATTTAATCACAATGTTTTTTGGTTTTGGGGTTTTTTTGCAGTGTTTTCTTTTAGTGTATTAACATATACTTTGATCTGTTGCTATGGTACTTAACAGGCAATTCTGATATTTAGCCTATGGTATCTTTCCATAATGTACAGACTAATGAAGATCTGCAAGCATTCATTTCTTCTATGTTTTCTCTAGAAAATGAGTATGAAGTTTAGAGCTGAAACTTTGTAGCTCTTTGCATGGGTTTTGCATGGAGGAAGATAAAAATTAAGGTGTGTAATGCTGAACCACCAGTATGTTTTCATTTTCAGTCCTGAGATGTTGCCTTGCAGACCCTTGTAATGTAACAGCAAAGATGGGACAAAATCACAGACTGGGCAAGGTTGGAAGGGACTGCAGTGGGTCACCTGGTCCAACCTCCCTGCTCAGGCAGGGTCATCCCAGAGCACACGGCACAGGATTGTATTCAGAGCGCTCTGGAATATCTCCAGTGAGGGAGACTCCACAGCCTCTCTGGGCAACCTGTTCAGTGCTCGGTCACTGCACAGTAAAAAAGTTCAGAATATTGCAGAGAAGAGCAGTTCAAAGAGGGGATTAGTCTTACCAATTCAGACACATCTGCTTAGATCTGGTGATGGGGCATGTTCCACTAATTAAAAAGGGAAGGAAGCATCAGCTTTGAGTTCTCTCAATGAAGAATGTGGGGTAGGTTGTTTCTTGCAGTGTGAGATAAACTGTGCTATTAAAAATGCATGTTCAAACAAGCAAAGAGAGAGAGTAACAGGTTCCTTCCCTGCCACCCTCCCATATAAATATCTGATCTTATTTGCCTGACTACTAAGGTAAGGGACCTTAATCCTCATTCTCCACTGAAATGACAACTTAGGGAATGTCTAACTTGTTCAGAGATGTGACAGAATGGAAAAAAGGAAGGATTTGTCCAAAGATTGGAGTGCTCCTTCCCCTTGTAATTCTGTGCCTTTGCTAGAGCGAAAGGGATTTTGAAGTGCTAGTGAACTTTGGAGTGCAATACCAAATTTAAACAGAAAAAAACAACTCAGCAAAGTATTCACTTCCCCCAAACTATATAATTTTTTAATTACTCTATTCTCTAGCAGAAGATAAATAGCTCCTGAAGATAAACAACATTTTTTTATTGAACTTTGCTCTGACAAACAAATAACTCCCTTGGAATCCAACCGGGTCCTGGGATGAAGATAATTCTTTACAAGAGAAAATTTTGCCTGTTACACAGCAAAGAAGTGATGTAACAGACAATTAATACCCAGTCAGTCTAAATCCCTGACAAGAGCAGGGTGCAATCAAATAAAATGAAAGCACTAGAGGGTGAAACAAGTGAGAAGGAGTTAACACTGAATTTTGTACAGATAAGTGTTAACGCTAAATACAAAT
Source organism: Dicrurus megarhynchus (assembly GCA_013399195.1). NCBI lineage: Eukaryota > Metazoa > Chordata > Aves > Passeriformes > Dicruridae > Dicrurus > Dicrurus megarhynchus. The sequence goes on along the minus strand of VXAD01012021.1, from coordinate 597,154 downwards.
TATAGTGGAATTAAAAGAACATAATGCATAGAGGAGTCAGATAACAAGACTCTTCCCGCAGATTCCAACCTTTCTCCTGAAGAAATCCAGTGAGTTCTATTAGCATAGGACATTTGTGGATTGGTGAGAGAGGATGTGGATGGGTGGGAGAGGAAAACAAGCCTGACTCATGGTAGCAAGAATGTAGATATGTATATGGCTTTCATGTGTTGCCTTAAAAGAAGAAATCAAATGTCAACTTGAATGAAAAAACCATGTTTTTAACTTCTGTTATCACTCTCGTGATGTTATTTGTAAAAAATTTTGGTTGCCATGGTAGAAAGCTGCCTCTGCAGTAGCTTGTCTCTGTTGATCAAGGGTTCTGGCTGTTTGACTAAGATGTAGAAGACCTAGGTTTAAGCCTCTCTAGTCTGAGAGCTTTATTTCAACTTTGTTTCTCAGGACAGGGCTTTAGGTACTGATCTAGAGCATATGCTGAAGTGTATTATTCTCTCATTTGCTATAATTGATGTTAGAGTCTTCATATAACCAGTTCAGTATGACTTGGTGGGGACAAAACCTGTTGCTACTAACCCAGGTGTAAGTTTCATCCTTTGACCTAGTGGAGTAGTCCCCAAGGTGGAGCTGGAGGAGGGACATTCAGTCTATTCTCCTGTGTGCTGGGTAAATGCCCTAATAGTTCTAGGGATGGAGTGGGATGAGAACACAGACTGTGGGGTTGGTAAAGCCACAGTGATGGCAGCACAACTGATTTTGTCATCAACTTGCTAGGTTTAGCTCTTTGCTATATCTGTGAGGATGCCCAAGAGGGGAAGTAAATATGTATCCAACAGGGCACAACAATGCTTTCATTCTCAGCTTTGATAATGACCATGAAATATCCCTCTCGAGTGGATCCAAATTCGTGTCCTCTTTAGGACCACTAAACTGGTAACTCCTCCTTGCACAGGGAGAGCTGTTCTGCCACATGCCCCTGCTTGGTGGGAGCCTGGGGCAGAAAGGTGTTCTTGTGCTGGGTGCTCGTAAACGATCTGAAGATGAGTGAAAATCGATGCACCCTTGGCAAATTATGATTTGGGAGCTCATTATCTCTTTGTGAAACTCATTTTCCAGCCTACTGATTAAGCTTATAAAAGCACAGTTTTAATATGCCTCCTGCCCTGTTTTTAATTCCCTGTCTGACAGTAAAGAAAATTCTGACCAACTCTCAGGACAATTTATACTCTTCTTTTATCTTGATGGCATATTGATCCTGCTCAACATTACTTCTGCAAAATAATGAACATGCATCTTAAATTCAGTTCGTAGGGGCTGTGTAGTAAGTTTTTTTCTTCCTAGGGGCAGTTTACTGCATTTGTATTCTGAGAGCAGGTGCAACCTAGGAGGAGTGGGTCAAGACTCTTCTGTGGAAAAATCTTTCTGATCTCTGTTACTCTTTTCAGTCCTTTATTAGAGTTCTCTGACATTTAATGGTCTTATTGTTTTGAAGTTTTAATCTTGCATTAAATTATAGAAAATTTTCCTACTAACTGTAACAGTGACTGTATTTGACTAGGACAAATCTCATGGAAAGCGGTCTTAGAAATCTGTCCATGAATTGACTAAACATGGGAAACCCTGCATTTATTCCACTAAGGCTGCACTTGTGTTTTTTTCTTGAAAAAAGTAGCCGAACCCCCCCGCCCTCAAAAGTAAGAGACTCCCCAAAGAAGCTTCTAGTGTAATGTAAACCAGGCTCTAAAGCTGAAAGGCCCACTTACACCAAAGGTGGCGGGGGAAACCATTTGGCTTGGGGAACTTCACTGGTGTATTAAAGTACATTAAACTCTCATCCTACCTTACTTGGTGATTGCTTTCCTTCTTGGAGAAGCCCCAGGCTGTGGGTGCACACATGGTCTGCAGCAGTGCTTGGTCAGGTAGCCCCTTTGCCCCAGCTCACTTTGGGCTCTCACTGAGCAGGAGCAGCAGCTAGAACTATCTGCATGTAATTTTTCACCATTGTGAGCAGGGCCTGACTCTCTGAAAAGGAAATAAAGGTCTCAGGATTCGTCCCTGGAATAATGACAAATTCAGGCATATTTCTTTGCAATGCAAGCTAAACTACCTGTATTTTTCTGACAAATAATTATTGCCTCATTCACCCTACACTCTGGAGGCAAACAGGCTCCCAATCATATGAATGAGGTGATCTTTCAGCAACTTAACACTAAACTTGAGAACAGATGAAATAAGGAAACCACTTAGAGGAAAATGACCTCTCTGTGATAGCCCTTTCTCAGAAATAGAAGATTTGCTGTTCAGCACCAGCAAGTGTGTAGGGAACCAGCTGAATGGGAGAATCTGTCCACTCCTCTAAGTACTTAATGGGACACTTATTTCCCTTCGCTAAAGAAAGGCTGGTGACATCTGCATTTAGTTGAAGAAGCTAATGGCAGAGGGAGACAAGGAAAAAGGCAATGCTGTAAAGAACGAGGACAAGGTGAATGTTCCTTTCAGGTCAAAAACACCCTCTCTTTCTCATCTGAGGGATGAGAGGGCCTCTGCAGAAGAGAAAAATGCTTTAACTCCTGAAAAATTAAGTATAATCTAGGACAGGAATAGAGACTGTGGGTTTGGCTGGGAGGTGGAAATGTGTTCATAAAGGAGGGTGCAGTTATTACATACAAGTGTGCAGTGTGTAGGATTCACCTAATTCTACCAAAGAGTGTGCATATTTGGAAATTGTAGCCTTAAAAACAAACTTGCATCTTGTGTGTGAAAGGTGTAACTCTCTATAACTGGAGATAAGAGACCAAATGGTAACATGGAGATTTTTTGGGTTTTTTTAGATTTGGGACAAAATACAAATTTTCTGTATGATCCAAGAGGAAGTTGAATTCCAGATTTATTTTCACACTGGGTGTCAAGTCTGTAATTGTCAACATGAAAACTCATTTTCAAAACACCCACAGGTGAGCTAAGGTCATCTGTGGTGTAGATGTAGATCAGATGTAGATTCTGCCAGTAGGGGCTTAAAAATCTAAAACTAAAAAGCAGAGTTGTGAAATAAAGAGGAATTTTCAATCAAGAAATGAGCTGGTTTTAATGCTGTTCTAGAGTATAGGGAGTATGCATTTGTTACCATTGAGCAGGCAGGTTTTCATAAATCCAGAGAAGCTGAAGAAGTCTTGTGTGTATTTTTTATTCCAATCCCCAATTTGTAACCACAGCCATTTCTAATTCACATTTACCTCTGCTAATACTGAAACATGTTGGTGTTCTGATGTATGTTGTTGTGTGCTAGTAAAACTAACAGGGATTTGTCTATCCCAGTTCTGTAGTTTGTACCCAAATGAAACTGATGCCAGGGTTATTTACAATCTGTTCAGGTCACGTTTTTGCCATCGGTAAAACTTCGCCTAAACTGGATTTGGGTTCTGTGATGTTTCAGTACAAGTATAATTTCATGATCATTTTTCTCACTCGTGCTCCCGGTTCTGCTAACAGTTTGCATTAGAGAGATTTAAATTCCAGTTGCTTTGGCAAGATAGTGAACTAGATGACTTTGAGGTTGAATACTGTTCAGTTAAAACTGGTGTGCACTTTCTCTAGATGCCGATAATGTAAACAGCCATGCAGCCATGACAATTTTTAAGCCATGTGTTTGTGTGAGTATATTTGATTACATCTAGGGAGGAATCTCTCATGCAGTATTGATTTTTAATTTTTTTTTCCTTGTGGCTACAGCACACATTGATTAGGTATAGTAAGAATTATATAAATTGTTAATCCAGTTTAGCTGGGTTTTGAATTAAATCTGATCTTTTGGAAAAGAAACCTGGGTAGTAATGTGAATTGCTTATATCAAGGGGCTTAATGTGGACTTAATACTGAGAAATGCCTAGAAAAGCAAGTGTCTGTGGTGTTTAAATGCACATGAATACAGCTATGAGAAACACAAAGCAATTGGAGAAGGAGAGGGGGGCTGTTTGGACGCTTCCAAAATTTAATTGTCAGAAGAACTGAATGTACTAATGTAGGCCTGGTTGCAAAAGAGGTATGTAAGAGGGGACATAGTAGCTGTATGTGGATGATGATGATGTCTAGGGAGGAAATCCATGAGAGTACTCTCAAATATAAGCCTATGTAGACTGATATATGTCCCAAAAATATGCCAAATTTTGACAGGTTATTTTGTCAGAAAGATTTGCTCGTTTGTGTTTTGACAGCTGAGGTTGTTCTATTAACTATCCTTTTTTTTTTTTTTCTGACATATTTTAAACATTTGATGTTGGCATATATTCTACAAAAAGCATATGACTTGAAAAATTGCTTATCTAATTGTGTGTAAAACTTCCTCTGTTCCTAAATAATGGAGATGTGCTTTGGCTGAATTGTTCCATTAGAAATCATTTAGGCCACAGAACTCATTTCATGGACACTCCAGCAATCAGTGTGTACCTTCAGAGTTCATTTCTAAAAAACCCAAATCCCTCTTCATAGAGTAAAGCATTTCACTTTTAAAATGATCATGGGAATTTCTTATGACTTAAGAAATTGAAGAATATTTTGTTTTGAAATAGCCTCCGTGCTTAAAGCTAGCAATCTAGCTGAGGTCTGTAGAATTTCACATTAACAGAGAAGTTCTGATGTGGTCTGTGTTTGGTAGAAGTAAGTTTAAGATAATTCCAGAGCTCTCTGTAAGAGGATAATAGTGATAAAACCCAGGATTTTTTTCTTTCCCCTGGTTAATAATAAAGGATTGTATTATCTATCTTACTTTTATTAAGAGAAATGCAAATCTGGCAAAATATGTAGTTATATTGTGGGCAAATCAGCAGTAGAATTTGGCTTGCATGTGGACTGGTTAATAATCTTTGGACATGACCTTTTACTTGAAATTTGTTCTTTTCTCTTGAGTTTTTCTATTTTCTTGCAGTTTCTCTGTTTCCTCACAGGTATTTAGATATGGGTAGCAAGGTGTGGGGGCTTTCTAAGTCCTGGAGAAGAGGGAAAAAGAAATGTTTTTGCTTATGTGGTATATCTTTTTATATGAAAAGAGAAAGTTCCTTAGAAGCTAACTGATAAAATTAGTAATCAAACTGCATCCAAATCTCCTCTAAAATTATGGTTTAGAAGAATCAGCTTGTCTGATTTCAAATTGTACATAAATTATGACTGAGATGGGCAGAGGGATTTGTGGGATGGAGACAGATTTTTAATTTGGAATTGAGCAAGATATCTCTTACTCATAATCGGGTACATTTAGAAAGCTTATTGTGATCTATTCATGGAACTGTGGTCTTATATTTGTTCTGGCCAGAATAGCTGTTTGAAATCACACTGAAAACTTGCAAAACTATTGAATATTATACAGAGTGAAAATAGTTTTCCTGACGAATATACTCTTAGATTAGAGAATCAAATATTTGGGGGCACATTCTCTCAAGGCTTAATGGTGAAATAGTCAGGTTTCTTTCTTTTTTTTTTTTTTTTTCCTGTCAAAGAATTCAGGAATTTCTTTTTATTTTAAGTGTAAAGAATAGAGAAATAATGCATTATATAGCAGTGGAATTACTGAATTCTCCATGAAGAACTTGAAAAAGAAACTTGGCTTTTTGAGGGCCTGTGCTATATCTTCAGGTCACTTACAGGTACAGTGTTCTAGCTGTGAAGGGCCTGTTTTTACTAAGAACAGAGATTTGTTGATTGATTGCTTCCTATAAATAAGAGCAGTTAATTACTGATGGAACATGTTGGGCTGTTTTTCACCTTGTCTATGGGGTTTTAATAGATTGAGGGGAAAACTGCTGCCCTTCCAGGTGGTGAAAGCTGCTTGGGGTTGGGAACATCTAGGTAATCACTGTTTCCCTGAGAAGGATAGGATGAGAGGTGCTTGTCAGCAGTGATTTTCATGGGGGTACATGTTGTGACCTGCTGGGATGAAGGTAATGCAGCCACTGTGGGCTGTGCTGCCCAGCCAGCTTTTAACCCACTTCTGCTCACACTCGTGGGCAGGTAGAAGTGTGCTCTCCTCAGCCAAGTTGCTCCTACAGCTTCTGGGGAGAGCTGTGTCTCCCAGAAGTGCACAGCCATCATTCCTCCATGCGTAGCTGCTGGTGACCAGCTTCTTGAGTAAGTCTCACATTATAAGGACCTGTGCTGCAGTCTTGTGCTGTCGGAACCCACGACATGTCTCTGTCTAATTTAGGGGACCTGACACCCTGAAATGGGGGTGCCCCAGAGGGCACTGCCTTTGATCTTTGTCCTTGGAGAACTTTACCAACTCTAAGAGATGGATTGCAAGCCACAAGAGTGTAATATAAGCATGAATAGTCACTTTGCACCGGGTGAAATGTAGTATATAGAAGATCTGATAACATGTACATGGGGGTACGACATGTACAGGGGGGTTAAGATGGAGTCTAAAGGGTGTGGTCACCTTCTCCTTCTTCTTCTTCACTGTCCTCCATATTCTTGGTGACGAGGACATGAATTGATTGGTAGAATAGAGATAAGACAGGAAATTGCATGTCTAGAACAGGTTAGAATTAATTGGTATAAATTTGTAAATAATGACACGTTTTGTCCACTGATTGGATTTGTAACGGGGTATAAAAATCTCGGTACGCCCATTTGGTGGGCAGATCTACGCTACTTTCAGCTGCTGTGCAGGACATCGCAGCTATGGATAACATTAGAATAAACAACCTTTACATGCCAGCTTTGTGACCTCTGACTGAGTTACGGGCAAAAGCGCTGAAGTCTCTCTCGCTCGTGTGCCAAGGCCGACTGAGGCCGGGCACCGACATTGTGCTTTGTCTCCTTTATTTGTTGAAAAACAGTCTGCAGCAGGGGAAAGGTGGGAAGACAGCTGTCAGGATTTCATTGTGTACATACTCCTGCAGAGGAAGGAAACACAGATGTTGCAGAAGCTGTGGTTGCTGTCAGTGGAAACAGAAATTGCACTGTGACTTAGGATGATTTGATGTTTTCAATAATCTCATCTGAAGACCAAACGGCAAGGGGTGACTTTTGGTATTAGACATGTCTCAAATAATAAACCAACATAAATAGAGATTCTAGTTTTGGAAACCTGCTCAAAGTTAGACTGTTCTTTAAATGCGCTTGCCTGTGAAACTGATATTACATTGAGAAATTTCAGTTTGGACTTGTGAGATGCTTCAGTGTTAAAAGGAAAATCTGCTTTCCTCTGTCACTGCCCTGACACAGGAGGATGATGAGGCGAGTCAGTGCATCATGTCAGTGCTGGTTCTGCCATGTCTGCGCTGTGGGGCCTGCCTGGGTTGCCATCAATGTACACAGTGTGCTCTGCAGCAGTTTGATGTTTAAGAGGAGCTGCCCAAAGTGAAGGCACAGCAGAGGCAGGGTTCTTCTCTTCTGAAAACTGCCCTACATTCCAACAAATCCAGGCACCTCAAAGCTATTTCTATGGTGCAAAAGCCTACAAACTACAGTTTCCCCTGCCAAAGGTGTAACAAAAGCTTCCAGGCATATATGGCTACAATATAAACTGAAGAGAGGGGGCAGAAGGAGGAAAAAAGTCTAATGCCAGAAACGGGAGTTAAACACCCCCCTCCAAATCCCAGAAATAGAGGAGTAGATATTATGAAGCAGGCTTAGTTTCTAGCAGCTTGATCTTTGCCTTTGTGTGCACTTGGCTTTGTGTGCATTCATGTCCTGTTGGTAATTACCATTCTGTTGACACCTGTATTCATGATGACACCCCTATATCACATTTTCATCACAGCGTGAAATGTTGCTCTTTTTGCTTTTGTTTTGTTTAGTACTATGAGTTTAGCCCAGAGCTGAAAAAAAAAAATAAAATAGACACTTCTCACAACACACAACGGTACATTGATAACCTTGCAGTTTAGTTACTGATCCTATCTCAATGCTTCCATCTCTCTCCTTCCTCCCACCCCTCTTTTTAAGCAGACAAGGTTTTCCCTCAACAAGCTGATGACAGAATAATTTCTCCAGGTTGATTGTTTGCCCCACATGGTCCTCTGGAGATCTTCATACAAGTGGAGAGAAGCAGATCAAAAGCCTGCAAGAAAAAAACAGTCAGAGGATTGAAAAAAGCCACCATAAAGAACCTACTCAGGTTTCATTCTGATGATGAACAGGCTTGTAAAGTATTCTGAGACCTGTCAAATTTTCCCATCTGAAATCCAGGCCTATTTTAAAAAGGATTTTCATTATGAGTATCTCTTTTCCTCCATCCACAGGCTCAGAGTATTTTCTGAAAAAGTTCTGCAGGGCAGAGGAGTTGAACAGTTGATCACATGCAGGAGCACGGGATAGATGGAGTACAGCTGACTCAACAGCTACAGGGGATTTGGGTAAGTGCCCACCATGTCAGCCAACTAGAACTTACTAAAATATTGGTTAATATCACAGTATTCATTACTTTTAACAGAAAATTCTTACTTTATCACCTGTCAAACGTAACCTCACTAGGAAATCTCAGTGGTAGTTTGTTGGGGAAGGAGGATGCAGGGAATGACTGATGAAAACATGAAGGCGTTAGCAGCCAACTGTGATTGACTTTTACAGCTTAGCTTTTACCTAAAGGCCGGACTTGTGCTAGTAACGCTAAGGGGAGGAAGGTTATAAACCCTGTGCAATGTGGAGGCTATCAATGTATGTCAAACCCACTCATGTTGCTTTCAGGAGGGAAACAATCAATTGCTTGAAGGGGACGATGTTATCCAGCTTGTGGTGTCAGTCAGCCTGTTCCCACAATCATTGCATTGATGGAGGAAAATTTTGATAAGCAGGACTTCTTATCTGGCTCCACTGCCATTGAATGACAGGAGTTTGTTGATTGGAAATTACATTGTTTCCAGTCACAAAGCTGACTGGACATGGAAACTGCACCACCTTTGTTTATTTTTAAAGTAATAATAATGGCAATATATTCTTCAATGAGGATCGTGGGGATTTGAAATCGAGTTTTCAGTTAAACTGATGAACTGATACTGTCCAAATTGACATAGTTACTATAATTGCCTTGTGTACTGTGGGGGGAAACCTTAAGAGCTGCAGAAGATAGGAATGCTGGCCCTGCTTGCATATTCTTGATCAAAGAATGGTTTTACGGGTGCACGATGTTTTGTTTTCTTTCAGCTAGATCTTAAGCAGTACCCCTCAGGCTTGTTTTACAGATTAAGTCAAAAATTACTTCAAACCTTTTTCTAAGTCCCAAATGGCTACAACACAGACTCAAAATATGATGAAAGAAATAGCCATAAGTGCACCTCTTCTATTTCACAATAGAAATAGTTTTTCTTTTTAAATATAAATCTGGGAACAGAATCTTTTTGATTTCACAGTTTATGAAATCTCTGGTATTACACACTTTCTTTGACCAAGATATTAGTAGCATTATTTACTGCAAATTTGTTTAACTTCCAAGGATTAGATAAGATTGTACTCTACTGCAGCGTTATTCTACAACCTTACTGCTTAATTGTTGTTTCTAAAAGTGAGGAAATTGAAGTAATCATGATGGCATAAACTCTTGGTGCTTTTTGTCAAGGAAGTCTTATTTTCCTAGTAACTTTTCAAGCTGCAAACAGATGGCTGCAGTATAATCTACTTGCTAGTGACATCAAGCATTATTTTACAGAAGATTTATATTTATATTGCTCTCTTCAAAAGCATCAAAAGAGTAATTAAGTAGAATGATGCTAATTTAGATCTTTATCTGCCCATGTGATTGCAGGGCTCTGGGGTCAGGCAATAGGATTAAGAGCACCTCATCACTAGATCAGTGTGTTTGAATCCAGACCATGGTTAGAGGCGACTGAAGGCCAGTAGAATGTGATAACACTTCAGGGGCCTATATCAGATGATTTGATAGTTTCTGTAAATTTGCTAGCTGATGGAACCCCCATAATGCTCAGTGGTCTGAGAAGGAAATCTGTAGACTGAATGTGCATGTGTGGAGAATGTATTTCAGCTTGGAAACAGTCCCTTAGTTCCAGGCTTTAGGGACAGTCTTTGTACACTACCTGTGCAGGGGACATGACACAGCTTTACTTTTGTGTTTCAGTCCAAGATGATCCCGGACTTGCTTTACTCTCAGTGATTGTCAAATTGCAATGTCTCCACGAAAAGTGAAAGAGAAACACGATGCAAACCAGCTGCAATAGAGCTAAATTGTCCCATTTTTTTCTCACTGTTGGATTAATTAGACAGTATCTTAAACACTGTAGTTGTGTTCATTACAGATACTTCTAGATGTACTTGCCCGTCTGTAAGGGAATGTGGCACAGCTGGTGGTTATCTGATGGCTCTTGTTTCGTAATCAGCTTGTTTATAGCATTTTGTAGCTGAAGTAAGAAGTAGAAAATCCAACACGACTTTCATTTTACGTTTATGATGTGAGTCAGAAATGCAGGGACCTCAATAGGGAATCTATCAATGTTTTCAGCTGGTTTATATTCATGGTGTTTCAGTTGAATCCACTGAAATTGCACTAAAGAATTTAACTCTAAACCAGAAGATAAAAGAAAAGCAGAGCATAACAAGTCAAATTATGTGAATTTTAATGATTAAAAGGAGGCCTTGATTTGTCAAGAGCATCCAAATTTGACCTAAAATGATCTTTTCAGACCACTCACTGCAATAGTCTCCAAATTTTATACTGAATTTTCTTTCTTTTTTTCTCAGGTATCTTGCTGATGTCAAAGCTTTTCTGATGCAGTAGACAATATGAAGAGTGTGAGAGGATAATCTGTTCAAAATTGTTTAATTCAGGTCCAAGGCCTTGACCATAAATCACTTCCTTAAGACCTGTTTTCCTCCTAAATCTGCTTTCACTGGCAGCATTTTGTGCTTTGTATCTGCACGAATGTCCTGTGGGAAACACTGGCTAGTTCCTGCAGGTTGGAAGAATAGAATAGAAATGAGTCTTTTCTGTGAGGCTCAGGAGATGTCATTTTGTGCATTTCTGTATGTGGAACTTAAAGCTGATTTGTGGTTTCACACTTTATTGAAGTATCTGTGAACCATGCAGTTGGAAACATAATTTGAAACAGAGACTTAAATTTTTTAGCTTATCTCTCAGATACATAGTTATGTAGTTTTATTGTATGATATGATTAGCATGATTTGAAAAACGCTAGCATTTTCATAGGTTGTTAAAATAAATGTCTGGAAGACAGATATAAATATAGTGTTGAAGCTGCTTTTGTGGGACTGCAAAGCAAGTGTTCTAGCAATATTTAAACTAAAATTCAACCTTTGCATCACTAAGCAGAGCTATGGTGAAAACAATATGGACCAGTGTAGGGGGAAGATATCACATTTGAAGAATATTTTTTCACTAGTGGATGTAGGAAACACTAGAATAAATCTGTTATTTAGCACAGAATAGCAGCTAAACAGGCCACTCCATGACCTCAACACTCGCAAGTGAATAAATTTAAATAGACTTAGTAAGTCAAGATCTCTGGCTTGTTCAACAGATAGTGGTTTAGATTTATTTATACTTTAATAATTGTATTTTCCCAGTAATCTGTCTCCTTGAAAGAAGATATTATGCTGCCTCGTATAAATCTCTTGGAAATATTTCATAAAGGTGTAGTCTTCATTTGATCACTTGTTCTCTCCATACACTGTAAATATGCAGTTAACTTAGTTTCTTTTCAGACTAGATTAAAAAATACCTCAGTGCATCCAAGGATTGGTTGTCAAAATGAAGACATACAGGTATACTAAGGTACAACATTTAAAAGTTTATTAGGAATGTTTTGAAGTGTTAAAATGTAGATTTTTTTTTTTTTTTAACAGCTTACTGGCTGTCTGGTACACCAATTAAATTTCCCTAGTCATTAGGCAGGGGGAAAAACCATCTCAGCTGGAGTTTTGCCTATCTGAGGCTCTGAGATGAAGCTCCAGATGGACCTGTGCTAGTGCCTCTCTCTCTAAACACACCTGGTTTTATAGATTCGAGAGCTCTGCATGGCTGTAAGGCTTCTATTATTTACCCAACATACACATTTATTTCTCTCTACAGTAATAAGATTCCCAAAAAATACTGAGCTGTGAATTTTGGAAGCAGATGTAGGTTTCCAGCCTTTTGGTGTTCAGCAAGGTTTAGAACTACTATTTCATTTCAATTTATAAGCACACTATGGATTGCTTCCATATAAATATTTTATGATCTTGAATATCAGTTGCCCATTGTAGTGCGCTGGTCAAAATTTGAAGTCTTTCAGATTAAAGTCTAATGATTTTGATGTGGCTTCTTTTTTGTGGAAACTTAACTTCTCTTTCTCAGACCCTTTGCTTTTTTATTCTGTGAAAGAGATTATTGTAAAAAGACTTGAAAATAATGCAAAATTCTTTTAACTTACGGTAGAAATTTTTAAACTTTTGAACAAAAGAAAAAGCTTTGTTTTGCAAAAATTGCAAAAATTTCTTCCCCAGTCTCATTTTCCTTGGACAGTATGGGCATCTGCTTGATTCACAAAGCATCTTGGCATTTGAGACTTTAGCTATGATTTAAATTTGGTATGGGAAAGCTCCTGTTTGGTTCTGATTGGATTTTGATTAAGGAGGTGCTCCAAGCTTTGACCCAGTATTTAATTACAAATCTGATATATTATGGAGCTAATCCAGGATTCTTGTTTATCAATCTCAAGAATTGAGGGGAAAAGTATGACTAGAAAATAAGTACAGGTGATTGTGGGTCCAAATAATTGATGCTGAAGGCAAGTTGCTGCCCGACTAATGTGTGTTTTTAAAGCATGGTCTTTCTCATTTAGTCCAGAACTACTGTGTTCTGAATAGCTCCAAGAGAGATTAGTTTACTTATTTAAAACAAAAATACTTTCACATTGTGTCTCTGTGGGAAAAACCATCTGGTTTTGTACATTCTGAGGTGCACTGATTTCTGATGTTCTTGGTTGTATTATTTCCTCATATACGACAAATTATTGCATTTGCTGTGAGCCCTCAAATGTGATTTTGGGAACATACAGGCTGTTCACAGGTTTAGCTCCATCATCAGCTTTATCCTCTGTTTAGGAAACTGTTGAAATTCAAGGTCCCTGTGTGTGCCTCTGTGTGTATACATTTATCATATAGGTGCGTGTCTGCATATATTTATTTTTTCTGCTTTGCAGGTTTTGCTAGGTGTCAGAAAATGTCACGGTACTATGGAATCTGAAATCACAGAATGCTCTAAAAAAAGATATGTGTATTTCGAAGTCTCAGAACCAAAGATTATCCACAATCATAGAGAAGTTTTATAGCTGAAATGTGTCTTAAAGTTCTTTGCATCTCAGGTGCCCTTTTTTTCTGTAACAAACCATTTGAAAAAAGGCAATTATCACCTTCTGATAGGCTTATCTTTAAAACAGTTGCTGTAGAGATCCAAGTCCTGTTTTACCTGCATCATAAGACCCAAGGACAGAAGGTGGAAGGCGATAGTGAAAACAATCTGGATAATTTATTTCAATAGGATGTACAAGTTAAAAGAGAAATTTCCACTGAAGAACTTGAGGTAGAGAGGCATTCTTCTGTTTTTGTTCACCGGGTTACTTTTAAGTGATGGCAAATGAGCTTGTGTGTGTTTAGAAGCAAAGTGTTTCTGGAGGACCTGACAGCAGCAGAGTTAATGCACTTCACAACTATTCACAGCTTGGGTGCACATGCAGAAGCAAGTGTGGCAGCAAGACAATTGCAAGGCAGAAGGATGAGGAGCTATTTTGTCATGAGATGACCCAGATGGACTTGTTGAACTATGTAATGATAATTTGAAAATATTTTTATGAGCAGAAGTCGTGTTCCTATTCCATTACTTGTAGACACCTAATGTACACTGCTAGACGACATTTAGGCAGTTGCTAGATATATATGAAAACACTTATAATGTGCCACCAGCTTATTATGTGCTTATCACATCTATAATTTTCTTTCAGAAGTTTTTCATTATTGCTATTAACTGTTCTTTTTGAAAGACTTATCCAGTCAGAAGGCATAAAGATCACCATATTATTCTGATGAACTGCCACACCCTGTGAATTAAAAATAGAGAATAAGGAGTGGATTATAGGAAGTTCTTATAAAATACAGGAAGAATATTGGAAATAATAATGTACTCAGAAGTCACAACTGGCTCCCAAATGTATTTCAATAAAAATATAGGGCTGAATCAGTGAGTGCTGTTGACAATGGAAAATTTCTGAAGATCTTTTTAGAGAGGATGAGAAAGAAGAGAAATGGATACGAGGTATGATAGAGGAAAGAAGAGGGAATTTAAATCAAACTACAGCTTCTCAGTGGAATTAAATTCCTAAATTGACTGCAAAAGCCTGTCTTGTTTAAATCATAAACGTCTTTATTTGGGAATTCTCTGCAGGTTTTCTGACATGGTAAAGTTTATCAAAGCAGGGATGAGGGCTTTGTAAAGTATAACAATTAAAGAGAGGACTGCATGTTGCAGCTCTGACCTCTCTGCTCTCTTTGGTGATATGCAGCACAGAACAGAAGTACCTGAGTCTTGGTTCATCAGTGAAACATGATATGGGTTTGTCGTTTAAGAGTTTAATTAATAGAAAGGGTCAGATTTCCCTTGCAGTATGTGTTGGCATATTTTTAATCCTGGAAGTCTTCCTACGAACCAAATATATTTGCTGCTAGATCAAAGAATCACTTTTTTTTTTGAAAGAAGCAAGGGTTACATTCCTCAAAAAAGGCATACTAGGAATTGCAGAAAAAATTAAGAAAAAAAGGCAAATATCTTCCTCATGATTTTCACTCCTGAATTATAAATCATCCCATTCCTGACACTTGCATTCTATCTTACATTTTTGTACATGGATTTTTAATTTCATATTCATGTGCCAGCAATAATGTTATACTCCTGTTACTTTTTCGATAAAACTTTTATGCTTCTATAATTGTATTAAATGGTCAGCAATATCAGTATGGTACAAACCTTTTAGTTAGGATGCCTTATACATTTGGGGGACTGACATTTAGAAATTTTGTTGAGAAATAACATGCTAGGGACCTTTAAGGCCAGGCTGGAAAAGCAGGAATGGCTGCCTTAATTGTGTCTGGGGTGGGCAGATCAGTGATGTTGGCCTTTCAGGGTGCTTTCTAGCCCTGCAATTCTCTTGAGAAATGAAAAATAATGCATGTTCCTAACTTATTTAACCAAAAGCAGCAGGAGTCAGCTCAACTGGTGATGTGGATCTGCATGTTGATCCATATGCAGATAATTCAATAGCCAAAAAGCAAGTAGGATGTTATTGGTTCCGTTAAAATCTGAATTGTTCGGAATACAGCTAGAGAAATAATGCTATAAATACTTAATGTCTTAATTCAGATTTGTTCCTTAGCAATCATCTATCCTTCCTCCAAAATGCAGCAGTATAAGTTATGTTTAATAATTAAAATTTTAGAATTTATTGTAAAGTTCTGCTTTTCATCTAAAGTAATAGTTACAGCTTTGTCAGTGGCATCTTTCATTAAATTCTTTTCAAACACTTTTTTTTTGCTAGCAAAAAACCACTGCAGATGTTAGAAAATTAAAGTCAGATTTAGATCTTGGTAAATTGCCCTTGGTATATCCCATTGTAATGGACATCAGAAACCAGCCCATATACAAGAGAACACTGATAGCCACTTTATTGATGTAACTGCTGTACAAGCAGAGCTAAGGCTCCAGGACACTGGAGAAACATAAATTTTCTGAAGGTAAAAGTGTTTCTTTCAAAATAAAGTATGAATTTTCATAGTAAACAAACAAACAAAATGCTGCCTTACTTCTCCATCTGAGAGTAATGGACAGGGTGAAGAGATCATGAAAATACAGAGGTTTCATAGCAACCCAGTTGGAAATTTTGTTTTCTTTCTTATGTTTTCACAATTCTTCATCAATGGTAGCTGCAACTGCTGTCAACCTCCACAGGAACCTAATGGAAAAAGAGTAAAGGGTCAAAGAGTGCTTTTGTTTAGAATTTAGTATCCACCTGAAACAAAAAGAAGGTTGCATTGTTGCTGTAACTCACACATTGAGGAAGTTGGGAAGAACTTGGTGGCAGAGCTGCTTTTGGATGTGATAATAGGAGAAATTATATCTGACTTCCCAAACATGCATGCGTAGCTGGAAGCTGGTGCTTCCAATTCTGCCTTTTATTCCATGTACACTTGGACATACGTTTGACTTTTTAGAAGAGTTTGGGTCAGTGTTGTGTTGGAGTTGATCTGTTTGTTGACAAAGCCCTCCGGAGTGTCCTCTAAGGGTCTTTCAACGCAGAGCATTAAATGAGCATGGTTTGAAAATTAGTGGAAGCCTTTGCATTATCAAGGAGAAGTAGCTCAGACTGCTGTGTAGACATGAAAGATCCAGTAAAGAGTGAGGATTTGTCTCAAATGCTCTCTCCATGTGGCCAGCTCTTCTCACCAATGCATGACAGTCCCTTGCCATGCCAGGTATGGCTGCTTTAGGTGTGCAATGTCTCTGAAGTTTGCACATTTCCTTATCCACTTGGAGAAAGGTGATCTGTAGTCTTAGAGAAAACAATTTCCTAAATCTTAGAATTGCTGAGTTCCTGTCTAGGTAAATGGAGAACATTGCCACATTTGGGGTCTACATCAGCAGCTATATTCTCTAGAATGACAAAATCTTATATATTTATATAGATATATATAAATATTTTTAAAAAATCAGTGCGCTTGGATTCACAGAAAAAACCTCAATATTTTGGGATGCTTTTGACAGACATGTATAAGCAGTTTGGTTTTTTTTTTTGGTTGTGGTAAATACCACATGTATTACACCTTGGAGCTTTCCTTGCAAAAGGAATTATTACTGAGAACGCTAGAAATGCATGTGTTCTGATTGTCAGATACAATTCAAGTAGATGCAAGTGTCTGTACCAGCTCTTTGTGTAAACACAATTTAATTGCTTATGTGCTGCAAAGAACAAATGTTTGGCAAATAGATATGAACCGACTTTTATTCTAGGATCTTGAGCCTGAGAATTGCTGAGCTACCCATTTATCTCTATGGTTTTCCACAACTTGAAACAATAGTTTTGTTTTAGCCAAGATGTCTTTCTCAAGGAATTTTTGCACTGAAATATCAAAAAGCTGTTGGAATTTAAATATTCAAGCAATTCTAATCTATCAATATATTTTAAATTTTTTTTTACCTTTTCTACTATCCTTGAGTACCTTTTATTTTAAAATAAAAGTTATGATTAAAAGTTGTAGAAGTTAATAGAAATCACACATTATTCAGGAGCAGAGAAATGGGCCCTGCTGTCTGTGACCTCTTTCCCACAGGCTTGTGAGCTTTATCCCCAGTTCCTTTGCTGGAGACCATCGCCTCCCGAGTGATAAAATGTTTGCAGTAAGCATCTTTAATGCTCTGAACAGATGTGTGTAATAACCACTTAATGTTCTGCTAGGCTTTGCAATGGAACAGGTATGGTTGCTGCTTCTGCTGACGATTAAAGTGCTTCCAGTGACTGCTCAGTTCAATGGATACAACTGTGATGCTAACCTCCATAGCAGGTTTCCTGGTAAGTATTTAATAGACATTTTTTTCTAATGGCTTCTTTATTGTCTTGGTTAAAAGCAGTGCTTATTTTTAAATACAGAGCTTTAAATCTGTCTAAAGCCTGGGGGCAGGACTCCACATTAAGTGAGTGTTAACTATCTTTGTGACAATGAACTTGTCTAATGTTGCACTTTACTTTCTCCTTACTTGCTCAATGGGTCAAATTTAGCCTGGTAGCGATGCACACAATTCCCCTCACATCGGTGGGGCTTGACCTGCTTTTGCCAGAGCTCTAAACTGTCCAAGACATTCACCAGAGCTCATGTTGTTGCAAATGTTCTCTGTAGATTTAACACTCTCACATTTCTAACTGGGTTTTCTTTCATGTTTGGGTTTTATAGTTTCCTTTTCCTGGGTAAGAGAATATAATTATATCCTTTTACTAAAATAAAGAAATATGTATCTATTTTAAGCAAAATTGACTTGATGGCAAAATTTAGTGCCTCACTTCAACATAAAGTCCTTGGTTAGGGACAGGTGAAGCGATGGGATATGTCTATGTATGTTGTATTGTCCTTCCTCCAAGAACGTGGGAATGAAGTAATTTTGGGGACACTGGATGTTCAGAACTGTTAATACAATGACAAATAGAAATGAAATGTCAGTCTTAGTGGCAGGTATCAGGGTATCAGGGTTTACTCAGGCAAAGGATCCTTTTAGTTTCTATTACATTGCTTATCCTTCCTGTGTCAGCTGTATCTTGGGCAGAATAATAATAATAAAAAGAAGGCTGTGAATATGGTCTCTCTCACATCTTGTTTATCTGAGATAGCAATTGAATTGAATAGTTTAGTGATGAACACTCAGTGTAGTATTACACTGTAATACCTTTCCTGTTGTTGGTTTCTGGATGATAAAAATTTTGATTTTTTTTTTCCAGGAAGGGTCAGCTCTTTTATTAAATTTAAGTCAGCAGAAGGCAGAAAGTCTGTTTATTGATTCCTGTGTTACTATCACACTGCTAGGTGCTTTGTTGACATAAAGACCAACAGTGGGTTTGACTCTTTTTTACTTAATCAATATGAACATGAAGAACAGAGAAATAAGACATGCAAAGAAGATCAAATATATTGTCTCCATTCCTGAGAAAATCACAGTTTAGCTGAGTATTTCACAAGCTACTTACATATTCCCCTTCTTAGCACCAAATTTTACAGGCTTGCCTCCAAAGTGTGAGTGAATTTTGCCTACCTGCTTCAAATATACCTTTTGAGTTTTTATGTAACTGTGGATTTTTGGTCCGTGTCAGGCCTCTTGAGAGGTTTGCAACAGCTAGAGGGAAGTTTATATTCCTCTTTATGTGTTTTAAAATTATTCTGTGGTCATTTTTTGCACCCGCTCTGTGCCAATGTTTATTTGCAGTGTGATACCTGTGAATCGTCTCTTTTTGCGGGTATTTAGGGGCCTCTTGCAGTTCTGCTTCATAAAAATGAGTCATATCAGATTCCATGTCTGCCAAATCTCATTACTTGGGAGAAAATCTGTTTAGGTTACGAGTAAACAGATTTTTTTTGAAGTAAATTCTAATCACCCCTCACTGGCCGTAGGAGCTGAAAGCAGAGTCCTGCTTTTTCTTGTTTGTCGTCAAAGACAGCATAGATTCAAAGGCTGGAATTTAACCAACAGTCTAACTGTTGATTTTGAGAGCCAGGAAAGAAAAAGAATTCTGTTTGTTAGTTGTGCATCTGAAACGGAGGTAAAAGTCAGAAACCACTTTTGTCCCCAGATTTGACAGGTGCTATTTTCAATATGCAGAAGAGTCTGCTCTGTGGTGGCCTGGGGCTTGTGTAGCTGAGAGGCTGTTGAGGATGGGTGAGAGAGCCTCTGCAGGGAGAAGGGGCTCACTCTTCCTGTGCTGGCTTCCCCAGCACTTGGCTCAGGCTGCGGCTTTGGGGGTGCTGCCTCAAGGCCCTTGGGGTTCAAATGTGAGGGGAGAGGTGAGACAGAGGTCAAAAAGGAGAACATTTTAAAACCAGTATCCCAGGCTGAGATACTACTCACAGTCCTGGTTATGGATTGATTTTCTTCCTGTTCCTCATTTGTTCCACACAAGCAGTCTTCATTGCTGTCAGCTGGAATTCCAGGCATGGCGTGCAGATACGGGAGAAGCCATTGGGTCTTGAAGTTGTCTCCTCTTTTTCTTTAAATGTTGTTAAGAAACCGAAGTTGTCTTCAACAAAGAGGAGAAATGAAGCCTTCCTAGAGGAACCATGGAGCTCATCCATTTTTCATTTCGTTTGTGCTTTTATCGTTCATCGCTTAGGTGACTTCTTGAATAGGAATGGTGCTGCATAAATAGGATGACAATCAGACAGAACTTTTGTTTCTGCAGTTTGCAGGTTTATTTTAGAGTGCAGATATGCAACAGTCATCAGGAAGGAAGGAAAAATAGCCCCATTTTTGGTAGACTGAAAATGCAGTGATTTTTTTATACCAAAAACTAGATGTGTTCTAGAGAATATATAATTAGGTTAGATCTTGCCATCCTTCAGAGAGCTTACCTAGGGAAAGAACTTTGGTTCTGCATTACAGTAAAGCATAGCTTTTAGAAGGCGTTTGGGACATAGAGCCATAGCAGTCTGTCTCCAGTTGGGAAGTGCAGTTCTGATTCAGGGGGTCCTTGTTTTAAGTACTTGTTGAGAACTTAGTAGGGACTGAGGAATATGTGGCATCTTTTTCACTTACACTATGCATTTTAATTCAATATCAAAGCAGTGATTTGATCAAAGAGGAGGTTCATGCAGAGAAAATGGTTTTGAACTACACAGGTCTTTTCATGCCTCCTCTGGTGGAATGACTTTTATCAATGGTGTTCTGTGGAAAACTCTTGTTCTCTGAGGGTTTTTTGCTGCCTGTCCTGGGGTGAGTTGGCCATGTGTGGAGGGCTAGAAGTGGGCAGTGGAGCTCCCAGCATTTGTCACCGTGAGTCTGCCCATAATTCAAGATGGTTTCTGTTACTGTAGGATCTGTCTACCTCTTGAGCTTTACTCTCTTGCTTGAGACACATCCATGAACACTGCTGGCTGTAGAGATAGCTTGTGTGATTTGAGTCAGAAAGAAACCAAGTGGTTTGCCTTTATGGAAACTCTGTGACAGAGAGGTCATTATAGTTAAGGCTTCATCATTGGGGTGCAGTAACTTTCAAATAATCGCTCCTCTTACTCAGAAAACCAGAAGCTTTTAATACAGGAATGCAAATACTTTTTTTGTTTGTTTCTTTCTTTTAACTTATATAGGAATAATATTTAACTTCCTAAATTGTCAAGAAATGAGCAAGATATTTAACATCTAAGGGGGCATTAGATCTGTTTGGGACTGGCTTAAGATTAATTTCTGAACAAAAAATGTTTTATTTCCAGAATGGATTAATTTGGCAGCAATACTTCCTCATGAAGTAGTGGGCAGAAAAGGTTCAGTCTGGAAAGGTTGCTTATCCTCCTGTATCAAACAAAAGTTGGTTTTGTATGGTATGGTCTCATTTCCCACAGTGTCCAATGATAATTTTGCAAGCAGTAATGGTAACTTAATTGGTGAAGTTAATATCCTGCTTTTTGAAAAGGCTTGAAGTGGGTTATAAAATTAACTGAGCTACTTTGGGTTACATCCTGCAATTTGTTGCAATTTGTTTGTGCATCAGTCCAAGAAAGCATAAATGCACACTTTACCATTTGCCTTTTTTTACTGGTCCCTCTACCTTAGTACACTCGTTAAATGGATCATAATAGTCCTCCTGTAGTGAAAACCAAGGCATGCTGCTTCCTGATCTTTGTGCCTTACATTAGTGGGATTATGATTGTGTACAAACCAGGAGAATTTCATGCCAAATCACTTCAACTCCTGTCTTGCCTCCAGTATCCTTCTGCCCAAATTTACACCCAATGAGTAACATTTATCACAGCATTAGCTCAGGACTGAGTTTGGCCTCTTATTTCCTGCACTTGATTGTTTTGGCTTGAAAGCCACCATTAAAGCTGTCTAAATTAAACTGCTTGTGCTCCTGTACCATGGGGGAAGAACTAGTTCATTGTAATGGAGATTTCATTTCCTCTCTGCTGTGACAACGCAGTGAAACAATTCATTTCAGCAGGCTTAATGGTATAGTATTGACTGGAGTTGTTCTACAATTTTTAATAGCACTTAATCTTTAAGCAGATGTAATAAATTAGTTGTTATATAAAGGAGTAATGTCTGTGTTTGACACAATGCAGTATGTATTTTTGTAAAGCACTAGGGGGAAACACCAGAACAGCCCCCCAGTCATCTACGGGCAAAGAAGACCTTAAAAAAGAGCAATATGAGAGCTTTAAAGCAAAACAATCTGTTGCTTGTGCCTGTATCTGAACCTGATGCTTTCCCATTCAGTACATAAAAATCTTCAGAACTTTTGAATAAAAGGTCAAATTGTCTGAAGATGGTTTTTTTGCTATTCAAAAGTTGATCAGTTTTAACACTGCTGCTTTCCAGGTCTTTTGTGTTGTCATAATGCATGGAATGAAAGATTGCAAGATGCTTTGTAGTATTGATCGTTGTCTTTCAAGAGCCAACTGATTTTTCATTAAAGCTCAAGTTGATGGTTCTTAAAAAAAACCCCAAACCCAGGAAAAACCAACTTTAGAGAGATCATAATAAATTACTCTGATATGCTGTACTTCAAAGTCTGCACAGCCTGAGACTGTGATCTCATACAAAGTGGACTCCAGATAACTCAGAAAAATGTAGCCAGTTTCCATGCCAGCGTGGGTTGGGAGGCAGAGCTCGGCCTCCTCAATTCCTCAAAATTGCTGGAAATTTCTGTTCCAGAGGGGGCTGCTTAATCAGTCTCCAAGTATTTAACCAGTTGCTGTTTTCTACTCTGTTGCAGCATTTTGTTTTATGAATGTGCCACTAAAAGATTTGCTGGGGGATTTTAGATTAATGTGTTTCTTGCTTGGTTGCACTATGTTACTGTATTAATTATTGGTTTTTTCTTTAGTGAAGCGGTAGAGTCAAATCTGTTCTTCATATTTGCAATTCCTACTTTTATGTTCAATATTTTGCTGTGACTGAAGTCTAAAAATTTATTTGATTGGAAGTCACAATGCTAGACTAACTGCTACAGTAGTTATATGATGATTACTTCAAATCTTTTTACAATGTCTTCCCCTGTATTCTTCTTGCAGCTGAGCGAGATATCAATGTTTTCTGTGGAGTGCAGACAATTACTATGAAGATAAATTTTTGCACAGTTCTTTTTTCTGGTTATTCTGAGACAGATCTGGCACTGAATGGGAAACATGGGGATGCCCACTGCAGGGGCTTCATCAATAACAACACCTTTCCAGCAGTGGTCATTTTCATCATCAATCTGAGTACTTTGGAATCTTGTGGAAACACTTTAGTGGTAAGACCAAATCAAAGTGAAATTATAGCGTGGCTATTTATACATAGGATCAAGTGAATGTTCTTGACAGTATTGTATCTTTTATAGATAATATTTACTTTGTCTTACCCAGTTAGAAACATATGCATACATCAAAGAAAACCAGAGAAAGCTGGTAACTTACAATCTTGATTACTATTGAGAAAATATGGTGGGACACACATTTGTTCTCTGATTAGAAAGTATAATTTTAATTTCAGTATTTTTTCAAGACGTTTCTGAAACTCTCGCTGAACATGCCTTGGATTTTGCAGAAGTGGAGAGTTACACAATTTGTGTGTATCACATTGAGTAAGCAGTGATGACTTGTATCAAAGTACCTATTAATAACTTAAAAAAACAAGTGTAAAAATGTATTATTTTTAAGGCTTTTATTCTCTCTGCAATTCTTACTTGTACTTGATCCCTGTCAGTTTTTATAACAAGCCCCCTGTTTTGTTACTAATAGTTTTGCTGAAACTGGGCTGAAATGTTTGATTTGCTTTGATGATGTGACCTCTTTGCCTTAGGCTGAGTTTTCTTTTAAAATTTCAACAAAAAAATAGTTCAGCCAATTTAAGACTCTCTTTTCCAACTGTAGCATCTCCATGACTTGCAGTAGAAGAATATTCCAGGAAAAAACTTCTTCCTGTTCTTGTGTAGCTGGTCACCTTGTAAACTCCCTGAACTTGTTATTTGGTTACGATCATAAGAGCTTGATGTTTAAAAAAAAAAAAAGACCTCCCAGTCTGATAAGTCCAAATAATTGGAGCTCCTCATGAAGGCCCCCAACAGGCTGCACTGAATACAAAGACAAAGTAGCAGCTTCTAAAAATATAACCAAAAATATTCCCCCCATCCTGTCTGTTTATTCATGCTGTGCCCTAAAATGAAGATGAAAAAGGAGCAGGGAGCATTTCTTATCATGTTCCCCACACTGGAGTAGTATGTTCCCCTGCATTTCTTGGCAGCGTTTCACAGCAAGGACCTTCAAGCTAATTTTCAATAAAAGTAAAGGAAAGACAACAGTTCAGGCAGAACTTGTGTAAAACCCAGGTCTTTGTGTAATACAACAGACTCAGCTTTTTACTTTATGGGGGAAGTTAACAAAGCTGTGGTTGACTGTACTACCTTAGCCTATAGCGCTTAGGCAAAACTCAGATCCTGGAAAATTCTATTTTCAACATTTTTGTGCCATTCAGCAAATTACTAAGTATGCTATTGGCAAAATGCTCACCTGCTTCTGTCTTTTAGGTATGTTTTCTGTAGACAAAGAAATTGAAATTCCTGCTGTGTGTCCTGTGCTACTTGCTGCAAAATGTTACAACTCATATGCACCTCAGGATGATTCTTCAATAAAGAAATGTTTTTTTAAGAAACCATGTCTTCTAAAGCTACTGACAACATCTGTTTTGCTAATACAGTTATACAACAGAAATGCTACAGTAGAAGTCCAGTGCCATTTTAATTTACCTCGTTGTGTATGTGCCTACTGACAAAGGAATTTGTGATGCTTCTCAGTCGCTTTCAAACCACCCCCTTACTCAGATCAGTAGCTACAGATGGAGTGGGGCTGGGCTGCTACCAGGAGGAAAGTGTCCCTCAGTTTTCCTGAGAGCTGCATGTTCTTGCAGGCTCTGCACACTCTGTGAGATGAGCAATACAGAATAGCACGTGCCCATGGACGAAATTTAGGTTGCATTGGGGTTAAGCATGTATTACATTTCTGACAGTTTATAGTTTATAACTAAGATTTAGAAATGTATAGTATAAACAAAGCACAGACTCAAAGTTCAGCTATTGGGCTTGTGTCTGCTTATAAAGTACCTTGTTTTTGATGTGTCCAAACCAAAGCTCAACAGTGAGAGAATATTGTTTCTGTGAACGAAATTGATTGTGTATTTACCTTTTTATTGCATATGGAAGCTCATTGTAAGATAATATTTTTAAACTGTAATAGAAAAGTTCCTTTAGTTTTTCTCAATAAGTTGCATGAATTCATCGGGAATGTAGAAAAAAAAATTATCTACCAAAAAATATACTCCCAAGATCCATAATTTTTTTCAAATGTTGCTCAAGTCTGTTCTAAGAACAGCAATACAGCATGTGAATTGTATATGCATGATTCCAGGGAGGTGAAAATTGAACACAGGGAAGCTGTTATTAAACTAAATTAATTTTTGAAGGTTTTAGTGAAGATATTTCAGGGTAAATTATGGGCTAAACCATCAGTGTCCTTAAGATTTTTTGTTCCACAGTTAACTTCCAGCTAATATTAATTTTCTGTCTTCCTCAATAGGTATCCTCAGCTCGAGGTATCAATGCTTATGGAAATACCTCAGTGGTACAGATAGGTAATGTTTCAGGCTACATTGATACACCAGACCCACCAACGATTATCAGCTATTTGCCTGGGCTTCTGTACAAATTTAGCTGTAGCTACCCACTGGAGTACTTGGTTAACAATACCCAGCTCGCGTCGTAAGTGTGCTTTTTCACTTCTGTGTGCTTCCTCCCCATGTTTGTGTAAGCATGTATATGTGCATGCCATAACAGCATTGTCCATGTAGCAATTTTTAGCTGTTTAAGAGTAAAGGGAAAGGAAAAAAGCACCAAAAGAAGAGGTGTTGCAAGGAAAAAGAAAATTCTGTATAAGCATCATTATATGAGATAACATAGTTTATGAAGAGCTGCTGTTATGAAGAGATCCTTAGATAATGTAAAACTTCCTTTAAAATTCAGATGTTCTTCTGAAAAATTATAGCAGAAAAAAAAGATAATTCTTCATGAAATAGTTTGTAAGCTTGTAAATATAGAATGCAAGAGAAAATATTTCTGTGAGTAAACCTTGTACATCATGTAAAGTGGGTTCCTTTTTGTCACTTTGCCTCTCTGCTAATTATTTTTCTGATTGGTATTTGCAGTAACATCCATTATTTTCTGCATAGTTAAGACTGTCAGTATTTCCACTATAAATTCCTGTGTCTGAAGTTTATAACCCAGATGCATAAATTAACTCCTTGCGATATGACTCATTGAGTTTTTTAATGGTAAAACCCAGTGAAGTATGCAAAAACAAAAATAAGGTATCTTTCTTCATGATGGTTTTTGGTTTCTGGTTCTGTTGTAGGTCATCAGCTGCTATTTCTGTAAGAGAGAACAATGGTACATTTATCAGCACTTTGAATTTGTTGCTTTACAATGTGAGTATAAAACACAGTATGACCTGGACTAAATTAATCTCTGCACTATATGGGTACAAACTGGTTTAGCAGACCAAAGTATGGATTCCTCTTCATAATTTGCTATTTCCTTCCCACTCCTCCCATAAACCAAGCCTTTCTTCCGGGCATCTTTCATCTCTGAATTCCTTTTCCCTTTCTGTTTGCATGTACCTGCTGTCTTGTATTTATATGGCTGGTCTTTGAGGACAGATACAGTCTTTTTGTCCCGTATTTATACAGTTCCTCAATTTACAGCTCTGGCTTTCAGTTTGTAGTGCCACATGACTAATGAATTGTAGCAATACAATCATAGTCCAGAGTGCATACTTTTGTTTGCATTTATTATGTTTCTGTGTGTGTATAGAGAGAATACTCTGTAGGATTCTGTAAAATTATTCCAGACCTATTCCCTTAGCAATAAACTGTAGCCCTTTGGCTGGGGTATTTTTATGTTCAAGCCTCATCAGAGTGTTTCGATCATCTGTGATTGTAGTGAGGGATGTATCTGTTTCAAATCTATGGCCTGATGCATATGTTGCCTCACGGTGTGGACTTTAAAGATTTTAAGGCTTAATAATTATAACAGTTCTCATCCAATGCTTCTTCCTTATGTTTTAGATAATTTAACTTGAATATGCATTATTGTAAAAGCTTTTACCATGTAAAATGGGTTGGTGACACTAAAACATGAAAAATGCAAGGACCTCTACTTAACATTAATCCCCAAAATTATATTTTTGTGTTGATTAAAATTTTTACTCATACATTTTAAATACCTGATTTAAATATCAATTTTTCAATCTATCAAGCATCATTTCTGTAAATTATGAATCCAATTTTTTTTGCATTATTATTCATGCCATCATGCTGCTGAGTTATAATTCATGCAACTGATTTAAAAGTCAATGCTTTATGCTTTGAACATAATGAGCTATAAATATTGCAACAGGGCATTTTTCAATGGCACACTCTAAAAAATCATGTTTGTTTGAAAGAGCACAGCTCCAAATAACAACCTATAATCTGTTAAAATGATGATTATAGTTCTCTCATTTTTAAATAAACCTGGATCAAAAAGATGCGGTAGAATGAGGGTAGGCAAATTTCTCAGTCAAGCCAGGAGTTGACCGCCAAATTTTGACTGCCTTTCAGGGCCCAATTCAGCAAAGAGTCAGGAATAAATGCTGTTGGTGCTCATAGTGAGCACATTTTTTCCTCAAACATCCCATGCCAAAGTGTGCTGTCATCCTCCCCACTCCTGTAGGGTTGCAAGCTGACCACGAACAGTGGTGTTTTTCGTTCTGATAGCAGTCATATTACTCGCCCTGGTGACTGGCACTGTCATGAATAATACTGCTAAGGCTGGCAGATTGCAGTGGTGGATATGCCCTCCTGCTTCACTTCCTAGGGCTGGATAAATGCATGGGAAGGTTGTGCATTGCCTGCATTTTTCCCTGTTGGGAGTGCTTCTTTGGACACCTGTTGTCTTGCGGGCTCCCTTCATCCCTGTTAGCAGTCCTGGTTTTGGGAGAGGCCTCAAGGCTCATGTCCACCCTTCCTAGTGGTGAGGGGTTGTGTACAGATGTGTCTCTTGACTGCAAGCAGCTGTCTTTTCCAAATTCAGCTGTAGTGTTATTTCTTAACATTGACTCTTCATCTTCTCAGCTCACCTCTGTGTTCCCTCACAAAGTGTTTATATTTACTTTGTGATGCTGGTACATGTCATTGTTAGGAAAGATAAGAAGAGCTGTTATGGTAGACTCAGATTTTAATAGCAAAATATTTAATGGGCTTTCACAGAGCCTAAGTGTCTATGTGCTTTTATGCCTTTTTGCAAATGTCTGTCTAAATGAATAAAAACTACTCTTAAAGAATAGAAGAGCAACTATGGAATGTAATAGTGAGGGTCTTGCACGTTTTAATCAGTAGCAAAATGTGGCAGAGATATGTGTTATAGAAATATATAATTAAT
Organism: Dicrurus megarhynchus; assembly: GCA_013399195.1. Taxonomy (NCBI): domain Eukaryota; kingdom Metazoa; phylum Chordata; class Aves; order Passeriformes; family Dicruridae; genus Dicrurus; species Dicrurus megarhynchus. The sequence goes on along the minus strand of VXAD01012021.1, from coordinate 568,970 downwards.
TTGAAAGAAGGCAAACCTACCTGAAGGCCTCTGATACTGCACAGACTGGATATTGGGCATGCTGTTAATTTTGGCATTGTTACTTTTAAAAAAAATCAATTGATCTCTGGTGTAAACCTTCTTGTTGCTGTCAGCTGCTGCTTGCCATGGTCTTGATTGCCACAATGAACCTGGTCGAAATCCTGTTTACCAGATTTTTTCGTATGTACTGAGTGTTTTGACCTTTCACAAGAGGTCTCAACAGAGTTGCTGTGCTATCTGCATTAGCAATGTGTTTGACATAGGTGATTTTACCAGATAGAGCATTTTGATATTCTGAATTAATATCTGTCACACAGATCTGTTTCATGGCTTTGTTGCTAAAGTGATATTAATGGTTCAGACTTTGAACAAAAAGCCCCAGTAAAACAGCTATATTGAAGTAGTAGTATGTGTAGAATTCCCAAATTTTATGTTGAATACAGCTTTCTTGAAAAAGCTCTTTTGAAATACTAGAATTTAAATGAAAATGTTTGTTACTGGTAGTTTTCAAGAAGCCAGCTTCCACAAAAACTACATTTTTGCATAACAGAATTTCTCTGTTCTCCCATACTATATCTTAAAATAAGTAACACTTCGTGGCATTGCTATCTCCACTAATTCAAATAAACTTAGCAAACTTTCCTGGGAAGGAGTATGGTGTGACAACCCAGTAAAGCTCCTCCTTTAGAAAACCAGAGTAGCTCCTGTACGTTCTGCTAGACTTACTGAAGTGTCAATGAATGATATGTTTTCTTTAATCACTGATCCAACCACCTTGTTAAATCATAGATTCTCCCAAATTATTGCATGGGGCAAAGCCAGTCTTTACAAACAAACTTGTAGGCAAGTGCTCCGGCACTGCTTTTTGCTTCTTCCCTTACAGAGGACGTAGTAAATGATCTTTCTACACAGAAAGGTCAGAAAAATTGATGAGAGCTCAGTCTGTGGATGCAGATGGGTTATTACAGTGGAAATTCTGTTGCAATTGAGGCAATGTTTGTTTTACAGGATTCAACCTACAGCCAGCAACTCATTATTCCAAGTACAGGCTTACCTTTGAAAACCAAAATATATGCAGCTGTAAGAGCAACCAACCTTGATGGCAGGTACCATAAAGGGTGTTATTTCTTGTCTTGTCTTGCTTTTCAGCTCGTTACTTATCTGATTTAGAAGCATCTGTCTTTCCTCATAGCTTTTTGTGTTTCAAAATAATGGTTGGTGTTCAATAACCACTCATCTCAGATGGAGGGTGTCAGGTCCTTGGCAGTGAATGCATATTTTGTTCAGTTCTCATTATGAAAGTTTTCCTGAACTATACTTTAAATCCTATATTGTTTTTTATTTAAGAAAAGGCCTCTGTATGAGAAATACCAGGGCTTTTAAAAGTGGGTTGGTTTTGATTTCCAGTCCTATGTAGCCATGATTTCTGAGAGGAGATGTACAATGTGTGTTGGTATGGTGGTTGACTTGCATAAAACCAAATGATTTGGTTTATACAATTCTGCTGCTATATTGTGCTGTTTAATTTTCTAAGTAATTGGAGAAACAGGATGACTTGTGTGTGACCTGTTAAATACAGTTTCTCTGTAACAGCCTGCATTACTGTTTCTATGCTTTCCTGTACTGTCCTTTCATCTGACCTCACTCACACCCCCCAGTCTTGCATTGCCAGTTCCCCTGATCTATCACGTTACTCCCTGTGCAGGTGGAATGTTTTGATGGATTACTGCTACACCACACCATCTGGCAATCCTAGTGATGATCTTCGATATGATCTTTTCTTCAGGTAGGCCCTATGCAAACCCAGTGTTTTGTTGGTCCTTCTTTAAAAAGAGTAATTATAAATATCTTCAATAGTGGTGTCTTAAGCTGCCTGGAAAGTTTAAGCATTATTAGCAGGCAGGACCAAGGGCTAGGTTTATAGATAACATGTCAGAACTTATTTGTGTGTGAACATAAACATAGAAGCAAGTGCAAAGTCATAAGAATTATGAAGGTAGAAAAGCATATATCCAAAATAGTTCTACTAGAGATAACATAAATGCTAAAAGTGAATGGCTAAACTGGCCTTTATTTTCCCAAAGGTAAATGCGGTGAATGACAGTGGTATAAAACATCAGAGACTCCAATCCAGGAAAGTAGTTAAGCAAATGATTAAATATCAATAGATGCTCCTGCTTCTACTCCCTGTTATAACATTTATTTGAATTGGAGCTTTGAAAAACATCTTGGCAGTATCTCAGATTAAATTTTATCCAATAGACCTGCTGGAGAGATACTGTCTTCATTTGGAGTTACCTGTCTATACTGGTTAGCATACCTGATTGCTTTTTGCTTCAGGTCTCAGGTTTCTTTGGGCACTGGAATTAAATGGTACCTTGGTTATAGCTGAGGTGCTGCAAAACAAAACATAGCGTTTTTGTAGGAATGCGTTTCGGCACAGGAAGCTGCAGCCTAACAGGCAGATTGTGTCTGCAGATATTTGCACTGTGTTCTTTTCCAAGGAACTAAAGTGTTGAACTTGCTGCTTAAGTCATCTTATTCTCAGCTAAGAGCTTCAAAATACTAACAGAGCTGCTCATCCCAGTTTTACTCTTCTCTGCAAAAACTAGCTGTGACAAGGATCCACAGACAACCATAATTGAAAACGGCAAGAGTCAAATGGGCCGGTTTTCCTTTGAGGTGTTTCGTTTTGTGAAGCACAAGAACCAAAAGATGTCGACGGTCTTCCTTCACTGTGTGACGAAGCTGTGCAGGGCAGATGACTGTCCCTTTCTTGTGCCAGTAAGTTCTGAGTTATCTGAATATAAAATAGGCACACTGGGGTTCTGCGTACAAGTTTTATGGAAGTTTGGATGGCACAGAATGAAAGCGACTTGTAGAGACTGAAGTAAGAATGTTTTTTGTGTCTGCAGTAATGGTGGAACAACTAATGCAGAATATGGAAATGAATACTGTCATCTGGAGATAAAATAATACTAGACCTGCAAAGCACAGGTTATTGAATGTATGAGAAATGACCTCTTTGCCTTGTGGTCTTTAGTTTTTAAAAGTAAGAACTCTGAGATGGCTTTGATATTCTTAGCAGTAAGGTATCCATCATCACAGTGGAGGAAGAGAAATATCTTAGAGTAGAATTTATGGAAAACTTAAAGCTATAGGAAGTGCTGTTATACTGACGAGGAAAATCTGTGAAAGTTTCTCATAGTGAAAAAAAATACTCTGTCCCTTATCGTTTATTATCATCTCCCTTACCGTTTGGAAGCTACTCTTTTGTTGAAGTTCATGAGGTTATGTCTCTTCAAAATTAACTAATTTTTAGGAGTATCAGGAACAACAAATATATTTTGGAAATTGAAACATTTAAATAAACATATAAACACAAACTTCTGTGATGTCTTCAGAGCACAGCATTGTTTCCTATTGAATGACTTCCCACTTAGAATTTTGAAGTGCTGTCAGTTCATTATACTTCTGAAATTTTGCATGTTATTTCATATTTTTATGTTACACGTTTACGTAACACATTTCGTTTTGTATTCGATTTGTGTTCTGAGGTTTTTGAAGTTCTTTCACAAGAAGCTGAAACTAAAGAAATGCTCTTGTTTGAAGCATGCTTGAGTACCCTAGATTAAGGTAGATGGTAGGTTACAGATGTCAAAGGCAGATTCCAGATGAGAGTGCTGGGGATTTAGTGTGAGTCATTGCTATTTAGAACTCGATGGAAGATGTGCAAACCCTCACTCAAGGAGCTTGCTAGAATAGGGATTGTCAAGCAAAACAGATTTGTTGGGGAAAACTGTCTGTAAACATAGCTTTGGAAAATTAACTACTGAAAATTTAATATACTCTAAGATGGATCTTGTATGCAACAGCAATGTAGTTTTGTAAACAAAGTGAGGCAAAATACAATGGGAAGCCAGGCATTTATAAAATACACTTCTAGGCAATATTGTAGATGTTTTTATTGCAAAGTAATTTAATGCATACTAAGAAATAAAATCAAAGTTGTAGTATTACTTATCAAAGAGTTTATATTAAAGCAGGAAGCACAAAAAGGCCACAATTCTGTTCCATTCTGAATCTGTGGTTGTTTTGATTGACCACTCAGATCTGCAGTAACAGAGAAAGAAGAGACGCTGGTGGAAGGACAACCTGGAGCCCTCAGAGCACATCTGGCAATGCTGTAATCTCTGCTGGCCCCATCATTACGAGAAGTGGTAGGAATAAACAATCTTTCTCTATGGGCTGAAGGAATTTCAGAAACCTGGGGAAATGTTTTGCAGTTTAATGTAAATTTCCAGTGACTTAAAGGGTGAATTCTCTGTAAATTTGCTGTGTATTTTTTTACAGCTGCTGAGTATTTTTTTTACTACATTTTTTACTACTTTGTTTGGTAGAAATTTTGAGCTAGTATTTATGTTTGGCTCTCACATGCTTCCTCCTCCAATAAAATCACAGTGGGATGCTGTTAAACATATAAGGCCATTATAAAAGCCCAAACTCAATGGATTGACTTCTTTTTTTGTCAAATTTCACTGAAGATAACAGAATTTAAGGTACTGTGTTGAGTGTTGCAGTTTAATTTGGATGGATAATGAACATTCACTGTCACTTTCTATTCGCCATTTCTTCCAGATTCCCTCTGGGTTTTTATCTACATGTTACCTAAAATTAATGCACACTATTCTTAGCCTTCAGCTATAAGAAAGAAATGGGACAAAACAACTGTAAATTTTAAACAGTGGGCTAAAATCCACTGCTTTAAATTGAGGGTGAAATTCCATGATTTTCATTTTTATTGCTGAAGCTTTTAGTAAAAAAGAAAAAGGCAGCTCTAAATGCAACTTGCAGTCTCTGAAAATAATTTATGTGACTGCAGTTTAAATTTTAGAAATTACAGGTATTTATAAATAGTTGCAGTTGCACAACCGATTTCAGCTGTCTTAGATTTAGGATGCTGAGAGTAGGACTGAACCTGGTTTAGGAAGACTAATTTAAACACTTGAGAATAAAATCCTTCTTTAAATGACAAGTAGTTGTACCCATACACAGAGAGCAACTGACCCTCCAGAATGGGGAACCACCTAGCAAGAGACCATTTTTGGAACAAATAGGCTCCATTACGAGCAGCATTTCTGCAATGAAAATGAGTAATTTTTTTGCATTATACATGGCCCGTTCGAGCTGCTGCTCTCTGATTAGTCAAGAAAAAGTGAGAAGAACTAACTTCAAAGTTGCACACATGAGTACATAGAGGAAATGAGTGACGGATTTGCTCAGCCAAACATGCACGCTGCAGTAGTGCTGCCTTAGGCAAGGAGTGGAAACTAGACACAGCCTGTTATTCGAGCAACCCCTGGTAGGTAACGTAGCTCATGATTCAAATGCTGGGAATGCTATTTTTACAATTCAAAACAAAAAGGATACTTATCAATTACCTTTAAATACTGCATAGCTTCAAGCAAAGAAATCTGCCCATGGATGTTTAATGGTCCCAAAGAAAGAGTAAACAATTTTGTAACTTCATGGCAACTGTTGAGGTTGTTTAAATGAAATCATGAATAAGGCTGAAAAAAGGAAACTATTTTTTTAGGTGTATTCTAAAAGTGAGTAGGTAAAGGCTTGTTGGTTTCTCCATCTTCATAGTATGCTTTTGGAGCATTCCGCTCATGCTGACAGAAGGATGGTTTACTGAGAAGTACTTGAAAAAAAATGGAATTCAATTCTAAACTCTGCCACAAATTTAATGAGTGGCATCGGGCAAGTCCCTCAATCTGATTTGCATTTCTCTTTTTCTTCTGGAGCAGGTAGAGGGAATTAGTCCTTCTGTCACTTCCCATTGTGAAAATAAGCTCATAAAACCCAGGAGGTTTATGAATACTATAGTTAACAAAATAAAAGGGGGAAGATCATGAGAGAACTTGACCAAAACTATCTGGATGATGAATAATTTTGGATAAATTTGGATAATTTTGGATAATTTTTTTTAAAATTTAGGTACATTTTTAATGAAGAATGCCAGGGTGTAGCCCTGGTTTGCAGTGGTGTTGTGTGGACGTGCTTACACTATTTTCAAAGCCAGCTCAGGTCTCACTTTAGCAGACATGTGTTTGTCCTGAGCCCATCAAAACTCTTACACCTGGCTCACTACGGTCCATGTGCCAGTAGCAGGGCTGCAGTTGCACAGATGTGCAGCCCCTCACTTCCCTCATTTAGGGTGGAGCTGCACCTGTCCCAGGGCTGGCCTGTGCACATCAGTGCCTGCAGAGGCTCCTCAAGGTAGCCAGGCCTCCCCACGAATCCTGTCACCAGCTGTCCTGGCAGTGGAGCTGCTGATGCAGCTGCCTTGGTAGGAACTGAATAGTGCTGCTGCAAAAGAGTGATGGTCCTTCTTCCGTGTAGTTCTGAACTCATATTGCCAACGTTTGGCTCTTTCCAGAGAAACGTCATTCTTTTGTTGTTAATCTAAAGCAAGTCATTACAGGAGACGTACACAGAAGAAAATGTTTTAGTCTCTATATGGAAACAAAGCAGGTACCAACTTGGGAAGTTGAAATTATGTAGCTTTTGATTGATGTCTCACTTAAGTTTAGGAGACAGCGGCTCAAAACAAATGTATACGTGTGCTGTGCTTACAAATTGCACAAAAAAACCCCAAAATAGTGGCAAGAAATGTAATTCTGAAATGGACACTGGTAAGTAAGCAAAAACTGAAGACAAAATACAAATGTTACCCTGAATATCAAGCCACTATGTAACTGCCAAGAGGAAAATGAGCATAGCAAAAAGAGCTTTTTTTGTAATAATTTATAGTCACTGACATATTTTTTCTTGTAAAACTCAAGTTTTTTCCTATAGAGCTATTTTATAATGTGATTAACAGTGAAGGGACTTGCGTATAACATTGTGCTTATGGTTGTATTTTTACTGAGGCAGACAACAGAACTGGCCACCTTTTCAATTAAGAGGTTCCTGATTTAATAATGGTGTTGGCTTGTTTTTCCACAAGACATTAAAAATATTATTTAATATTTTAATATCCATTTAATATTAAAAATGAAGCAATAACCTGCAAATAATTTTATTGTCCATATTCTAACAGAGATGCTAAAAGCTGCTGGTTAATGTGGCAAGTAGAACTGATGTATTTTTAAAATAAAACTATGACTATTGGCTTTCCTGTTACAAGAGGGGAGGAGGTAGGCAGAGATATTTTAAAAATATAACGCATGCCATTTTTGTTTTATATAGATGAGACGCCAACCAACAATTCAGAGCTTGGTAAGTTAATCAGAATTCCAAGAAACATAAAAGAGGGTTTATGAGGGAAGCAGAATTGAGGAGATGAACCATTTTGATTAATATCTATGCACTGGGGGTTTTTTTTCTTTTTTTTTTCTTTTTTTTTTTTTGGTTGCTTAAATGAGTCAATACCAACATGCTGAAAAGAAAGCAATTGGTGAGCACAGAATTCTCAGTTTAATTTGTGCACCCAGCACCATCTACATTGCATCTTTTAATTCCTATGATGAAATTGAGATGAAGATCTGATGCTACAGCATACAAGGGTGAGGGTATATTATAGCCACCAGATGAAAATCAGATTTAAGCAGTAAAATTTGCTCATGCCACACAGGAGCAGAGCAGGAAAATGGTTATTATGGTTCAGTCTAGCTCGGTTCACATCTCAAAGCCAGAAGGTCAGAGCTTCAGCTCCCATTCTCCTGGCATTTAACCACACAAAGAGCCTGTGGAGAAACTTGGGCAGAACTTGTGCCCTGCTAGGGCAGTGAAGGAAATAGGCTGTGGTGGAGAGCAGCTCTTTAAGTTTTAGGGTGCTTCTCCTTTGGGCACTTGGAACACTTGTTTCAGCCTATCTGTTACTGTTCTCTGCTGGTAACAAGGAGTGGCTGATGGCTTAGAAAGGAAGGTAATCTTTGGGCCATTCCACCTTGTACTTCTTCATAAGAGGACTGAGTGGAACAAGGAATCTATCCTGTCCTCTGAACTCTAACACTATTTGTTCCTTTCTTTTCTCAACTTAGAACTTATGAAAGCAGCCACTGTTCTTGCCTGTCATGGAAACAAAGTTCTTCCTGTAATTAATTGCTCCGTGGTGTGTTCCTACCCATGGATATAATTAAAATAATAAACAGCAAATTCTTTATTTGCTGTGTACAGTTTGCTGTGTGAATGGCTGCTACCTTTCCTTCCCATCCAACAAAAGCAGCAGCCTCTCCGTCCCAGAGCAACAGCCTTTCCTTTGCCTGTTGCTATGCCAGTGGAGAGCACAGAGGTGCACAGAGATTACTGCTGTAGTGGTCAGAAAGCTGCACAGTGTTGAGAAGGGGAGGGTAACCAGATCAACAGTGATGATTTCCTTTCAGCTTGGGTGAGGAGCATGGGGTTAATGGTGTTGAGGGCAGGTGGCTGCTTCAGGGGGAAGCAGTCGGGTTTCTCACATAGAGACTGTGTTGTCATTTCACCTCACTCTCCACCACTGGTAATGGCAAATGCTCATTGGTTCTGAAATGCTTTTTTTCCCCTCCTGCTGGAAAAGATAGTATTGGCTGTGGATGTATGTGGCCCGTTATCTCAGAACTGGTCCATGAACAGCTTGCTGAACTGCAATAAGCATTAAATATGTCACCTTTTCTATCTGAGAATTGATAAGCATATGAAGAAGCCCTCTCTGAAAGTGTACAACAAGCTTCAAGAATGTCCCATAACCGGTACCAGATATGTCTGCTGATTTATATAAACTTCGAATTGAGATGTAGATAATGATAGTGGGGGAGAAATTCTTTCATTAACTTGATTAGGCCATAAATCCTTATATGTCTACCTTATAAGTCCTTGGATAAAGATAGTCTTGCCTTGAATAGCACAGGTCAAGGTTGGTCACTAGCAGATGAGAAATAATGCCTTAGAAGGCATATGTCTTAATCCCCCAGCATGACTGATATTGCAAGAACCAATAACTTTTCAAAATGTACTTAGATAAGCTTTATCCAAGTAGACAGGTGCTCGTTCTGAGGTACAGTTTTAGTTCCTTTACTGCAATTATACTGTATATTGGGTGTTGGAAGGGGAAGGCAGAAGTGTTTGGCACTCCTGAGAGATTCAGACCAGATCTTACCTGAGCATTTTTCTTCTCCTTGCAGCTCACCCAAATGGACCTCCTTTCCAGATGAACACAGTCACCAGTGCGCTGATTTCAGGCATTGTCATCCTAGGAATTTCAAGCATTTTCTTTTTCGTATGTTCTCTAACCCTTCTGCACAGAAACTGGCCCAACAGTTCAGTCCTGAGTGGCATCCGGAACCCAGTCTTCAACTAAAAGTGATGATATGTTTGCACTTTTTGTTTGGGGTTGCCTTTCTTGTCTGTGAAGTATGATTCCATTAAAAAGTAATATTAAGGCAACACTCCAGTGGTATCCAGCTTCTGTTCCAGCTATTCTATATTTGTAGATTTGCTAGATGTTGTTGTGTAGGTAAGCAGCAGTGATGTTGGTAGCAAGCCTAGAAAATGCTGAGAATCTCAATTGTGTTTGCGATCAGACTGCGTGACATTTGCCCATGAATGTGCTGACAATAGAGCTCATGTCTTCATCTTCTCAGTAAGGTCTAAAAGCTGAAGATGCTGCGGATGAGAACCTTTCCAAGTATGCCATTTTTACACAAAGCCTGACACATTCAGAAAAATTCATAAGTTCATAAACAGCTAGTAAGATAAGGATAACTTCTTTTTTTGTCATTACATTTTTCACAAAAACAAATGTGTCTCAGGAAGAATTTGTTTTCAGCTGTATTGGCTAAAAATAACCCAAAGAGACTTGGAACAAGTGACTTTTACTTATCAATAATTTGGAAATATTTTCTTAAATTTATCTTCCATTGACTTGTGGAGATATCATGTATCGAGTATTGCCCAAACTTTCCTCACAGAAAATTATTTTTGGAGCACAATTTGGCAACTGTCACTAATATACTAATTAGTAAGGGTAAGCTTTGCCCCATGAGTTTTTCAGTTCTCAGATGAATCTTTCATTTCTACACAAAGAGTCATCAATCTGTGCTTATTTCTTTAGCAGATTTTCTACATGAGTTAGACTCGTTCACTGCGTGGATGAGGGAAGAGGGCAACTACAAGGAGACCAGGCTACAAGCAGTACTGTACTACTGCTGACTGTAGTTAATCTGATAAACATCAGACTTACCTGGAGTGTGAGTGACAGGTGCCCTCAAACAGGAGCAGAAGGCAGTGGCTTAGCAGTGTAGAGTAGACAAAAAGGCTGGTACTAGAGAGGCCACCATAGACACAACATATTAAGCTGGACTGGATAGACAGTTGGGATTTTGGTCACACATACAGCAGTTAAATTTCATTTTTCATGTACTGTACATATTGGCCTAGAAACACCTCATTGATATTTATCGTCATCCTGTGTTCACTGTGTCTGTGTCTTCACTGACAGAACTGGCTAATGATCAGGGCTTTTTGGCTCTCAAGGCTAAAGACAAATACAGTCTTGTTCTCAGTTTTCTCTGATCCTGCAAATGCTGTATAAAGGCCTGTTGTTTGCAAATTCCACTGTGCTGTAGGGCGGTATCCCTAACAACCAATACTGTGCCTGTTTTCCTCCAGTCTTAATACCTCAGAAACATTTTTGCACTTCAGGGGTTAGGTCTGATGACATGTAAAACACGATTGTTTAATAAAATTATTTTAAATGTTTCAGAATGGGTGCTTTGTCTGAACTGTTTTCCTCCCCCTGTCCAATTGTTAGTTTTGTACATGCTTCCAGGGACCTCGTTCTACAAAGAGGAAAACTGGACCTGCTTTTTTAAGTTGGTTTGGGAAGAACTTTCAATATATGGGATAAATTAATATAATTATAGATTTACTGACCTTTAAAGGAGTGTGGTAAACTCTGGAGATTTATCATCCAGCCTGGGGATAAATAAATTCAGATAATGTATTTTAATTTACTAATAAAGACAACCACAAAAATTCCATTAATGTAACTACTACTTGGTAAGGAGCAGCTTTAACTGAAAGTTTCCAGTGATGGAGATAGCCATTACCATCCTTAGAAAGTTGTTTCAGCAGTTAATTGCTATCTTCAGTACTTTTTAAAAGACTTACTAATGTGAATATGCCCATTTTAACTTATCAGCCATTAAAAACTGTCAGGCTAATGTCTGCTAGAGAGAGGGGGGGACCCTTTTTTTAACACAAATCCCATATGGTTTGGCTAAGACCACAGAAAAAGAAAGTGAATGGTGTTGGAAATAAAAAAAGTTGCTTATATAATATCATACTTGTCCTATTTGATTTCTCAGTGTTTCTGGAAGACAGTTTGTTGTTTTTTTGTAAAGAAATGTATTTCATAGTAATTAACAAACTCTTGTTGACCAAATTTTTTGAGGCTCAGCAATCCTATTCCAAAAATGGAGTTGCTACTCAATAATGTTATATGCAGAATGCTATTCTTCAGTTTGTTAAAATTTCTGGAGCCATTTGTTTTTGTGAAGAACCAGGTAAGATATTTGTGTAACTTTTCTTCATGTGGAAATTGCTAGGTACCCAAGGGTGATCTCCCTCTAGCTAAATTAGTGGACAGAGTTCCAACAGTCATCTGTAGGAGTCATTGCTGAGCTTGGTATGGACTGTGAATGTATTTGTCTCCATCATTCATTAAAAGAGATAAATATGTGTTCCTCATTTATAAAGAAACATGGAGAGCCACAGGTGGAAGATGATGCCTAAACCAAGGCTTATCCGTTTACAGATCTGACATGGGAGTGATTTATGAATTGTAGGGGAGCTGAAAGCTTGAGCCAGGCTGGCAAAATATTTCTAGGAAGGTGAGGATTGACTGAATTTGTAAACCATCCCCATCCTGGTTTGTTCAAAAGAAATGTACAGGTATTAAGGAATACGTGGAATCCATAACTTGTGACCTCACAAGTTTCAAGTAACAGGTAAACAGAAGTTGAGTGCATGTGCATGAAGGTTATACCCTACTTTTTGAAGGGCAGGATGTCAGGTGAGAGGGAATGGGGAATGGATTGAAAATATAAATTACATGTAGTGGGCACTCGAAAGATCAAGTTTTAAATGAAGCACTGAAACTAAGAAGACACTTTGTATGAAGGAGCTCTGGCCAGATACAAAATGGGGGTCTTGCAGGTGTTCAGTGGAACAGAATTGCTAAAAGAATAGTGGCTCTGATAATGCAAGCACTTCTATTAGGTGTGCCTGTTACGTGTGTTTTAATGCTTTTGGTGCCCAGAGGTCAGGTTTCTGCTGGTAAGCACAGTGTGCTGAAATATTCTCAGGTCTGTGACTCATATTGGGGATCAGACCAAAAAGAAACTGAAATTTCAAGCTCAGTTCTAAATCCAGTAGAATTTAATAGACCTATAAAAGGGTGAAAACGCTTCCTGGGTGCATCCTTGGAAGAGATAAATGGCAAATCCAACTGGGGCTGTGTGTACCGGTGCTTGGGATTAATTCAGTTGATATTTGAGAAACAGGCCTTGGCCGAGGAACCTGGAAGTAAATCCATTTCCTGCTTTATTCAGCAGACAGTACTTCTTACTCTTGATACCTCTTAGGCTCCACAAATGTGCCAGAAGAGGCAGACTTGCCCTGGTTAAGCTACCCATTTCTTCATCTGAAGGAGACAGAGGTAGGAGTATTGTGGTAAACCAGGAAATGTTCCAAGTGTTGCAAATCCTTCCTCGGGTTACTCCCAGGTTTTATTTCAATGCCATTTGGACTTTCCACCATGCCTTTCAGGAAGAAAGGAATAGGATGGAAGTGGAGGAGACTAGCTCTGCACAGACTGGACTGTCTGATACACCCATGGTTTCAGTACTGTCATGTCTCTTTGCCATAATATCTCTTTTGGAAAGTTTTATTAATATTTCTGTTGTTAATTAATTAACTCTTTCCCAGTCTTAAAAAGTGTATGCTTGTACAATTAGGAAGCACACCCTTGGCATTAGAGAAATAGAAAATGTAAGGTGGAAAAGTTGTTTAAGTGACTTATTTTGTGAAGAAGGCAAACTAATCACTGTTGGTAAACCGAGGAAGGTGCTGGACAGACAGATTTCAAATGCTGCTACTGCATTTTTAACCTCTGCTTTTGGACCTCAGGGTGTTGTGTGAAAAGTACTTTGTGCTAAAGCAGGATCTGCTCCTGTCCTTATAACCAAAAAATACCATTCAGCCATAGCTGAAATGTTTGCTGCAATCACCTGCTAGAAGGGGAAATCTTCACTCTTTTGAACTCATAAGATGGTAGAGGTTATAGACATTCACTATCCTCACCTGAGTAGGCATCAGATGCTCTGTTTACATCCTGAACTCCTTGTGTATAGACTCTAGGTCTCTGAAGTGTGTTTATCAATCTTGCTTGTTTTGCATAAATAAAACAAAAAATAAAAGTAGCTTTGCTTCAGCATGTTTTGAATGCCGTTTTCTGGAGTGACGACTGAATCAGGAGAGACCCTGTGTTTCTGCCAGCAGTCTGCTATATTTCCCATCAAGACAGAGAGGCTGAATGATATCCATTATAGGCACTCTTCAGAGTGGGTGAAGAAGAATCTGCTCTTGTGGCTCTTTTCTCCTCCATGCTGTAACCCCTTGTCTCTTGATTCAAGTTGAGCTTGAATCAAGCTCTATTCAGGCAATTTTATTACTTTTATCAGATGGTAATATCTCTCTGCTCAGAAGCTTTTTTGAGGGACAGGCAAAGTTTTAGTGTAGTTTTTAACATGACTTTTTGATTTTTTTTTTTTTTTTTACTTTATGAAGGGGTATTAGTGAACTGTACCACTCAGTACAATCACAAGTTACTTTATAGAGCAGATATTCCTGATTTGTGTTTTCCCCTCTCCAGATTCTAATAGATAAAAATAATGATCCTGTTATTTCAAATGCTAATGGCAAAAGGCTTTTAGGGCAAAAATTCAGTGTAGGATCTGTACTGGATGACACACAGGATCATGCACACTCAGCAGGTGTGTATTCTGCACAAGCTTACATCCATTTTGGAGCCAGTGACAGGTCAGGAGGTGAGTAGACTCAGTGCTATCTCACTACGGAGTCAAACCCTGCTTCTGGATGTTAGGGCCTGCACAGCTGAGTCAATGCCATGTGGTGGAGCGATGCCTTGGGGCTTCCCTCCCTCACCCCAAAACACTGAGCAGTGGGTTGCATACTGTCAACACAGCACTGCAGCTACTGTGGCCAGAACCACGAGATGGGTGGCCAGGACAAGTGCTCCCAGTCAGCCTCCTCTCTGTGTCCTGGTGCTTCCCAGGCTGCAGGTCAGACTCTGGAAGTGCTCTCCATGTGTGCTGTAACTTGGCAAAGTGGGAGCATGGCCTTGGCAGTGCTTGTGCTGCTCGTTTGTACAGCTGCTCATGGAGATGCTGAGCAGCTTGTTCTGCTACACATGAACTCCACACAGACTTGCTCTGCTGGGAACACTGACTAAATACACAAACTGAAGTGTGTGAGTTAGTGGGAAATCACTGAGTAATCCCCTTTCCAGATAATTATGTTTGTTTCCACAAATGAATGCAGGGCAGGGACATGGGGAGGTGTCAGCGCTGTGGCCTCAGGTGTGAGGGCAGCAGCCCCTGCAGAATGGGCTGTGGAGATGTCAGGTTGCAAGAAAGGGAAGAGCTGTATTCCATGTGTTATGTGGCAGGAATTTTTAATGTTTATGGTGTCTATGGGGCAACCAAACATCTATGGTTGGCCTGGTACACTCCAGGGCAGTCAGTGCATAACGCAGGCTCTGTGGTATATACTAGGAAGGGCTGTGTCATCCTAGGGAAATCTGCTTTGATACCGAGCTTATATCAAGATCATAGGTGGACAGATTGAAAACTCAAGCACTCACCTAGTTTTCTCTGGTACAGGTCACTTCTTCAGCAGCAATGTGTGTTTTGCTTCAGTGGCACTTGGGTGCTCTCAATGCTGTCAGCTTTTTTATCAGTGCTTGCAGAGCACTGCACAGGTACAGTGCTCAGATAGGAAACTCTCCCTGGGAGCTGCTATTAAATTAATTTCACTTAATAGAAGTGTTTCTGGTCTGTCAGGCCCAAACTGTGGGTGTGACTTGTGCCTTGACTCCTAATGTGAAACTCAGACATGCTTTGAGTATGCTCCTGTTTCAGTTGCTACCCTAATTTTAATCCTTAGAGTGGAAATTGCCAATAGCTTATGATGATGCTTTCTCTTTTCTTAGCATTTTTCAAATCTTCAAATTCTTTAAGCCTATTAGGTTCTTCATTCCCTCAACAGGTGTTCTAGCCACTGACTATCTTGTTGGCCCTCCACCAGACTTCTTCCTTTTTATCGATGTTTTCCTTCTAATGTGGGGACCAGAAAATTGCACTGTATATCTAGTTTGTGCAAAAAGTGGTGGGTAGCAGGGGAAAGGACTGCCCTCAATCTCCTGGCCACGGTCCTGTTCATACAGCCCAGGACACTGTTGCCCAGCCTTGCTGCCAGGACCCACTGCTGGCTCCTGTGCAGCCTTCTGTCCACCAAGATCCCCCCACTCCTTTTCACCAGGGCTGCTCCCCAACCAGTCAGTCCCCAGCCTGTATCACTGCAGGGGTTACTCCCATCCGGATACAGGACTTTGCAACTGTACTTGCTGAATTTCATGATGTCCCTGTGAGCCCATTCCTCCAGCCTGATGAGGTTCTTCTGAACAGCAGCCCTGCCCTCAAGGGTATTGGGTGGTGATTCCAATTTGTGTCATCTGAAAATTTGGCTATAGTTCCCTCTGTCACCTTCTCCAGATCATTGATAAAGGTATTAAAGAGGACAATCTCAAGTAGACTTCCACAGTACTCCATTTTTTGCTAGTATCCAGGTAGACCACGACCACTACTTGCTGAACTAAATCATTCCTCTGTTTGTCCAGCTGAACGAGATTGTTTCTGTCAGTTCAAGGTTTGTGTTCTGCTGATCTTGTGTGATAGGGGCAATGATGATGCTGCACAGCAGAGGTTGTTATATTGTTTATTTTTAATCAGGAAATTACATCAGAAATCCAATCCTGACAGAAGGCTAACGGTACAAAGTAAAGCACTAAGGAGTTATGCTCAGGCATGCTGTGTTTTCTTGGAAAGGCACTTATTTTCCTTGGAACCTTGCTTTGCTTGCTAGGCACAGGCTGAACAGTGAACCAGGGTAGTTTCAAGGAGTTTCAAGCAATGTTTGAAAAGGAGGTCGCTGCCTAGTGGAGCCCTATCTCCTTTATTAAAGAAGTTAAGTTTCCAGTGAATAAGGCAGGGAAATGGTTTAAAAGACAATGGCTGCATGATGACACCGGTTGATTCTGGTTTGCCCAGTCAGACAGTGCTTCTGGGTCAGTCTCTTGTGGGACGTGGCTGGAATGACAGTTTAAATTGAAGTCATGCTCTGTACCTTAATTCTTAACCCTCTCCCCAAATCCTGTGTACTTGAGCCAAAGCCTTAATCCTTGGTGTGATTCCTGGTACAGGTTTCCACCACTGTGTGTGTTCTGACCCTGTCTGCTGCTTTAGGACTTCTAGGGGCTGTGACCCCTGTGCTCTCCCAAGGCCATAGTTTCTGCTGTCCCCGACTGGGTGGGTGCCTGCCTTCTCTCATGCCTGGCCCCAGCCTGCCTTTACTGCATTTCTGTTTCTGTCCAGCCAGCCCAGTTGTGACCATGTGGGAGCCATGTCAACGTTACCCCCATTGTAGTTCTGGTTCTGAGTGTTATTGTCCTTCCTCCAGGTGGTTAAGCCGAACTCTTCTTAGGTGACTGTTGCCTTTTCAATTTCCATTTACTTGGGATAGGGCACAGGGGACCTCTGGTTACAGTAATGAAAGCATACAGTGGCTAACGGTCTAGAAAATGAGTTCTTGTTTTGGTAAATGTCAAACTTACTGCTCCTCTGGGTAAGTCTTAAGGAAATAAATTTTGATGCTCAATATATTGAGCATGGTCTGCTGCTGTCATACTGCAAAGAAGATCTAATAGTATTAAGAAGAAGGAAAACATGTTAAGCAACAGCAACACCTTTTACTAATATTTTTTCACTTGTCTCATAATTAAAAAATAAACTGAAATCTATGTGCTTCAGTAGCTTTTTTGGTGTATTCCATTTTGGACTGGAGTTGTGCAAAAAATGTCACTGATACATTCTGATTTACATGGATTTGAATACACCATGAGGGCCTTCTAGAGTTAATAAAATAAAGCAAGCAAGATACTTGTGTTCTCAGAGGCCATCCCTCCTAAGTACTTTCTCAGCTCTTTGTCCATAGAATTTGAACAGGTTTGCTCTGCTGCTACAGAGGCTATTTGCCATTCTCATTGTTTTACATATTTTGCCATGGAAGAAGTCTGGAGAGAGACATATGTCCTGCTTCCTGTTTCTGTTTCTATGATTGACTGGATTAATTCTGCTTCCAGGTGTGTTGGAGCAGCCAATAATCCCTTTTAAGGTAGGTATGGAGATCACTTGTCATTGCCTGCCTGCAGCTAGAGAAGCTGAATTTTGCTGCTGTTTTGCTGTCTAGAAACAGCTTCCTCCTGTGAGGAATACCTCTGTAATGATTACCAGGCTGTGAATATACAGTAGAATAGCTAATGGCGTCTGTATCTGATTCAATCTGGTAAAAACAGTCTGGCCTCTCACAGAGTTACCTCACAAACCGTTCCCATTTGAATTGCTGAAAGTAATGCTGAAATGGATACACTAGGAAGAGCAATGCAAGCAGGTGGAGGGAGGTGATCCTGCCCCTCTACTCAGCCCTAGTGAGGCACATCTGGAGTGCTGTGTCTAGTTCTGCCCTCCTCAGGACAGGAGAGACATGGAGATCTTGGAGCAGGTCCAGAAGAGGGCAACCAAAAAGAACAATGGACTGGAGCACCTCTCTTATGAGGAAAATCTGAGGCAGCTGGGCCTGTCCAGCCTTGAGAAGAGATTGCTGAGAGGGGACCTTGTCGATGTTTACAAGTATCTGAAGGAAGGGTGTCAGGAGAATGGGTCCAGACTCTCGGTGATGCCAGTCTGTGGGACAAGAGGTAGTGGGCAGAAACAGATGCACAGGAAGGTCCACCTGAATATGAGGACTTTACTGATCAGTGACTGAGCATTGGAACAGGCTGGCCAGAGAAGTTGTGGAGTCTTCCTCACTGGAAATATTCCAGACCCATCTGGACATAATCCTGTGCCATGTACTCCAGGAAGACCCTGCTTGAGCAGGGAGGTTGGACCAGATGGTGCACTCTGGTCTCTTCCAACCTACCCAGTCTGTGATTCTGTGACATGAGTGTATTTTATAGAGAGATGTAAATTTGGTGGTGTAAGCTGCATGCTTCCTTTTCCTAGATATTTTTTTCCTTCTGTACATGTTCCCTTTCCTTTGAAATTTTAGTTTCCTATCTCAGAAGCTCTCTGAAAACTTTCCTTCTCTAATAGTCATCTTTCAACACCTTCTTCAGCATTGTTACAACAGTCCTTCACCCTCTAACTTCTGCTGTAACACACTGGTGTCTTTTACACTTATAGTGCTTCTGTTTCTCTGTTCTTTTTAAAGCTGCTAGGGACAGTAGAAAAGGTACCTACAGAGAAAAATAATAAACACCAATCTGATTTTTTTTCTCAGTTGATTTTTGAAAGATATCCTTGATTAAGTATTTGCTGAGGTGTAGCAATGAAAGTCAGGATTAGCAAAGTAGCCTTTGGGTAGGCTTTTCTTTGAAAAAAAGATCTGTGTATCCTTCCAGCTTGGATGAAATATCTCCTCTGTCTCCCTAGGTTATAGAGAATGCTTTATCTGCTTTTAATTGTAACTGGGTGACTTGGCTGGTAAGAGTTTATTCCAGTGAAATAAATGTGGGATACTAACATACAAAGAACACATGAACTGTGAAGGTTGTGAGGAGAGCTTACAAAACAAGTTATTTGTTACCATTTTATTCATTCTGAAGAATTATGCCACTGTAAAATGGAGGAAATGGATAGACATTCCTGTGAGATACAACAGACCTCTCAATGTCATGTATCCTGCTTGACCAACCAGATCTCCTTCTATGGCAAAATGACCTGCTGATGAGGGAAAGCCTGTGGGTGTTGTCTGTCTAGCCTTCAGTAAGGCATTTGACACTGTCTCCCACAGTGCTCTCCTGGAGGAACTGGCTGCTCATGGCTGGGATGGGAATGCTCCTTACTGGGTAAAAAACTGGCTGGGTGTCCACGCCCAGAGAGTGGTGGTGAATGAAACTAAATCCAGCTGGCAGCTGGTCACTAGTGGTGTTCCTAAGGGCTCAGTGCTGGGACTGGTCCTGTTTAACATCTTAATCTGTGATCTGGAAGATGTGATGGGGAGCATCCTCATGAAGTTCACAGATGACACCAGGCTGGGTGGGAGTGTTGATCCGCTGGGGGATAGGAAGGCTCTGCAGAGGGATCCGGACACACTGGATTGATGGGCTGAGGACAGCGGTGGGAAGTTCAACAAGGCCAAGTGTTGGGTCCTGCACTGAGGTTGCAACAACTCCAGGCATCACTCCAGGCTGTGGGAAAAGTTGCTGGAGGAAAGTGGCCCAGTGAAAAAGGACATGGGGGTGTTGGTCAAACGCCATCTGAGCATGAGCCATCATGTGCCCAGGTGGCCAAGAAGGTAAGTGGCATCCTAGCCTGGATCAGCAATAGTGAGGCCAGCCAGGGGTAAGGAAATGATTGTCCTTGTACTTGGCACTGGTGAGGCCACCACTCAAGTGCTGTGTACAGTTCTGGGCCACTCACCTCAAAAAGGACATTGAGGTGCCAGAGCATGTCCAGAGAAGGGCAATGAGGCTGTTGAAGGGTCTGGAGCACAAGTCTGATGAGGAGCAGCTGAAAGAGCTGGGTGGGGTTCTTTAGCCTAGTGGAGGCTCAGGGGGACTTTACTGTTCTCTACAACCATCTGAATGGAGGGTGTAGCAAGGTGAGGGAATCTTCTGCCACGTCTCAAGTGAAAGGACCACGGGAAATGGCCTTAACTTGCACCAGGGGAGGTTCAGATTAGATATTTTAGGCACTGGAATAAGTTGCCCAGGGAGGCGGTGGAGTCACCATTGCTGGAATTGTTCAAGAGGTGTCTGGATGTGGCACTTGGGGATATGGTTTAGGGCTGATAATGTGCTGTGTTGACAGCTGGACTAGATGGTCTTGAAGGTCTCTTCCAACCCTGATGATTCTGTGATTTTGTGTTGGAACCGTGAGTTCTGAGAATTTAAATCTTTCAGTTCTGACAACCAATGATCCTCAAAAGCACACTCCATTTGACCTGAGACCTTGGGAAACGCTTCCCAAATTGTGTGAAAACACTGTGGTTGTTGCTGTGTAATTAAAGTTATATCACTGGGTGGAATATGTAGAAATGTAGAATTTAGGTTTATGGAATATAGTCACAAGATGGAGGATTTTGGGTGTGGGTTTTTACTTCTTCTTCACAAATCTGGGTGTTCTTTTATTGGGTCAAAAAACCCACAGTGCAGGTCATGAATTTATTGGATTATAAATTATTGGATTATAAGTAAAAATAAACTACTTGGCATTTTGTAATTTGGTGAATTGGGCTTTAAATGCCCTTGAAAATTACAACTCAGGGCCATTTTCCACCGTGTTCACAAAGAAGATCACTCCATGCAGCTGTGCCATAGATAAGAATATAATAAACATCTAAGTACAAAGAAATACCAGCATCTCCTGCCTTTTAATCCAAACTCTGAGTACAAGAACTAGAGAGAATCAGAGGCAAAACGAAAACCAGAAGTAATTAATAATTTTGAGGTGGCAAGAAGCTGTTTGGACGTGGTGATGTTGTGAAGGTTTGGTTGATATCCAAACACGAAGAATGGGAACATGAGTTAGCTGGAACTTGTGCATTTCCTTGACGGGGGATCTGGCATCTGGTAGTGTTCTGAGTCCTATTCTGTTGAGACAATCCTGTACAGTCCTCAGCTGAAGGATTATTCACAGATATTGTAGCATCTGTCTTGAGCAAGTGACTGGGAGGAAATCTGAGGTACAAAGTTGTGGTTTGTGAACTACATTGTGGTACTTGGGCAACCTTCCTCTGCTCCTAGGGCTGGGTAAGACAGCTGATGTGGGGTAGCTACCAGAAGATAACTAAAACTCAGATGCATGCCCATCTTGGGGTGTAGCTTCCTCCTGGAGCATTGGGAGGACAGCCACTGGCTTTTTGGAGTGCAGAGTGCCCATCTCCTGCTACGCTGGAACAACACCTACGTATGTTGTAGCTCATCTTTCTCACAGCATATCCCAGTGTTTAACATTGTGGTTGGATAATGATGGAAAAGCAGAAAGGAGATGGAATTAAGACGAAGAAGGAAGAATGAAAAGAAGTTTTGCATGTGAAAACTGAAAATGTGTCAAGCCTGAATAATTTCCTTCAATCCAGACTGGAGTTGTTTTAGGGGTGTATTGCAGCACCTTCCGTGTATCACACGGAAACTAGATGGAGTATAGCTCCACGCACATCAGCTAGATGGAGTATAGCTCCAGACAGCAATGCTTTGAAGGTTATTTTACTGACTAGGGATTAAGGAGTCACACAGGTAAGTTAGCAAATAGTACAATAGATGCAGAGATATGATCAGGTCTTGCAGATTTGTTTCTGAGACAGTACATTTCCAAGTCAGCCAAGGCAGCGTGAGGGACTGATGAGCAGCTGCTCTGAGTTCATGGTAATGTTAGTAAATTTACTGAGGAGTCAGTGGGAATCATTCAGGTTAGTACACTTAATGCTGTGGTGTCTATGATGTTCATGTAAGATCAAAAACTGCCCAGAGTAGCACTGCTGATAGCACCAACTATATGAGAGAGTTTCTTGGAGTAGAGTTGGGAAAAATACTTCTTTTGCAGTTGTCACACTCTATATTTAGCAATAGAAAGAAGGCACATAGTGATTATAAAGATGAACACTTAAGAATACCAATGTATGGTATTTACTGGGAATTCATATATCTGTACATAAAGAACTAAAATTCTTGACCTTATCTCTTGCCCTTTTTTGAAAGATAGGAAGCTTCTGTCCTCTGGCTTCTGATGACAGCTCAATACCTCTTTCCTATTGCTACTGGTTCATCCCCTGAATGGTGAGAGAAATCAGAGCCCTGCAGCTCATATTATCTATCTTGGTATTTTATATCAGGTCTGTCAATCATTACAGTACTGTACAAGGCCATTTCACATCACCCAGATGAGTTCTGAGAAAATGACTTTGTGCTGCAGAGTAATATCATGTTTTGCTTTTATAATGCTCTACACTGTGCTGCAATATAAGGGGATTGTTTTTTCTTATTATCTGGTGCCATTATTTCCTTTTTCCATGGACAAAGGCCATACAGATGCCCTTTGCATGTGTAATAAACTCCTTGGTGTCAGCGGCAAGAAGGAATAAGCTGGGTTTTTCATGAGCATTGCCTGAACAATTAAAAAGCCAGCTGAAAATGCAGATAGATATTTGTCCTCTTATATTAAAAAGTTTTACTCTGTAAAGAAAAGAGACAAACTTATGAAGCAAATTGCAGTTTTGAAGAGTACAGCACTGTTTTAACTAAAAATCCTTGTGTGTCTGTAGGAACATAGTCTTCATGTTAAGGCTTGTCCTTCCAAAATGAGCCGTGGAGTAAGCTGCTTTCGAGGTGGGAATCTCCAGGCTCTGGGGAAAGGCAGGAAAGCCACTGCCGGAGCTGGAGGTGTTTGGAATAACTGTCAAATACCAATAAGTGACAAGAAAAGAAAAAAAAATTTTCTTTTGCGTCAGCGACCTCCTAGTCAGTATTCTCAGGATTTGGCTCCCCTCTGCTTGCAGGCAGGTATGGGCAAGAAATAAATGGTACAGCACAGAGAAGGTTTATGTGGTACTGAGGATGTCCCAGGGCAGTGAGGCTCAAGCAGTGCTCTGCACTCTCATCTGAAGGAATGGATTTAAGGGCTGTAATTTCAGACTTCATAATATCCCTGTTGGCCAAGGCAAAGTCCTGTGTTTGTTCCACAGTGAAGCAGGTGGCTTTTCCTAGCATCCCTCTCCTGGAGCTCAAGCCTGGCCACGGTTTTCAGGTAAGACATCCTACCTGAGGGTAAGTGGGATGCAGCACCACCATTAGCTTAGTGTTGTTTCAAAGTTGCTGCTGTGCCATAGGTTAAAACCAAAACTGTTGGAAGCCTAGTAGATCCAGGAGATTTTTGACCATTCTTTTTCAGATCGAATTCCTGTAACTACCTTTTGCCTCTGCTTTTCTGTGATTCATTTTCTTGGAGCTCAGGATGTGTGAACATATCAAAAGAGCTAAAGAAAGTTCGTACATTCTAAAAAGGCAGCACTTCTGTATCCATTAAAAAGTTCACTTAGCTGTTTATAGATCAGATTTTAGCAGTCTTGCTTGTCACGGGCCTGATTTTTCAAATTATTTACTATGCACCCAAGATCCCTCAACTTTAGAGGAAACAGGGGAGATAGTTCATTGCCAAGAAATGATAACATGAAAAGGGAAGAAGAGCATTCCTTGTTATCTCCTCTCATATTTATTTATTTCGGGGTCAACTAGATTGTCTTTGGTCTCTTTAACCTGCAAGCCTGTAGTGTGTTGTAGAGCACCTCCAGAGAGGGCAGATACTTAAAGCAGAACAGTCACTTAAAGTGATGAAGTTTCAGCTGATAAAGAAAAGTGTTACTGCCCTGACACAGAGCATCAACTCACAGAAAGCTGAGTACCCTGTATCTGCTACAGTGGTAGCAAAGAAGCTCTCTGGACTCATCACTGTGCTACACAGAGTAAGGAACTGCTAAACCCTGAGCTCCTCAGAACATAAGCAGAGAACCTCAGAGGCTTTGGACAATAGCCTCTGGTTTGTTTTTGTTTCTGATGTTAGTCTGCTCTAGCTAGAAAGGCAGTGGATGACACACATATGAACCTATTGTGTCTCACATTTTTCTCATATTCTTGGTGTCCTGTGTGAGAATGGCAGGAGGGAAACAGCATGCAGAGACTTGTTAATGTCATCAGATGTTCTCCACAAAGCAGGGAGAAACCTCTCTCTCCACACTAGAGAAGACAGGAATATTGTTTAATTTTTGAGATGGTGGGGGGTGAAGTAGTGGAGAACAAAAAGCCTCAGAATGATAGCAATCTATGCCTAGGAATAAATATAGAGGGTATTGTACAATGAAAAGGAAAAACATCTTAGGGATAGCTTACTCAAGCCAACAAAACTCCCTCAACATTAAATGATGTATGAGAAACTCAGAAGTGTAGTTTGAAGACAGATGTCTTACCAGTTACACTCCTTTGACTTCTTACAACAATTTCTGCCAGCAGATACTGCAAAGTCAGTACCATTTCATGAGCTGCCATTGATGTTGTAGGAAATTGCTTCTCTCTGTTTTTTTTTTTTTCTTTGCTGGAGATTTGCCTTTTATTAGCCAAGATCTAGCAGTGACTGATTCTTGGAAGGAAAGAGTGACATTTGAATAGTTGAAGCTGCAGTGACCTACTTCTCGTAATAGCTTGATAAGAAGCTCCACAATGGGTTGTGCTTCTGAACAGCTGTATCTTTCAAAAACAGTTGCTTCGTGGGAATTTTAATCTCATCTCTGCCCCTTTGTATCTAACTAAACATGTGAAAATATAAAAGTTTTCCAATGAGTGAGTTTGAAAAACTGAGTTTGTAATGAGTTAAATGGTGCAGAAAGTGAGCTCTGATATTTCAAAGTGTGAGGAGTGCTGTAATGTCACAGCAAGTGACTCCCCCTTGGAACAGGGTGTAGGGATGGTGACAGTGTGTGTGTCTGTGGCTTGGCATGCTGTTTTTGCTCAGATTGCTTGCTTACCTCCACCTTCTGCCTCTGGTTTGGAAAAGTTCCTTAGCTGCTGGCACTGCTCTCTGCATTTCCTCCCATCCTCACACCTTTCTCCACACTCACTAATTTTCTTCCTTTCTTTCTCTCATAATCATTATGGCTTCCCTGCTTCTTTCAACCCAGAGTAAAGATGAATCTATAAACCTCTATTGATAGTTTCAAATCAGGTCTTGATTTTTAGATGAAAACTGGGTTCTAGCACTTGCTCCTCTTAAACATGACAAAATAGAGAAATAACGTATTAAGTAGTTTATGGGGAAATTAAAAAAGGAAAAGCTAAGTGTATAATATCTTGACTTTCCCAACTTAATTATTTTCTTTTTTTGGTCAAATAACGCTTAATAGATCTTCCTAGAGTTAACTTTTTAGTTGGTTAATATTGAGGCTGTTTACGTCAATAAGTTACTGCTCTGTAAAGTAACAAATGTGCAAAAGGTTCAGGACAATGATCTTTTGGCTGTTTTTCAAATCAATAGGAATAAATGAGGCATTTCAACAGTTATTTTTCCATTGAAATTACATTTCACTCAGGAATAATTTTGTGAAAATAGGCTGCTACAATTAGAAGTAACTTAGGCTGGTGATGATCCATTCCACAAAATCTTTCCCCAAAACAGAACGGACAAAAATGTCTCTCCCCAATAAAAATACATCCTCAAAAAAGATCTTTTTGTTTGTGCTTGTTCATTTGAATAGAGAAAAAAATCAATTTGATGTTAAAGCTTTTCTGTTTACAAAAAAAGTCCACCCTCAACACAATCAAGTTAACTAATGGCAAAGTTATTTTTCTGCCAAGAGGCTGCATCATTAAACTAGGAATTAGACAAATGAGATCCTAATGCGTTTTAATAAAAACAATATATTTCTCCCTTCACTCTAAACCCCTGTAGTCTTGCATATTTTTTGTACTTATGCTACTGGCTATGTGGAGCTCAGATATAATTGCTCACCTTATAACTCCTTCTGACACTTATATCTAGAGCAGATTACAGTAGATGTATTCTGATTGCATGAAATATTTTTTAGTTATTCTAGAAATGTTTTCAGGAGAAATTAAGGTAGTTTTGAATGGCTTTTCAACCACTGAAAATGTGAATCTGTTATGCATTTTATGCATATTATGCATATCTTGCTATTCCGCATTGTTCCATTAAAAACATGTGTTTTGAAGAGAAATGGCAATATACAGACATAGCATTTATCTATGCAGCAGTTCTGTTCCTCAGGCATACTGAGACATACTTATATCCTTTTGTAAGTAAAACTGAATGTTGTGACTTTTATTTCTTTTACTTGCAGCTAATGTTCCAGAAAACCCCGCCATGAATTTGGAGCCAGATCCTTGTCTTATCCCTGCACCGTTGGTTTAAGCCACTTCACTTTATTCAGCATTCAGGATCCTTCCTGAGAGTGCAGTAGCCCAGGAGGGCTTGCTTGCCTTTGGGCCCTGAGCTGGGTTTGATGCCTATCAGTGGGAGGCTGTGAAAGGGACACTGGTGAAAGGGGAGCTCTCTCATCTTGTAAGTCATGTGTAATTTGTGACTCATGTGTAGATGTGAATGCCTTGTACATAAATCTCATAAAATTTTTTAGTTTTCCCATCTGCATGAGAGGTTCTAAGCCATGCTTCCTAACCCTGTGAATCCATGCTCATCATTCCTTTCACCTGTTTGAAATTTCCTCCTGTGTGTCTTCTGCTGCTTAAGCAAATCAGTTGTTCCATTTTCCTGCTAGATTTCTTGCTTCCCTGTGTCAGTTGGTTTGTTTTTTTCCTTTTTCCTAATATGCACAGCTCATGTAAACTCCTTGGGATTTGTTTCCTTCTGTAACTTTACTAGTGTTTCACGCAGGAAATCAGAAATCTTTCAAGTAGAAAACAAGTTCCCGTGTCGGCAGAGTAATCACAGAATCAACAAGGCTGGAAGAGACCTTCACAATCACCTAGTCTAACACGGGTCTTAAACACTATTCAAGAAATGCTAGTGATTTCTTTTAATTCCTCTGAGTTCTTTTTCCAGTGGGAGAAAGGATTTAAAAAGCTATTCCTGAGTGTGAAGTGAGCAAACATTGTGCAGGAGAAGCTTTGGCACTGCTATTTCCCATTTCTAGTTCATGGTTTTCACCTTCAGAGAGCTTAAAACACAATAGATCAAACACACTGCAGTTCCTTGTCTTGTACCTTTCCCTACTGTGCCCACTGCAGGCAGTCCTCCAGTGGAATCCGTGAGTTCCTGGCTGTCAGGGCATTTCTCCAGGCTATGCCGAGGTGTATAGATGGGGCCTGGTGTTCCCCTCCTCAGCAGTCGTGCTCTTTTCTGGTAGTTGCTCTGAGGGAAAACACTGAGAGGGTGCTCTTCTCCAGCCAGGAGCACTCAGATAAAGAAGCCTTGGCTGTGTGTGGAGGATAGTGCTCCTTATTACAAGTATGGCCAGAGCTTGGGCCACAAAGGTAAGCAAAGTGTGCCAGTGGAGAGCATGGTGAGTGTATGGATGGGTCCTGGTGTCTGGCTTGGCCATGAAAAGAAGGGTAATGAATGTGGTGCTGCTCTTTTAAATATTTGCCTGAGCTTCCCATTTTTTTCATTTTTTTATGTTACTCTCTATGGTGAGAAGAGCAGGCTGAGCAGAACTGGAAGGAAAACCAAAATGCCAGTGTAGTCCTTATAGTCCTTCTGGTGGTACTCACAGATTTGAGTTCATCTAGATTACCGGTAGGGAAGTGAATGTAGGGAGTTCACCAAAGAGAAGTATTTTCCTTTATGCATTCAAAGGTGAACCCCAAAGATCAAAGATGTGCTTAAACCACTGCCTGTCAGTGTGATGGAGACTCTGAGCAGAGCCTGCACAGTGCCCAGGCATCCTGCACAAGTGCAGGCAAAAAGCAAAGGCCAATTTTAAACCTTCCCCCTGACTTTGCCCCACCCATGCGGGTGGTAATGTTCAAAAGGAACCTCAGACTTCAGGTGAGGTTGCCAGAGGGCTGCTCACTCTTTCCTTACTCATCCAGACAAGTGCTGCAGAATTGATTACATCACTGCTAAAAAATAGGTGAGGCTTTGTGCATACCGATGTCCTACTAGATGTCATTGGGCAGACAGACTTACTCTTCTGTTGTGCTTTGTAGTTTCTGTGAATTTTAGAACATTTGTTTCCTTATTCTCTGAAGCTGCTGAGTTGTATAAAATATAACAACATGCTTTTCACAGTGAATTGTAGAAATCTCGTCTCTTCTTGCACCGAGTCAGAGGTGAAGCTCGTGACTCGCTTTGTCTGTCATGCTTCATCTATCGCAATAGGAACAAAAAAAATGTTTCATGGTCTTGATTAAAACCAAATATAAGCATGGAAATTGCCCACTAATTGCCATCAATGTCAAGTAATTTTCTCCTATGCAGTAGTTTTATTTGTTTATTATGCATGTTTATTGCAGTCTTCTGGCCAGTGCTTATGATCAATACGCATTAAGCAAGAGGATGTAGAAAATTCAGGGTCTGACCTGCAAAGCTCAGTCAGAAGTACCATAGTTAAGTTCAGACTGAGAAATATAACATGGTAGTATTGTGAGTTTTGTTATCCTGTCCTAGGTTCTCAGATACAAAATTCTCTTGTGTGTCTGAAGGCCTTTTATTTTGTGAAATAGTGTAAGTCTATAAAATTGGTATAGTTCTTGGGATAGTGTTGTAATTCCTATTTCATGTGCTGTCCTCTGGTGCAGCTCTGAACATGAGTCTCCCTGTTCATTCCTAGTCTTTACCTACAGACAGTCTTGCCAGCTCTGTGTTGCTGTATGTCCATTGATCCATTTTTCTGTAAAAAAGTTTCATTTTCTGGAGTTGCATAGTTAGATTCTCAGGCTTTGTTTAGAGAGTTCCTGATCTCTTTTAGTCATGGAGAGGATTTTGAAAACATGATCTCTAAGGGCTCAAAGGCTGAAAGAATTAATGTCAGAGGTATTACTTTTAAATTTTATGCATTCGGATATCTGACGTGGCTTTTCATGGCTTGAAAAAGGCATTACAGCCTTAAAGCATCTAACACAGTTCTATTATGATGAAAAGGCAATAATTTTGCTGCTTTAGCAAAAAGGCTTGGCACTCAGGCACCTGAATCTGCATTTTTGGTGCAAAATGGGTGTGTACTGCTATTGTGGAACGAAACAATTCTGTATCAATGTGAGAGGGTTTTCCTCTGGGTTCTGCTGGTTGCTTTGCACTAGCTGCACTGGCTCTGGGAAATTGTACTTTCACATAGGAGAACTCTATGGTTCTACCTAAGACTAAGACAAGGAGCCTTCTGCTCTACTTAACACCTCATGCCATAATAGCTACGGTGAGGTATATTCATTTAATTGTTAGTTTGGTGAACCTTGATTACATTTTTCTCATTTCAGTGACCCCACAATTTCCCTCCCTGTTGTCTCCCAGGGAGACTGTCCAGGAAAACATTCCAGAACAAATGAAATTCTGACCTTCAGTCATCAAATTGATGAGCAGCTTTTGTGGCATCTGACTGGTGTGAGCAGAAGTGATTCTGGGTCCCGCATGACTCTTTGGGAGAAAGCTTGATTTGGGAAGAGGTCTTTGTGGGCTTTTTTTGTTCAGTCACATGTGTAGTGGGGTCAACAGTAGTTCCTGGTAGTTTGATATGTGCTGTTCTGGGACCAGAGTGTGGTTTGTTTAATGAGGTTTTATGTGCCAAGTAGCTCACAGCCTCAGTTGCTTTAATCTGTGATGTTCAGAAAAGTTTTACTGGCATCCCCTCAGACTTAAGACTCAGAGCCCTTACTGAAAGTAAGTCCCTACTCACTCTGTTGAGAGATGGCTAAAACTGCCCCTCAGGGTGGTAGAAAGAGGGATCGTCCAGAAACCATTTTGGTACAGGGGTGTAGCAAACAAGTTCTGTCTTAAACATTCTCACTGGGACACAACTGCACAGCAAAGCATCTAAAGAGTTTCCAGAGCACAATGTTATACGACAGCCTTGGAGCCCAGGCAAAGCCACCCCTGGGTGCTGTGCAGCTCCTGAAGTAGGTGTGCCCTCCAGTTCCTCTGAAATTCCAATTTTCATCTCTGCAAATCTCTTGGCAATACTTGTAACAAAATGCCTCTGTCAGAGCAATTTATTACTACTGCTGACATGATAATACAACGCAAAATCGTACATTGCTTAGAAATTTGAATTTCTGTTATAAAAATGCCACTGTCAGGGCTGTGCATTACACAGTACCTGCATTTTCTCATGTAAAGTAGTGCGTCATCTTCAGCTCTACTGCTGGCTTTCAGCTCTTCCCCCCCCCCCACTAATAATTGGCAAATGATGGGATGTGATTACATGGCCATTTACAGTGCTTATTAGCATTTCATTTATAACATTATCATATAAAACTGACTTAATTGCCCTCTGGGTGTAAACATTTAAATTTTGTAAATGGCAGCTCCATTCACTTCTCTGCCACTGAGGAATACAGTATATTACTTCTCAGAAAAGAAAACACAAATTTGTCACGGATGGCTACATCCACTGTATGTGAAGAAGAAAGGGCTTAAAAGATGCTATGGCTCCTTGGGAGTATACACAAGGATAAGAACATAATTTGCATTCAGGCATTTGCATATATGGTACAGTAATTTGGCATGGCTCCTGTGGTTTTTATCTCAAAGGAGGGAAGGTTTGTCATTTTTCCAGTTAGTATCCTAAAAATCACATAGCCTAGCGCTGAAAAAAGCCTTTGTAAAAGCATCCATGGCTTTGTCACTGTAGAATTGTTCTCAACAGAGTATTTATTGGTGCTTTGTCAAATCTGCATTCAAATATACCTATTGATAGCTTGGCATTATTTTCTGTTGGAGAGTATTCCAGAAGCTAAGCAGAGGTGTGGAGACCTAAAAAGTCTGGGGACATTTTTTCTTGGTGCTTGGTCTGAAATTTCATTGCATTTCTCCTTCTGTTCTTACCTGTCTATGGCCTGTGTGCTTATTCAGCCAAGCTGGGCATATTTTTAGCCATGCATCTTCTTGCAAGGGATTTCTGCACCACTTCAGGGAGCTGTTGCTTTCCACCTCATGGTGCTTTTTAAATGCCCACTGCTGATCTCTTCCATAACACTCTGCCTTTGCCTCCAAATGTTATTGGCCATTTTCTTCTGAACTCTCTTTGGATAACAGCTAGCTCAAACCAGCCATCAATGTGCCAGATGCTGCTGTGCCAGGGCTGTCAGCCTGATCCAGAAAGCACTGAAGCCAGAGGAAAGCCTCCGTTGATTTTGGATCAGTACCATAATGAGGAACCAGGGAATCAGATAATGGTCCATAAGTTAAAACACTGAAATGTGAGCCTGCATCACAGTGCAAAAATGGAGTAGTTGAACGGTAAAGGTCTTCCACAGCCATAACCAAGAGGCAACAGCAATTAGCTAATAAACCTAAAAGAAATTAAAAATAAATGGCCAGAGTAATTTTTGTGGCTGGAGGAGGCTGAAGACGTTTGGCAGGCTGGGCAGAGCTCAACTCGGCAGTGGTGGGCTAGGAGCAGTGCAGCTGGCAGTGCTCCCTCTGGGGTCTGGGGTGAGAGGAGAGCTGTGAGGGCTGTGGGGCAGGGTGGGGAACCATGGGGCTTCCTGAGGACTGGGAGGGTTTGGTCACAGACTGACACAGTGTGACAACAGTTTGCTTTTGTGGGAGTTTGGTGGGAGCAAAGGGAGAAGAGGTCTGCAATGCTGGCAGGATCTCAGCAGCTTTGGGAGGGTTGTGACTGT
This sequence comes from Dicrurus megarhynchus, assembly GCA_013399195.1. Classification (NCBI taxonomy): domain Eukaryota; kingdom Metazoa; phylum Chordata; class Aves; order Passeriformes; family Dicruridae; genus Dicrurus; species Dicrurus megarhynchus. Next base: position 537,244 of record VXAD01012021.1, on the reverse strand, counting down.
GATGAGGGCATCAGTGGGGGTTGTCTCTGCTCCTGAAGCCAGCCAGTCTCCACTCCTGCCCTGAGGATGGGGAGGAAACAGCTGTGTCTGAAAAGGCAGGTGATGGGGGCTAGTGGTGGTAGCGTTCCTGAAAAACAAGGTGTTTTGCTTCTGTGGTGTTGGGGCAAGACTCACCCCTGGGAATCTCTCTCTCAGCAAAAGGCTGTGCAGATGAGAGATGGGAAGAGACTGCCTGCAGGGGAGCAGTCATGGATGTCCTGCCTTCTTCCTCCCCACAATACTGCTATTTCAAGCAGTGCTAACTCGTCCGCCCATGGGTCTGGCATTCAGAGGAGGGGGGCTGACATCTTCCCAAGGGCTTCTGTTCCGGTCTCACCTCTGCATCTGAACATGCCTCTGCTCCTGCTGTGTAGTTGTATGCCTTTCTCCTGTTTGTTCTTAGCTTGCTTCCAGCATCTTCCTGTTTGGGCATGATCCTACTGGCTTCCTCCATTGCCAGAAAGCCACCTTTGAGCTGGCCTGTCCCAAAACTGCTGCCCCACATCCTTTTGCTCTTTTCTCTCAAGTGGCTAGCCCAGCGCTTGAGCAGCTCCTTCGTACACTAAAGCCAGGATGGGGAAGATGAAGAGCAAGGTGATTTATACCTGCACAAGGAGCTTCTTGGAGTTCACTGCAGTCACATCAGCTAGGGGCAGCATCTGAAGCTGCTCAGTGCTCTGCTTTCCCACATTCCCCCTGGGCTGGACTGAGGGCAGCAGGAGTGCTCCTGCCCCACAGCCCTGTCCATACAGTGCCTTTCAGGTGACAGTGTGACGATTTCTACCTCACCCCACCATGCAGCACTGGGGCCCAAGAACAGAGCCTGTAGTGCATGGAAGTGGTCTCTGGTTCAGGAGATGCTGCTGGGATGCCCCGCTGTGGTCCCTAAGATGTTGTTTATGGTTAGCTGAAACACAGGCAGCCTCTCTGCCTGAGGTGAGACAACACACAAATGGTATCAGTGTTGTTTTTTCTCCTCTTCTGCAGTGTTTTCAGTCTCATCTAGGCTTCCTGAAGAAACCAGATAAGTTTTTGTTCTGTTATAAAGACCAACAATGCATATTTCCATGGCAGACTGAGCTAGCTGGCTGATATTCTGCATCAGCAAGATTGTTATTTCAGATTTTCTTCTCCATTCAGCTTTTGCCCAAAACAGCTTGATTCATTTCAGTGTCTCTCTTACTGACCTTGCAGGTTAACTTTTTCGAATGTCCATGAGAATAGAGGAATTTTAGGAATAAACCAAAAATGTCGTCATACCTGAACATGCACAGACATGTTCACATTTCAGGATGTGAAACACATTGTATCAAATTGTTTTCCATGCAGGAATGGGGAGAACAATTACTTGAGATAAGGAAGGAAAATAAATATGAAAAAGAAGAAATGTTAAATGAAAGAGGAAGGAGAAAAGAAAAACAGACCACTCCCCCATTCAAAAAACGATAAATGATAATTGCAGTGGCCACGTTCCCATGGCTAATTCCTAAGGATGCACTGCCACCTGCCAGCCTTTGAGCGAAACGCATGGAAAAAAGTGAATTTCATTGCTAATTGTACTGTTTAACTGCCCAAACTGGTACGTGGCTGATATATCCATTTTGAAAAGGAAATTGCAATCAAGCATTTACACGTGGATTTATACCCTTGCACTACACGTTATGCAAAGGAGCAGAATACATTTGCAAGCTGAAGCACCCTGAACCCAGCCAAGGCTGGCTGTGGTTGTGAATCAGGGTTGAGGGGCACAAGGCAAGGCTTCCCAGAGACCCTCTCGCCCTGTCCTCAGCTGAAGGTATGAAACATTGTGAGGGGAAAGCACAAATAACGGAGGTGCTGAGGAGTTGATTTATGCTCCTAGAAGAGAGTAAATCTGCTGCGTATGATGGGATTGTTAAATGGGAGCAAAAGGGGTGCGTTGCTGAAACTTGAAGGTGACAAATAATGGAAGGAAAAAAATATTGATTTAGGGTGGGTGCCCAGGAGTAATGGGAAGAAATTTCAAAGGGAAACAAGAGTGTTGTGTGTTAGGAAATGCTTCGACATACTGAGATCTATCAAGCTGTAAATAATATCTCAGGGGAAGCTTCTTCACCCCAGGCACTTTAAACTGGAATAGAATAAATGATATGAAATTATTATAGAGTGAAGTCTTATAGTGGTAAGGGGATGCAATAGACAATCTAATAGGTTTTTATTTCCTCTCTGAGCTGACTCTCCATTGTCTTTCATTATGCAGCAGAAACTGTTCAAGCCTGCAAATCCAGCAGAACACTACTACTGCTGTGCAGATTTCCGTCATACAACACCTGGTAAAGGATGCATGGAGAACAATTTCGCCTTGAATCTGCTGCAAGGCAATGTAAATTGCATTTCTGATCTCTCAGCCTCTTAGTCCTGGCTCAGATTTAGCTTTTCTTTAGCACTGTGTAGGGTCCATTACCATGAAGAATCTCGTATGTGCTTTGTTCATTATATTTCTTAGATAAAAATACTTGTGTAATTTGAAGCAGTACACTGCCTTAAGACCTGATTGAGTCAAAACCAATTTAGCAAGGACGATCCAGTTACCTCCTCCTAAAGTGACGTTGTCTTCTCTTGGTGGGGTTATGTGGGATGTAAAGATTCAGAAATGCCTCTGGAAATTAAACAAACCTTCCATCTCCCTTACAAACTTTGAATGTTCTTCTCTGGGTTGGGATTGAGATAAAAGTAACTGTCTTGTGTTCATGACTGAATGAACATTCTTGCGCCATTCTTAACAGAGACCTTGTGAGAAATGGTAAACAAATTAAAGAAATGGTTATTTGTGAGAGTTTGTCTTTTTGCATACAAAGGTGAATATTAGTGAAAATGATGGAAACACACAATTGGAAAAATATATTGAGAGCAGAATCAAACCCTGATTTTTATCACCTGGTTAAGTGAGCTCTCTCCAAAAACATTGACTACAAAGTCTTTTTTTTTTGGCTTTTATTCTGAAATACAGTTTTAAAAGAACCTATCCTACTTTTGTCAAAAGCAGTCTGAGTCCATTCACACCCATTTAATAGTGCTTTCCATAAAGGCACCACACCAGTTGACTGTGGCCTTACAAGCCTCATGCATTAGCTGCCATCAAGTGAGTTCAACTGTCCTCTTCCCTTGTGAAACTGACTGTAATTTTTTTTCTTTTTCTTCACTCTGGGAATCATTTTAAAACAAGCTGCACTTACAAATATGGAGAGAAGGCTTGGTTTAAGGAGGCAATTACCATATGGTTGAAACTAGGCATATACTGAGCCCTATTTAATAAATCAATATTAAAAACGGGCTTGTTTCTAAAAAGCAGTGCTTGTCTGTCACTGAGCTTTGGGAACTGAGTTGATGGATTTATTCTTGGAAAACGCAAAATTTAATCTGTACTGAATATAGGAAGAAAAATAGTTACTATTACCTACAGAGTGATGGCCAAGGCTACCTCACTCTGAAAACCAAAGGTGGCTGACTGCACATGGTAGCACCTGAACTGCTGCTTTATCTCTGGTAAGAGCAGCAAAATATTCAGAGCCTCAGCTCTTGGTCCTCTGGCTGAAGCAGAGGTTGCCATGTGACGACGTTTTCCACCAGAAGGTCTCTGGAGTCTGTTTTTTCTCAAACACAGCTTGGAGATCTCACACGCATTGTGGAGTCCCTGCTACAGATAAATTAAAATCCAGCTGTGAAAGTCAGAAGAGCACCAATCTCCAGCATTCTGTGTGTGGGAGCTCACACTTCTCCTTGCAGTTCAGACATGATCAGTGACCAAACCAGAGGACAGTTTTAGGGGACAACAATGCAAGTGTAGTTCTCTGAACCACTGGGTCACCAAGCACTGTGTCATGGCAAAGCACATAAAAATTTAAGCTGGGCCTGAGCAGTACTTCCTTGCAATCTGTTTTAGAAGCTCATTTGACACTGGGGCAGCTGCAAAATGAGGTGGTCATTGCTGCAAAACCAGTTTCTATCAGCCATTTTTCAGGACAGGGGCACTGGATGAGGAGTGCTTTGGCAGGGAAAGGCAAAGTTAGTGCCTTGTAGACAAGGGACAAAGGTGCTGGGAAGTGTGTGGGGAGGAGGAGTTGGGTGAAAAGAAAAGCAGCTGTAGGGGTTGGATGACATACTAGAAGAAAGAACAAATCGTATAGACTGTATTGTCTTCATTGTTTTGCCTTCTGGATGGACTGTGTGAGTGGGGACACAGGGATAATTGAATGCTTGATTATAGAGTATTAGCACTTCTGACTTGGTTATGCCAGTGACAACTTACGCAGAAGGTTGTTTGATTTGTATTCTCTGCAGGACAGGAATAAAATGAATACCCACCTCATTAATCCCTGTTAAAATTGTGTGTGGATGGGCTAAACAAACTTCTACGGTTCTATTTCCTAATAAACAAGGAAATCGTTGCAAAAAGTTTATCAGCTTTACTTTGGTTAATCGCCTCTATTGTTTCACTTCTGTCGTGTAGTCTGCAAGAATAAATTAAACTAAATGAGCCTTTATGAAAGTCCTTTTTAACAACATTTTTGTTTAGTTTCCCTACCAGCTCCGTAAAACTCTTTACATTTCCAGGTTCCCAGATGGATCGTCCAACATCTATTGTGCTTGCCTAAATGTAGAGTAAAAAGGAAACCCTAGTTCTCTCAGATCTACCCTCTGGGACTAATTATACTGATTTGACTAGAGTAGCAGTTAAATCTGAATTATAGTCATGAATAAGTTAGATCTTAATTAAAGTCATGTTTGGGTGCAAAAGGCAATGTCATACATGCAAAGAAGCTGCTTTGTAATATGCAGAAATTAGTGTTAATAATAATTTGTGTATGAGATTTGGATTTCAATTTATTCTTCATATTGCTCTCTCTGGCGCTTTACCCATTTAATAGTGCATCCTGCTTCCATGTTTGAGTACTTTCAAAGTAATAGAAGGTAAAATATTGCTAAGCCAAAAAATAAAATGACCCACTCAATTCACATCAATATTTAAGGAGCTCTGTAATTGTCAAGACCTTATCAGGTGTTTGACAATGTCTCACTTCTATTTGGAATATGTTGAAAAATTAATATTATTACAGTGTAATGTAACGTCTTTCTTCTGAAGACTTTAAGAGATTCCCAGGAGGAGAGCTTAATCTCATTTTTTTTCCTGTTCTGATCTGTGCTCATCTCTCCCATAAAACTGCCAATAACACATAAATTAAACTGTAAGAGGGTAGGTTTAGATTAGATATCAGAAAAAAATTTCTTTATTGAGAATGGAATGAGGCACTGAAACAGCTTGCACAGAGTAGTTGTGGATGCCCCATCCCTGGAAGTCTTCCAGGCCAGGTTGGATGGGGCTTTGAGCAAGGAACAGAAGGGATGGGGTCCCTGACACGGCAGATGGTTGGAACTAGATGAGCTTCGAGGTCTCTTCCAACCCAAACCATTCCATGGTATGTACGTACGTAAATAATGATACAGCACACTTCAAAACACCGCTGCATTTGGGCAGCCATTAACCCTTGCTTTGCTTTGGATGATGATTAAAGCTTCTTAGGGGAATATCTACTCCACACAGAAGATAAAGACAACTCAAAGGCATGGAGAACTTGTGTAAGGCCAGATAACACCAGGCTGAAAGATCAACATGGAAATGCCATCTAGATTAGGCATGCCTACATGGATAACCAAAACACTCCAGTAAAACTGTGGCTGTGGCTGGTGACTATGTCTTCGTGATCTTTTCCTCCTGCTGAATGGTGATCTAGGTCTTGTAAAGAGAAGTCACCTGCTTAGTGTGAGCAGGTAGCCTGAGCCACAGTGTGAAAGCTTGGCAAACTTCTTTCTTATCATGTTTTCTGCCAAATTCTGCATCTGAATATGTTTGGTGACAAAGGATCTTCTACATTTTTCTGACTACCCTGTCATTCTTTTTTATTTCTGAATAAAACTTTGAGTCCAAGTACTTTCTTTTGATATTCTCTAAGGAACATGCTGTTTCTTGAAAGAAGATGCTATCTTTTAATCCCAAGCAACTTCTTTTTTGACACTTTGATATTCTTATTTAGAAAAATAAGGAGGAGTTGAAGAGATAGGAAACTTAAAATAGGATAAGCCTTTCTGACACCATCCTGAAAGAATTATTTTTGCCTTGTGATAATTTTTTCCCCATTAGATGCACTATATATATTTTTATATATTCGTATGTGTGTGTATATATATATATATATATAATTTGAGAACAATCCAGGCAAGCATGATACTCTCGTATTTGTTTCACTGCTCTGGTCAATGAGTCTGGCTTTCTACAGAGTATCATTGAAGAGCCCAGGTTTGGCCCTCACTGTCAAGTGGGTGTGGATCTCTGGAGATCATCTTGGAAGATGGATCTGGTGAACAAAGTTGCACTTGGAAGAAGGTCAGATCATGGTGCATGTTTAATTCTGTGGCCATGGCATCACTGCCGACGCTGTGCTTGTGGACACTGCAATTCTCTCTCTCTGTACTGCTCACTCCACTTTTAATGGTCATTTGAAACCGCTCAATGGCCAAAATACTCAGGACAAGGATGTCTAAGGCAATCTGGTTTAGGAGGGGCTGTTTACTCAATAGGACACACAAATAGGGAAAATCTGGATGGGTTTGAATAGCAGCAAGGAAAATTTAGGCCAAATACTGAGACAAGCTTTCCAGCAGTTCAGCACTGGAATTGTCTATCCATAAAACTTTCTCAAATTCTGCTTCCTAAAGAAGGTAGGAACAAATAAATAAAGAATGGTTTTGGTTAACTTGATCTGTACTTGGCTAGGAGATAGACTGGAAGGTTTCCTGAGGCCTTGATGCTTAGTTAAATTGTTCAAGTAAATTATCCACAAGATACCAAGGCTAGGTCTGCCGCGCTGACCGATTCCTTGCCCGAGCCTGGCCAGCGGCAATGTGATCCTATGCCCGCAGAGCTGACAGTGGGGCTCTNAGAAAGGTCTGGAAACAGGGTGGAGATGAGGTGTGAGTGGCATCCTGTGGGCGTGGATGTCAAACCTCTGCATCTCCCCCAGGCTCCCCCTCAGGAGTGGAGTCCTGAGCAGAGAAGTTCACCCACTGGGTGTTACTCACCTTAAATGAAAAGGGCTGGACCACCGCCACATAGGTCTTTACAGAGGTTTGGATTTAAGATGTAAAATATCTTCAGAAAATAGTAGAAATTTTAGGACTTGATCAAATGGATTGTAATGAAAAAATAGAAGTATATAAAGTAAAGAAATATTTAAAGGCATATTTTTTACCTGTCTTTCTACCATTTATTGTTATTTTAGAGATTAAGATAACTTCGTAAAATGAAGGACAGTATCATGAATTTATAGGATTTTTTTTTACTGCCTTTTTTTAAAATTTCCGAAACTCACTCTTTGGGACACTATTACTGAGGTTTTGAATTTGGCTGCAGAGGATTTCACTCAGGTGAATGTCTATAATTGCACTAGCTGGGATGAAGTATAATATTAAAGACTTGAGCCCTACTGCTTCAAGACATTAACTGGACTTAAGCACCTTGGTTTTGGAAGAAACATCCTCTATGGTAACATTACTGTGTGACTGTCTATGAGGATTTGAATCACCTGCTGTTGGTACCTGTCAGGGACAAGATACGAGCATAACACACTTACTGTGTGATTCAGCCCAGCAATTAATTTCCTTTGTAGGAATCCAGTAAAGCACAGAGCAGAGCAAAGCCCTTCCACTTCTCTTTTGTTTTAGGCATTGCTTCTTTTCTTCTAGGAGAAAAGTAATTATTGCAGCTGGAGAATGTGAATTAAAAATACAGGTAACATTCCTTTAAGTGAGTCTGAGAACAATTCAAATATATAAAAATGTCCATAATTTAGAAGTTAATTACAGGGTATGGGTGCTCTAAGATGCAAAAGAAGAGTGTTTTGAATGGATGCATTGTGCCATGAGGGAAGTGCAGCTGGCCCTCTTCCTTGGCCTTGCGTGTGATGATACTTACATGAGTTACTCAAATTTGTTTCAAATTCTCTTTTTGCATTTATTTGTGGATTGCCAAAAGTCAGCATCAGTAATGTTTTCACTTTTATTTAGCTAGATGTATCCATGCCTGTTTCAAGGTGCTTTATTCCTGTTGGCAAAGGCAGAATCTCTGTAACTCCCATTCATGTGAATAAACCCAAAACAAAACTCCGGGGCTGATATAATTAGAACACATTTATGCTTGTTTTCCAGCCTTGGTCTGCTGAACAGCAATTATTTTGAAAGATAGTTCCTGTGCCTATCTTTTATTTCTTTTTTTTTTTTTTTCCCCAGTGTTCCTCTTATTCAGCCATGGGCTTGCAGTGGAAAGATGGATGAAGCAGAGAGGTACATGTTTTGCATATTTCTCAGTGCAATGAGAAAGAAACTACAATAATCTGCAAGTATACAAAGATAGCTGCAAAGAGTAAGGACCTTGGATGGGAAAAATTATTTATGAAAGAAGACTAGAAATAATGGGCAGATATTTCCCTAAGGGGATTTGAGATTGGGTATTACATAACCTCATATGTAGTACAAACTAATGCTTCTTTAAGAAGTCATGGGCTTCTATCACTGACAGTCTCTAAAACAGGTTAGACTAACTGGTTGGGAAATGCTTAGGAGTACTTAACCCTGCTCTGTGCAGAGCAATGGACAAGGTTGCCTCTCCACATCTCCTTTAGTCTTCATTAGTTGATGTACACCTTTGTTTTGTTGTGTTTCAACCATATAGGCACAATACTCTTCAAAATGTAGTTACACAGACACCACAGTGATGGAAGCAGTCTAAGTATATGCCACCAAGACACAGTTGCTCCTGTGGAAATGCCAGCCCTTACCAAGCATTTTCAAACAGCAGAAGAGATGATTCTTAACTAATTACAACAGCATTGACAACAGGGTTCACACACAAACGCGTCTACTGCATGCCATCTGCTCCATTGATGAAGGTATAAATGCTTTGCACTGGGACAGAGCTTTCATCTGAGGATTTCAAAGTATTTTACAAAGTGGAAATTTAAAGTGACACTATCTTAATTGCAGAGTTAGATGAGCCACCTTCCTTAATTGTATGCTGATATCATAGCCTGGCATTTTCCTGATGAAGGATTAGGAACATGAACAAAGGTGGTTTTGCTTAACTCTCCTGGGGATTGTTGGAGGTAAAATGTTTCTGTTGTGCTGCAGGCCATATACAGGTGTGTGTGTATCAGCACAAGTTCATTTTACCAACAGAAATTCTTTACGTAGTGGCTGTGATATAATTTTGCTCTTGTGAGGTATCTTCTTGGCAAAAGAACACGTGCACCAACACCGCTGCTCTCGTATTTCTGCACCACTAGCTGTGTCATTGAACTGAGGTGTTTGCACTGGGGCAGGGTAGTTCATGCCCTTGAGAAGGAGTTTAATACAGAGACAACAGTACCTGGAGATACTTGGGTGAATAGTCCTACGTAAAGCACCATCATGTCTGAACTAGTGTATTTTCTCTCCTTTGGCACAGAAGCCAACGACTGATGATGCTGGCAATGGAGAGACTGGCCCTCTCCTTTACAGCATGCTTTCTACCAACACAGGTGTAGTGTGCTTGTCAACAGACATGTGTGCATCTCTTCCCTGCTGCAAATATTTATATAAATAATTTCCTAGCCATTTTGCTGTATATTTAGGATCGTAATCAGGAGAGAAGTTACCGTTTTACCGGGCAGTGAGTAAACACGTAACAGAGACGTCATGACAGAATGTGTGTCAGTGATGAACTTGTATCTGCTCCAGTTCCTTTTCAATATCTGTCTAAGCCAAAGTGCATGGAAGATATCAGAGTGCAGCATGGAGGCTACATAAATCTGTATTTGGACCCTAATAATGCCCTCCAAAACTTCCTTTCAGCAAGTCATTTCTCTTCCTGCTCTCATTTTTTAAATCCACTCTGCAGATGAGATAAGAGGATTCTTTTTGCCCCTAAATTATGGCAGTTACAAGTAATCCTTGCAGTCTCTGTATATATGGGGCTTTTTGTCGGCTTTTTTTTTGTCTTTATTTTTTTTTTCCTGAGGAAAACAACAATTTCATGCTCATGGAAAAAAACAGAGATTAGCTGCACCAGAACACAAAATATGAGTTAACCTGAGGCAAAGCACAGCTGAACAGCAGCATTACAAACTTCCCCTCAACTCTGGTGCCAAATGTCTCCAAATCTTTGCAGGCCATTAGCTGGAAATGAATTGTCCTTTATCAAGTTTCCTTTTTTATTGAAATCAGTAAATATAGCTGAACACCTGATAATAAATAATTTCCCTCCACCCACCTACAGATAAAGGAAGGATCTGAGGGGCAGCAGGTACTTCCTCTCACAAGAAACAATTTTGAGATGGTTTAGGCAGCAGCTGCACTTGTGATCAGACAGGTCAGTGACATTAATATGGTTTCAATGCATATTTAAAGACTCTCTGACCTACATACAAGTAGGACATGCACATTCTTGTTCTAGCTAACTTTTATGCGACTTGAGTAGCCCACACCTTTCTCTGCAGACAAAGGTGTTACCTCCCCTGTTTCTCAACTATGTAGAGGATTTGGAAACTGCTTGGATGAGTTATTTTTTGGTGGATTTTAACTGGGAAACACCAGTTCAGTTGTCTAAAAGCTAAGCACAAACTTAAGTTATGTTCGTCAAATCCAAGAATATGTATTTTAAAAGATAATGCCCTGGGAGAGAGATGCCATTCAGAGAAGGGCATTAACAATGGCAGCGTGTGCTCTTGTACCACTAGTGGAGGCAGAGACCCTTGGGGACACGGGAGAGAGGTCAAATCACATTTGCCTGGTTTAGACCAGAGGCTATAGGGCAGTCTGGAAGAAACATCCCTGTTGCAGCTGTGCTGCTTCGTATGGATGCCAGACAAATATGAGCTGTAATTAGGCTCTTCACTAGGACAACTTTGTCAGAGCCCGTGCTCTGCATTAAACAGAGAGAAGCTGCTAAACATCTCCAGCAAGTGTCAATTACTCTGTGGGCAGGGCCATAGAGCTGTTTTCTCATGTGGTCTGTGCCAGTCAAACCTTTGTCTTATTAAAGAGGCAATAAAACTGTTGTGATTTGTTAAAAATTTGAAAGAGAAGAAGTCTTTAAATGGCTTATTTTCCTTCCTCAGGAGAATGGTATTTTGACTGTGGTGGGAGAATTTGGGTTTGTCTTGAGCTTGTAGGATTTTGGGGAGGATAAAGGAGCTTTTCAACCTCTGGGACTAATCAGCAGTGGGGTAAGTGACCACCCTTCTCCAGGTGTTTGGGGATGTATGTGCTTCAGATGAAATGGGAACTTCTCCTCAAAGTGTCGCTGAGCTATGTCATTGTTCATGTTTTCCCAGGGTCACTGTCCCTGCTCCAGCAGGGGAGGGGCTTGCTAGTGGCTGTGCTAGGGGATCTGTAGAGGTTTCGAATTTGAACAAGGACTTTTGAAGCTGGCACATTGTCCCAAAAGGCAACATCTGCATGTTGACAATAAGTCTGAGAAAAAGCAGCATGGACATTTTGGTTGCCTTTCAGGACTTGCAGGTAGGAGGATTTTTGACTTGGCCTGGCAGTTCTCTTGCTAATAATGAAAACAAGAGGTGGCCAGCATAAGAGTGAGGGAGTGCAGAAGTGTTGACTTCTGGTTTATAACAAAGCTAAGAGGGAGAACAGGTGGTCACAGACTCACTCATTCAGAGAAAAATGGAGACAAGCTGGGAGAACTTGAAAAATAATAAAGGGAAGATGAGAGACATCTTCAATGGTGTGCAGTAAAAGATTAAGGGAAGAAAAGCACTTTCTTAGTTTTTGTTGTTTGACTCCAGGAGGAGTATTACTTATTGCTTATTTATAGGACTGTTGATAAAGACATGGTTGAAAATGCCAAGATACCGGTTTCATCCCCTAGAAAGAAAGGATTAAATAATTACTGTCATTCACATTTCAAGAAAAACAGAATTGTACTTCTGATGCCCACCCAAGGGAAGTTGGTGGTCAGAAGGACAGGGGATTGTTTTCCCCTGTTACTCTGCAACATGTAATGAGATTTCACTGCAAAACAGCCATGGAAATGTTAATTCTAAAGTATGTGATGCACTGTGGAAAGAGCAAGTGGGAAATGATAAATGAACAACATCGATCAAACATCAGCATGTGCTGTGATTGCCAAGGGCTTAGGCAGATCTCTTTACTCCTTAGGGAAGTTCTCCCTAAGAATCACATAAGAGACTTCTCTGCTAGGCAAAAAATAATGCTGCAGAAATTTGTGAAGTGTTCATTAAGTACAGAAGGAGAAGGAACTTTGCAAGTGACTGTCACTTTGATGGATAGACTACAGTAGGTTATACTCAATAAATCCTCGCGATCTCTGTGTGCATTGTCATTCAAAAGGAGTTATTATTCCTAACTAAATAGCCACTGAAAGTCTAAAAGGTCTGCATGTTATGCACTGTCATGTCCTCAGTTACTGGGCTGTGTAACACAAGTCAGTGTGGAGACAAGAGAATCAGCATGCTCCTGGACCCTCACAGGGATGGGTCAGAGGGAAGTGCCCTCCCAGTGTGTGGAGTCCAGAGACAGCTGGATAGCTGTGAGTTCTGTCTTACCTCTAGGGCTTCTTAAGGTCTAGACACTAGCTTCTAGACCAATGTACAGTCATTTTAGCATGTGCGTAGGGAAGAGGGAAAAAAATAGAGAGAAATCACATTTTTTGTAAAAGTGAATTGAAAATGCTACGGGATTAAAGCAGAGCCCAGTTCAAATTTGTAAAATTCCCTTGATTTTCACCATATTAAAACTTGGGCACAATTTCAGGACTTTGAAGAACTTCTGGGGAGTTCTTTAGCAGGTGAGAAAGGGTAAGAGGATAACAAGGCAAACGTGTAAGTGGAACTGAACTTCTTTAGATGGGTGATATCTGAGAACAAATCTAACTTTATTCAGCTTTTGACCAAGTTATTGGGAGTCATATATGATCTCATTTAAACTTCAGCATTAGATTCCATACCTCATCTGTGCCCACGGACGTGATTAGGATAGAAATAGGCTTACTCATTTTCTAATTGCATTCGTTGGACCATGGGTGGAAGGCAAGCATGACGGATGTGGGTGCAATATTCCAGGGCCAGAACGGGGCATTTGTTGATCATGTCATTGTATAATGTCACATCACATAAAAGCACACAGTATTGAAAAATATAGCCACATAATTTCCTGGAATCAGTACTAATTAAAAAGCAAATTGGAGTGGGAAGCAGCTGAAGAATATCCAACTATTTCTATTATCATAATTTTTTGCAGTAAAGGACAGATGAGTAAATGCTGTGTCTGAATTGGTGAACATTAACTGTACAGTTTCAAGGCTGCTGAGAAAATGAAATTTGCCTTTTTTAAACAAAGATGTGTTCATATTAATTTTCCTGCTATTTAGTACACAATAGCCTTAATAAATACAATACAACAATAGGGCTGCTGGACCAGGTCCAAATAAACCCTACAATGACCAGGTCCTATAATGAGAACATCAGATTTTGACATTTTAGTTCACTGAATTTCCCTCGTTGCTCTTTTTTTCAACATCTATTGGCAGTGCACCTGAAAAATGCCCACATTTAGAATGTCATCAGCACAAGGTGGGGAAGGAGAACTCTTGGCTATGGGGAGGTTGGGTTCCTGTCTCCAATGCTGGCATGTGGTACAAGAGGTTTGTGGAGGGGTGCAGTGGAAGCCCTGGGTTACAAGCAATGAGTAAACATTGTGGAATGTGTCTACTCTAAAATATGTGCTTTTCTGACATCACTCCCTGCTTCAGTTGATGCTAAAACTGTGTGGAAAAGTATTATCCACCTCTTAATATTTCCTACCCTTGCTGAGGTGAGCAGTGATGGAGAGTATGCACCACAATAGCTGTTTAACCTGGATCTTTGTCTGTGGCTCTGCAGAACTAGATATGTTGTCTTCCTTAATCTGCTTCACTTTATTTTTAGGTTGTGACTATGAAAAAGCTAGCGGTTTGCTGGAGTCAATTTTCACAAAAAGCCAGTGACAGAGTTAGAATTTCTGCCAATCTTCTTAACTTGCCCTGAAAGCCTACAGTTTCTCAGGTTGCGAGAGCACAACATTGAGAAAAAAAATGGCAGCCATCAAAGCATGCTCAGAACAGAAGTATTCTGCCAGCTTTTGTGACTCCTTGTTGCACATGGAAATTCCCAGATTTAGAAGGCATGACTTGGGCATAGTCCTATAGGTTGTCAATCTAATCCCCTCCTTTCCCCCTCAGTCACTTGTCCCAGTCACTGACTTTGTGGAAAGTATTTTTCTTTTGGTGGGTCTCTTGGCATGGTTCTTCCCCTGCTTGTTGCTCCTTATTGCTGAAGAGGTGTAGAACAGACTGATCATCACAGTTGGGCTTCTTCATGAAAAAGGTCCTTCCTTTTAGACTTAAACTGCAGATGGAAGACATTGGAGGAGGAATGTGGCCCTGCACTTTTGGTAGCTTTATCCTAAAAGAGAGTGAGGAAGGATCTATATTTCTTTACTGAAAATTTCTTCTATTCATATTCATTCCCATCTTCAGAAGGACAGCATTTTGCTGGCCCTATGACCATGGAAAATTTGTTCCAGGAAAGCAAGATTCTCACAGGTTCAAAAGTATTTTCTTGCCTTACTAGGGGTTTGTGTAAGGTGTGCACTGTAAGCAAAGAATGGTGCTGCTGTGCCCCTAACATACCCTGTGTTTAGGGCAGGATTGGCATGCAGTATGTGCCGAGGGGCAGAAAACAGGAGTCTGTGTATGAGAAGTGACAGCTCTTCAGTAGGATGTGACATAGTGGGGTCAGGTTTTACCTTCTCTTACAGCATCTGTACTGAATTCTCTGTGGATTGACAAGTGTGGTTGGTTTTGGGAATTGGCCTTGGCTAGCTGAGAGGCTGCAATGACTCCTGTGGACAGTGATTTAGACTTCTAGTAGCAGCACAAGGCACTGGGCTCTGTGGTGTGAGGGTTCCTGCACGGTGCACGTGCTGGTCTTGGAAAAGCTCGCTTGGTAACTCAGGACTTGCTTCTCAAGTTGCTATGGCTTCTGCAAGAATTTGCCTGCAGTGTGCACAGGCTTCATGCTCAAAACATAAAAAATTGGCTGTCGTTTTACCTGATTCCAATTGTTTTTGGTGCTGTGGAAATGAGATGCTTAGAAATAAATAAGCTGGCCATTAACTGTGTTTTTTATTTGGTTTTAATGGCTTGTACTAATTAACTGGGTGCTGTCTAGTTTCACTTGAGTGGGAGTGACACGAGCACAAAGATTACAGGTTGGCATTTACATTAGTCCGTTTCATTAAACAGGAAAAGATTCCTTTTAGCAAGAGACACCTCCAAGGAAAACAATGCCAGAGGGAACAAAACTATTTCTGTGCTTGAAGAGAACAGGGCTTCAATACAGTAGTCTAATTAAGATGGTTATCTGCTGGTAAACAAACACAGCTGACTCCTGTACAGTGGACAGGGGAATTTAAAGAGAAAAATTATCGATTGAGTCTGGAAAAAGAGTTACAGCTCCACAATACATCGGATAAATACATATGCTTTCTCTGTCTCATTCTTTCACATTGAACAGATCTGATGGTGTTGGGGAAAATTTTTTTCTAATTTGTGGGTTTCCTTTTTTTTTTCCCCATCAGGCTTTTTCTGTGTAAGACTTTGCAGGGATGGATTGGCAACATAGGTCAATCAATTCAGCTCCTCAGTGAATCCCTCTGTTTAATTCCTTATTCTTGGATTCTGTCAGCTCAGAAAACACACTGTTGGTGCCACTTTGCTTGAAATTCCTCTGCAAATCCCTGCTGTATGCACTAAGACTTGTGCAGATGGTGGCAGTGCTGATCAAAATGACACTAAAGAGTTTTTTTCTCTTTTCTAAAGCCAAGCAAGAGCATTTTAAACAAGAAACGGGCAGCTATTATGATTTTGGTGGCTTTTATAGCTGTTCTGTAAAAAGGTATAAAAGCCCTTTGGCTGTCTCTTCCACTTTTCTAATTTGAAAAAATAAGAAATAAAATATCCCCAGAAATTGGTGATATAGCAGTTGTCTCTCCTCAAAATCTTTTAGAAATCATAACTTTATGAAGGGACAGATGCTTTAGTTTTGGTGTGAAGCCCTATTTGGCCCAAAGGCACTCAGGAGTGTGAGGGCTGGGGAGGCTTCACTGAGGGCTGCCCAAGACTGAAAGAGCAGTGTCCAGGTAGCCCTGAGGATGGGCTGGACAAGGATGATGCAGAGGGCACTTATTGGAACCAGCCTGGTACGGTGCCCTCAGAAACTGTCCCTGGTGGCTTCATTTCATTTTGTTAAGTTCGTTGCCTATTCTGTTGTAAATGAACAGAACACTGCTGCTGTTTTTTTCTCATTTTTGGAATAAACTGAAGATATCTGCATCATTCATGTAGAGGCATCCAAGCTACATCCAAAGAAGGTGAGGTAGACTACAAAGAAAGAGAGCAGTAGGGTAAAAAGCAATAAACCTTTGTTTAGTCAGGTCTTCCTGTACACATAATTTTGTTATTGACTTATAAGTTATGAAATAAATCATCTGGGAAGCTGTGGGAAATACCTCTGGTTGGTGAACACAGGTATGGCAGGGAATTGGGTTATGCTCAAGTCATGAATTGGGTAACAAGAACCACCCTCTCTTTCTACTACTCTGGTTTCCATAAGTATCTCATAGTGATAACACAGACCTGAAGCTTAGTCAATGAGAAGTGTCAGATAATGCTGAATGGTATTTCTCAGAACCTCTCAACAGTTTGGAGGAAACATCCAGCCAAGGGGATGGGAACGCCATGTTGTTCTATTGACAACTCACAGGCCATAAATAACAGTTAGTCGAAGAGCTAGAAGAAGTGACTAGCCCACAGACAGAATCCATATGTTGAAATATGTTTGCATTAATTTTTTGCTGAAGGGCCTTGAATAATGAGGAGATTAGTAAAAATCAAAGTCCTTTGTGGATAATTTATGAACAGGAACAAAACAAGGTAAGTTATGATCTGCAAAGAGTTCTCCTAGTTGTAGTCATTGGCTTGTGGAATTCAATCAATGCCTAATAATTTAGATCTTTAAAAAAAGTAATTTAAATGAATACAGTTAATCTGGCAGAGTGGACAAGTTCAAAGAGACCAGATGGTTAAAGAAATGCTATGAAATAGCTGGACAAAGGGATCTAGCTGGTGTATGAATAGTGCTCTTTGATTGTGCCTTTTTGTGTATCTGGTATCTCTTTTCTGCAGAGGCTTTCGGACAATACCCAGTGAGCATAAAGGATTGCCATGAGGACAAGAACTGTCCATAATTTTGGCTAGGCTGGCAGATCAGACTATGAGCAAAAGATACAGACAGAAATTTCATCACATCTCACAGAGAAACCTCAAGTGTCAAAAGTTTAAAAACAGCTGTTTAAAAACCTGTCTGAGAATTGGCAATGGGGAGGGAATAGAGAACTGCCAGCTAAAAAGGGCTTAAAAGATGTGATTTGAGTACACTTGTTAAATGTGTTTTTCCCCAATCTCCTGGTGGATTGGAGAAAGTCAACTTGCAAAACTGTGTCCCTTGGTATGTACAAGAAGGGAGGAATAACTGTTCTGATTTTTTTCCAGAGCCTCCTCTAGCAGCTTTTGTCCCTCCCTGCTGCTTCAGCTCAGGCTTCACATGTCTCTGGTGCATGTGCCAAGCAACCTGCCAGCCTCACATTGACTCTCCCTCTGCTTGTCATGAGCGCTGACCTCCAGCACTTGCATTAACAAAAGTTTTCCTGCAGCTAAGATTATTAGATTACTTTAAGGATGAAGTGGCTGAAAAACATTGCAGAGCACAGGGTGATTGGTAAGAGTATTACAGAAGCAGAGAACATCCACTCTGAGTTCCTAAGGGCTGGAGTTTTTACAGGGCTTACAAACCTGCTCTTGTTAAAGATTCTTTCAGCATTTTTTCAGCAGAGATGAAGTCATTTCTAAAGTACTGCAATCTGCTACATGAAGGCAATGAGTGATTTTCTAATGCTACTTGAAAACCTTGTATGAATCTCTTTCCTTGCTTTCCAGGCTCTTCTCTCTTCTCTTCTCTTCTCTTCTCTTCTCTTCTCTTCTCTTCTCTTCTCTTCTCTTCTCTTCTCTTCTCTTCTCTTCTCTTCTCTTCTCTTCTCT